>CM032663.1:11804619-11870952 GCA_019095985.1 Streblospio benedicti
AGATCATGTGATGAAGCACATTAAGAACAACAACTTTCTAAGTATATGTCAACGTGGATTTGTGAATGGAAGATCGTGTGCTACACAAGTCATGAGATGCCTGGACATGTGGTTTGAGTTGCTGGACAAAGGTACTGACCTAGACGTTGTTTATTTAGACATTGCTAAGGCCTTCGATAGTGTTCCACACCTAAGACTGCTCAGTAAAATGAGATCCATAGGAATCAGTGAAGAAATAGTTAGTTGGAGTGAAAGTGTTTTAACTGGTCGTCAGCAGAGAGTAATTGTGAATGGTGAAGCATCCACCTTAGAAGATGTAATGTCTGGTGTACCGCAGGGGAGTGTTCTAGGTCCACTTTTCTTTGTGCTCTTCATTAATGACATGCCAGAAGTAGTACACAACTCTATAGCATTGTTTGCTGATGATACTAAGCTCTACTCTGGTATCAAAGCTGATGCTGATTCTGATCTACTGCAAGAGGATCTCCAAACGCTGCAACAATGGGCTGAAACATGGCAGCTTAAGTTCAATGCAAAGAAATGCAAAGTCCTTCATCTAGGAGGCCAAAACCCCCATCACAAGTACATGATGGATAATGTAGTGCTTCAACCAACAACTGAAGAGAAGGATCTTAGAGTTGTGATAGATAACCAGCTGAAAAATGACATATATACAGAAAGACAAGTGGCTAAAGCAAATCGCCAACTAGGTCTTATCAGAAAATCATTTCACAACATTGAAGGAGAGACACTCATTCTTCCCTATAAGACTTTTTAGTAAGACCACATTTAGAATACTGCAATGCCATTTCGTATCCTGTTTTAGATCGTCAGGAGAAGTTGATTGAAGGTGTGCAGAGAAGAAGCAGCAAAGCTTGTGAATGGCATCAAGGATATGGACAGGGTCAGGATTAGCCACTCGTCTGCTCGTATTGACTAGTAAAAACTTGTGGAGGATCAGGTAGACCTTAAACCCTCATATACTCGTCCTGCAAAAAATATTACTTTGACCCTTTATTTTTGTATGCCAAAGTGACCAATTCTGGTCAATTTAAAACATTCAAATCTGTCCTAAAGTTTTTTAGTCAAGAAGGCGGACGCAGTGGCTAATCCTGACCCTGAGAATTTTTTTCTGCAGGATGACATACAAAATATAAATTTGTAGAAGGATAACTCATTTTCCTGCAGGATGATTAAGGCAGGGAACTCGTTTCCACCTAATCTGACCCTGTATGGAATACCAGGATCGTCGTAAAGCCTTAAGTTTCCATCACTGATGTACCGTCGTGAAAGGGAAGATATGAAAGAAGACTACAAATACCTTCACCATGTCTATGAAGTGGCCTCTCTACCAATATGTCCAGATGACAGTCAGATCCAGCATCTACAAGAGGAAACACTCTAAAATTGAAAAAGGCTAGATGCAATGAATCATCAACGCAGAAATTTTTCAGGCACAGGATTGTAGATTCCTGGAATAGTCTCCCAAATGAAGTTGTCACAGCACCATCACTAAATTCATTTAAAAATAGTCTGGACAATCACTGGAGTGATCGTTTTTACATAATATAATAGTATGCCATAGTAGTTAAACAATGTACACCATTCCCGCGCAAAAGTTTGAAACAAGCATAGAGACAATTGTAAACAGTCATATCAGTTACAGGTCTTTTACCTAAAAAAAACTGAAGAGGATAAAAGTATAGTAAAGTAAAGTAACAATAATAATGATTATATATTCTTATGACAAATGATATTTTGTATAGTATTTTTAAGTCATATATATATTTTTTTGAATAACAGATACACTAATTGAAAATGAAACCACACAGCATGTCAGTTGTTCGAGAGCTATTTCCTTGTAAAAAGAAACCTAGACGATCGTCACGATTGGAAATCAAAGAGAAGTTTGCATCTCAGAATATGACCATTGATATAGGACCACTTGGTTATTTTGAAATTTTACCTTTAGAATTGAAATTCCAACTTTTAACATACCTTTCCAGTAAGTCAATTAATCAGTTTAAATCAATGTGTTTTCCCCAAGTTTTCTTGTAGATTCAATTATATTCTTCTCTCTGTCTCTGTTTGCTATGGCTTGCTTGCCATAGAAAACAGAGAAAGAGAGAATACAGTTTTATTGAATTTAATTAATATGCTTTCTGTATTGTTGCAAATTTGATATGTTGTGTTATTTTGACTTCTGAGAAAATCATTTTAACCTCTTTTCAGTTGAAGATCTGAGCATTCTGTCAATAGTCTCAAAAAGTCTTCGAAATGTTGTTGAAGTTTATAAAGGAACAAGTTTGGGACAAGATTACTTGTCGCCGTCTTACAAACCACATGACAAAATTCCTTATGATATGCAAGAACAATATCTTAGTCATTATGAAAGACTAGGTAAATTGTTATGCACTATTGACATTATTAGATTTTTGTAATTTTATTATAATATTGATCTATAATTGTATCTTACAACTACTACTTTATAAGCCAAAACCGTATAATAGCACGGGTGCTATTTTATTAGATGGCAAAAATTTTGGGTCATACAAGACAGTTTTTTGCCATAATTAAGCTGTAATTTCTAACTGCAGGTTTGCTGATGAAAAGATCAACATGTTTATATGCTACCAGAGATAGATTGAAATTTCTTCAACTAGATATGCACAAGGTAGGTAAAATAATTTAAGCGGCCAGTTCTTTTGTTAGATATTCTTCATGACCCTTTTCATGCACATGCTTTTCCATGTTTGATATATTTCTCAAACTTCGTCTATCTATCCATGCACCATGTTCCAATTTACTTATTGTTCTTGAAATAGTTCCTAAGTGCATAACTGAGCAAGGTACCAGTAATTTTATCTTCAAGTACTTAGTACATGATACAGTAATTACTGTAACTATATTCAAATGGAAAGCCTGTCTAGATTTCACGGATCTCCAGTTAATGTGCGTAATCAAGAGCTTTTGTGTGGTAAATGTTTACGTTTGATATCAGACATTTGGATTTTTCACTGTAAACAGGCTGAAAATCAATCTTGAGCACAATTTCTTTCGTCCATGCACTATAAGAATACCTCTGGAATATACTGATGGGTTTCATCTCCACTCACATGGGTTGGTGTTTGCTGCTACGTCTGCAATACATAACCACCCCCCTTCAAAATTGGTGTCATCTGTTGGAAAATGACGGATATTGTGGCTGTAAAGCCGCTTAATTCATGCAACATATGAATAGGAATCTCAAAGTTAATTGAAACAGATTGCACTAATCCTGTGCTTTTTAAAACATATAATTGCACAAAAAATATGAAAGTTGTGGTAAGCTGTGATCAACAGTTTTCATATGAGGAGCAAACCAGTTTCTGTGGATTTGGAGACTTAAAACAATATATAAGTTGATAATCTAGATGCAATGCATAAGATAGTTCTCAGTCAAGTAAACGCCCACAACTGACCCATATTACGGCTTGACAAAGCAACATGAGACAAAATATCACTCATTTTCTAACAGTGTAGAACGAGGGTCTTCAACTATTGCAGACTTAGCAGCAAAAACCAGACCATTTAAGTGGACATACAAACCATTCCTAGCCAATACAGATATTCCCATGGTGCATGAACCAAATAATTTGTGCCAAAGACAGATATTTATACTACCTGCAGTGAAAAATCAGAATCTGTAATTTCAAAAGTAAGCATTTCCTGCACAAAAGCTCTTTGATTTCTGCACCAGCTCTGCTTATTACGCACATTAACTGGAAATTGATTGAATACCGTGGATTTGGGTCTAACAGATCCTAATGACCGAAAGGCTTAGAAGGGACCATTGCGAAATAGACTGCAGTCATGCCACACCTTTCTGAATGAGTAATAAATAGGGGGTGTCCAAATAAATTTCAGATTTGATTGATTGATTGATCGAATAGTATATTATTCAATTTTGAAATATTGTATTAAGACTTATTAGTTAATCCTTTGACGCCGGATGCGGCCTATAGGGCGCGTACATTCTGTTCCGGCGTACGGGAAATGAAATCACAAAATAACAACATCAACGAACAATGGTTTTGACAGTATGATGCCCAAGTCAAAAACTTTTTCTGGAGCCACGAAAAATCGTTATTTCTGTACATGATTTCACATGTGTATTCAGAATCGTATATGCTTTCTTATTTTTACCACATAGTAAGAGTATTATCGTTTTATTTTTCTAGACTTTGTCAGTAACATTGAGCTAGTCTAGCTGTCAGTTCAAAATGACAGCTTGGAGTTCACAATCATAAAGATATTTTTCTGCCACTTCCCGCCATAGTACAATAATGCCATTTCATCAGGCAATCAAGAACACCATGAATCAAACAAAAATGCATATTATAATGCTCACAGTTCATGTTATCCAATACGGAACAGGCTTCCAACTTTTACAGTTGACATACAAAACATGACAAAAACGTTTTGTGAGTGCAGATGTGAGTGCAGGGATGAGGAGGGTGGGAAAACGAATATAAGATGTAGCCTCGGCGGACGCCAACTGACAAGAGGAGCCCGTGGGTGGCGCATGAGGTGAGCTTGGGCGGAAGTGGCGAGTGCGCATACGCATGTACGCGCGGGCGCGGGAAGGAGGGGACCTTGAGGATGAGATCCAGATGAGCCTGCACCCGCGGAGGCCAGGGGGTCGAGGTCAGGCGGCCAAGGACAGTAGAGTAGGAAGTAGGGCATTCGGCGACGGCATTCACCTGGAATAAGCTCTCGCGTCTTGGCGGCCACGCCGCCGGGGGGGGAGAGAGACCTTGAGGATGAGATCCAGGGGCATCGATTGGCCCGGGGAGCCGGGGTTGAGGTCGCACGGCGAGGATGATAAGGTAGGAAGTAGGACAGTCTGGCGCCACGGCATTGACCTCAGATAAGGACGGGTTGTGGTCAGATCAGGCCGCGGGATAGAGTGACCTCGAGGAGGGGTCATTAGGTACAGAGGTGAATGAGTACACCACGCCCACATAATGCCAGAAAATTACATGTTTGAATTTAAAACAAATTAATTGTCCTCCCAAAGAATGGTGAAATAATATCGATATACTGCATATTTGCCTCAAAATTTACACTTCGAAATGTGTTGTTTATGCTCTTCCCGTTCTGACATATCTGATCGGTGGGAATGGCTGAGATGTCAGAACGGGAAGAGCATAAACAGCACATTTCAAAGTGTAAATTTTGAGGCAAATATGCAGTATATCGATATTATTTCACCATTCTTTGGGAAGACAATTAATTTGTTTTAAATTCTTACATGTAATTTTCTGGCATTATGTGGGCGTGGTGTACTCATTCACCTCTGTACCTAATGACCCCTCCTCGAGGTCACTCTATCCCGCGGCCTGATCTGACCACAACCCGTCCTTATCTGAGGTCAATGCCGTGGCGCCAGACTGTCCTACTTCCCTACCTTATCATCCCGCCATGCGACCTCAACCATGATAATCATTATGGTGTCAAGGCAGCCATAGTTTCTGTATTAAAAGATGAGTTAAATTTGTGTATTTTGGGGAAAAAATGCCCTCGGCGCATCCGGCGCCTAAGTGTGATTGCATTTCACATAGGCTGTCAATAAAGGGTTAAATAATTTCTTGTTTGAAAGAACTGAGATTCATATAACGTTTAAAACATTACTATTAAACTCTTCTTTTAGTTCGTATGCAGTCAGCAGAAGTGTGAAGAATATGCTACTTGTGTTGCTCTTACTTGTTATGGAAAATTTCTTCATACTGTGATAGCTGGCTGGGATGACAAAGAATGTTTGAAAGCTTTTGAAATGGTCAACCATACCTCTAGTATGATGAGAAATCTCAATAGTATTGTCAAATGTAAACCTGGTAAATGTTAGATGTTTTTTAAACGATACAATATTTTCAAACATACTGTAAAGGATTGCGCCACTTTACATTGGCATAACTTTGGGTTCTTGGTTGGGGCGCCACCCTCCTTCTGATTAAGGCTCAGAGGAGGGAGAAGCCTGCGTCCTTGTTTTTAATAAAACTCCGCTTGCATATAATATCTTTATGTCAGCACAAATAGAATAGAAGCAGTTGAAGTAACAAGTCCAAGTTGAGTTGTCTCAATCACACTCCTCTGCCCCTATATCCAGATTTACTAGCCTTTGTCAGTAATGGGTGACATCATCTTTTTTCCAAACCGAATTTAGAAGACAAAGATTACTTTTCTGCCAGCGCAGCATTTTGTCTATTTATCAAACATAGATAATATTCATTCTAGAATTAGCACGGCATTTCGAAGTCTGGATAATAAACCATGATAACTGGCAGACAGAGATGCGATTATAAAAGCGTGTATGAACTTTAGTCTTATCTGCATAAACAAAGATCATGCATGCTTCCATATAAGTGTGTTGATCTTTACAATACATGTACGCTTGTTCATTATCAGATTGATTCAAGTGTATACTGTTCTGAAAAGTCTGATGTCACTATGTTTTAAGCATAGATCTAATATGGTCTGGCTTTTGTCAGAACTAATAAAAAAAAATCAAAATTCAAAACTTTAAGTAGAATATAGTGTTCATTTAAGAAGAAAAATTGTAAGTGGTGAATTGAAATAACCTAGCATCATGTAACCCAGGGTCCGTATGATGCCGGGTGCCGTGAAATGCTAACCCCGGCATGTCGTAATGCTTGTTTCTCCCGTGATATCCCTGAGTGAGTAATTGTGACATAGCAGCTATACACATGATTGCTGTATTTTAAGCACAATTATAAACACAATATTGTACTCTCTATGCCCCCAATCGCAGTTTTTGGGTTCATTTTGGTGTGATTTTGACTGTTCTGGTGCAATTTTAATCATACAAACGACATATTAATCATCACGGCATGCCGGGGTATTGATGTTGAAAAAAAAATAATTAGCTCAAAAATGAATTTATTATTTTCACGGGCCGGGGTATCATGGTAACCCGTGTGGTTACAGCGTGGTGCATCACTTATTGAATTGATAGTAACATATTTATATAATAGATGATGAACTGATCATAATTGGAAGCAAGTTGGGCTTGATACATTGTGTGCAGGGTCACTACATTTATTGTACAGGGTTACGAATAGGAGAAAAATCATACATGACTGTAGGATGGATATCCCGAAACATATTCCTCCTAAGATTACACATCCAAATCAACAAACTGTGTACATTATAAATGCAATTGAAACTGACGTCTGGGTCAACTGAGAATACTCGTCCATAGGACAAATAACTCAAAATTTTTACCCATCCAGACAACACATATACCCATAGCGGACGATAGGATGGGTATTTGCAATGTGAAAAAGTCCTATTCTCCCATCTTAATCATACAAAGAATTCATTTTTTCAAATTTTAGTTTATTTGCTTCATTGTTCGCTGTTTGAAATGACTTGAACTTTTATCCTTTAGGTGCCTATTCTGAATTGGAACTTCAAACACGGATATTCTATCGAAGGGTGTTTTTTAAGGTATTGAATTTAAAAATTCAACAAATGTCAATGTCTAAATCAGTTGTTTATTCATTCAACAAATGTTTTATTCATTGTCATATTATCAGTATTCATTTATTCTATTATTGTTATTGTTGTTATTGTTATTACTCCTACTTAGTCGTGTTTACAACAAATTCTGTAAAGCCAATAAATTTATCTTATCTTATGTACAATTCCTGGTGCAAATGCTTGTGTCGGGGATAAATATGGATAAATTAAATATTCCTTTATTTAATTAATAGGTTTCAGTATCAAGTACTGACCATGCATTCTGGCTGAATCTCATACTACAGCGATTTCCCATGGTGCATCAAGCTAGAATTATATTTTTGCTTTTTGGACCAATGTGTGGAAGTAGGTATAACATATTGTAGAAATATGATATTGCATAATACAATTGTACATTCACTAGCTGAAAGTCAGCCTTGACCACTTCTAACCATCTGTATTTGGATAAAACAAGATCAATTACATGAAGATCATGCATTGTAATTAAGGTAACATGCAATTCTATTGAAAAGTCAAATCTTTCTATTCCCAGATGAGATCCAGTGGTATGAGATGTGTGAGAACACGCCAGGGTCGCGAGAGCAGGCCAAAGTTTGCTTTGGGGAACTTGCAATTGCCTTCAAAACTCTACATCACCACGCTAAACAGTGGACAGAAGATGATATAATCAGTGTCATTGATGAGATCACAAGTAAGTATGATTTCTGATTACATCTTGTTTTTATTGTGGCGTCTGTTTCTTCTCTGTTTCTTTTTTAAATTTATGTTTGAAATTATAACAGAGCTGAAGACATCACCTCAAATAAGCTCACAAAATAACCTCTTTTAATAGATTTATAATCGTTGTTGGTGGATCAAATGTTAATGACATGTTTATTACCTGTTTTTAAACATACATATCTATCTGCTTAGATTCAGACACCACTAATTTAGTAATAGTAAATTGAGAATAAACAAATAAGTAATAAAATTTTAGATTTATTGCATAGGTACTACATTACAAAATTTTACCACATTCACATGAATTTTTTGTGCTTCATTTATTGTCATTTATGGAATTTTTAAAGTAATCATTCATTGACTTTTTGTACATGATAAGTAAGGACATATTTACTCGTGGAATCAGTTCACAGTGCAACAAATGACTAATCAAAGCAAAACGATGCTTTTGCAGTCCTATACACAAAATGCATGATCTAAGTTTTATTTAAGCACAATGAATTTGCATGCACTCGCAATAAGCAACAATAATTATACAAAGATAGTGTTATAGAAAAATCTTTCATCAACCATGTCTCATCATTTTACAACCTTTCTCTTGTATCACATTGTGTAAGAATCTAATAATCGTACATCCACAATAGCTTCAGGTAGTTGAATCAATCATTCTACAGCATATCAATTGTTACATTTTATGGATTCTTCCATCTGTCATAGAATCAAGGCTTTAAATTAGGATAGTCCAGAGACCCTGATCCACATAGAAGTTGAAATTGCCCCATTGCTTCTATTTTTCAGTGGTATGAATTTTATGATTTAATTTCAATGTTTAATGAAATATTTTGAATTGCAATTACAATGTTGCAAAATTTGGACCAATGCTGGCAACCCTTAATGCAACTCTGCTTTATATACAATTTTCTCAAAAACACAATCTGCTGGAGTTTATTCCAAATCACAACCATTAGTTTGCAGCTGTTAGTTTGTCATGTAGTATGATAAAGTATATCTGCCTTTGACAAAGACCCTGACAGCTTTTAATATAATATTAAACAGGCATATTTTTTTTTTATTTTATTCTTATTTTAGCCTTAGTTAGGCTCCCATGGTAGTGGTTCATCACTGTATTAGCCAACAAGCATATATACCTTCATTCATGATGTAAGATGTATTGAAATTGGGGAGTTATTGAAGTACCCAATTTATAACAGACCACAACATCAGCACAGTTGAATTTTGACACAATGCAAACGCAAAATTGTAGAGGGACTTGAAGGCTTATGCAGTGCTCCAGATAACTGGTAAAGTTCACTGGTCTACAGGACTAGTATGGCAAAATAGTTACTGGTCTTGCAAAAAATATTACTCATCCTACATTTTCTACACCGTACGGCTTTGAAAAAAGATTGGCTTCTGCAGGACGAATAAGTTAAGATTCTTACTTGTCCTGGTTGGATTAATATTAGTCGCAGTCTAGAGAACCAGTACTTATTTGGGACGCTGTTACGCAATATAGTTTTTAAAATATGAAACAAATGATTTTGCCTTTTTGTTTGATTTAATGATAACTGATAGTTCGGCATAATGATGTGTTAAAATTCAATTTCATACTAGTATGGATATGCGATAGATCTTGGTGCAATGCCAGCATATTCATTGTGAGAGTACATGTATTACTTATTATAGTGCTAAAAACAGTTGATAATTCCATTTATAGTCAATGAAATTGAATAGTTTGGCAAAGATGCTGGGTCTGTGCATAATGAGCGTAAAGGAACTGAAATTTTAGCAAGCATGTCTGGGTGTGCCTTGACAATTTAATTCAAATCAATTGAGCAGAGTGGTTCATGTGCAGCAGTGGCAAAAAACTTTCTTCCTTTCCTCTTCATCTTTTACCAAGTACTCTTTTGAGGATTGCACCAGAGGTTTCCCATGAAGCACTCGCTCAATTACAGAGTAAAATGCATCTTCCACATTTTCATCATTTTTAGCACTTGTTTCAAGTAATGTCACTCCAAGTTCATGAGCAAATGTCTTTGCATCTGTAAAACTGACTTTACGACTAGAACTGCATAGGTCGGCTTTGTTACCAACTAGCACTTTGGAAATATCTGAGTGACAGTTTTTGTTCAGGTGAAGTAGCCATTGACGCAGGTTGTTAAAGGATTCCTCATTTGTTATGTCATAAACCTGAAAATGTGCAATATACGAATGTAAGTAGTGTGAAAATATAACAATATAGATAAAGTAAGTCAATTTTGTTTAAAATGTGGAATTTTTTTTACCTATGAAGCAATTATGTCTCTACCTTGTATATAAAAAGTTGGATGTTAGTGATAATGATCATGGGTTAATCAACAGAGCTGAACATTAAGGATCGCCCAGTGGCCCTGCGCCATTAGCAGCATAGGTCAGACTTAAGGCGTTCAGCCCTGTATGACTACAATTTATGGCTTAGGCCAGGGTAACTTGATTCTATGGATGACGAAAAAATTGGCTGTAAAATTTTCCACGAGGTGGGTAAAATAATAAAAATAAAGTCCATGGTCAATAGCGGACAGGAAGGGGGAAAAATAAAAATAAACAAATATCCAAAGGAAAGTTTGGGATGGAGGAATAAAAAAAATATTCAGTAGTCACTGTAATCAGGCGGTGTGTGCATTTCAATTACCAATGGTCATTTTGTTCTTTATTCAAAAGGTATGGGTGGATGTGTATTTCCACGAAAGGTGAAGACACTTGTCGCTTCCGTGCACACCCTCAGCCCGTTAAGGCTTATGGGGTCGATCAGACCAGGGTCCATCAGCCTGGTGCTGACCCAATCTTAGGGGTGGCCTATTAGTATTTAGTAAAACCAAGGCAAAATGTAGATGGCTGAGCGTACATAATAAATAGCCCTAGTCCTTTACATGTAAAGATTTAATTTTCTATTTTCTGGCAAGCATTCGCAATAGATTTGATGAAAAACATTACTAATGGCTTACACATTTGTTTAGTTGAGAACGGCAGGTGACATATGTAATGTTCAATTGATTGAAAATAAACTTACTAATTTTAAGAAGAAACATGTACATTTTTCCGTGGAGTTGTCAAATCAATTGAACATTAATATCTCAACTAAACAAATGTGTAAGCCATTGGGAATGTTTTTCATCAAAATTATGAATGCTTGCCAGAAAATAGAAAAATGCATTAATTTTAAGAAGCGTCCTTGGTGGGAAAGCTGAATGTCCTTGGTAGCATGACGTCACTAGCAAATATGGCGCCATCGGTCGACCAATATAATAAAAATATGGATTTTTTAGCTGAATCGTCGGCGAATATAAAAACACACGCCATTTGAAAGATTATTTATCTATCGGGGGTTATTTTAATGCATCGGCGCTCTCGTCATCCATAGAATCCATTTACCCTGGCCTTATGAAAATACTACAGTAGTACTCTGCTTTGTTTTTGAAGATTTCTGAATATTAGTCCGCAAAATAACATCATTTTAAAGCATAGTTGCATTACTTTAGAATAACAATTGAAGTCATGTTATTCTGTACTATAAAAGGGTGATCATTTTCTGATTGCCTGCAATGAACTCACCAGTACTACTCCATTAGCACCCCTAAAGAATTTTGGAGTGAGTGCTTCGTATCTCTCCTGCCCCGCTGTGTCCCAAACATGTATGCGTATTCGACGCCCGTCCATCACAATCTTCTTTACCTGAATTGTGAACAGAGAAGAAATTAATGCAGAATTGATCTATTACGGAAAAGCTCTTCAGTTAGCTCTCCTGAAATCAATATTTCTGATTACATTTGTGAATTTGAAAATCTTGATACGAAGTATTACTGCCCGAGTGGTGGAGCACATGAATCTTCTCACAGGGTATATCCGATACGAGTTTTATGCAATTTTATTGGGCACACCACCAATAATGATTTAATTAGCATCAGTTAATATATGTTGCGTCCAATAAATATGTTTCAAATTATTATATAGATGTATTGATCTTAAATCCTTTTTTTTCTTTTTCTTTTTTGTAAGAATACAAAGAATGCAATTGATATAATAGGTGCATCATTTGATGAGGCCAACAGCTCGGCACATTGCGAGGCCTCTGCTTATAATATGCAGGTGCATCTGACCTAGTGATTGATTTGGTGCCAGAGCATGTTAGAAATGTGGGTCATTTGCCCTACTGTTAGGCATTTTCTGTCAATCACACAGACCCAATGATAAATGCAGGTAACCATGGCAATTTTGTCAATACTGCCTGCCTAAAATTAATTGGCGTTAACAGGTAACCCGGTTCATGTGCCCTGTTTGACACAAGAGGATGATTTGAAGGCACCTCATATTGTATGAATATTTAAATGATACCTTGAAATCTGCTTCTAATGTTGATACATGCTTGACTTTAAATGCATTTTCTGTAAAGCGGTACATCAGTGAAGACTTGCCCACGCCATAGTCTCCTAGAAACAAAATTGTGAAATATTTCATAATTACAAATAGAATGTAAGCTAGAGAATGGCTAATATTATACCATGGTACATACTCCCTTTTGGTGGCACTATGTTATCCTCTCATCCCTCCCTTGAGGTCTTGGGGTAATGACTACTTACAATACAATTTAATGTCAATACAATGATACAATACAATACAACTTCATGGACATTCCATGATGTTCTCAAAATACATGAACACTAATTCAAATATAGAAACCTGTAGTACACATAGTTATTTTTAAGCTTAGACCTTTAAGGATGGTAGAAGTGATGTCGACGCATTCATCACATTCTATTCCAATTAGAGTCTCGCAAAAGCTAAAAAGTGATCGATGACATGTTGCTGGACTTTTCATATTCTGTAATCATTCAGAGAACAATACTTAGGTGCTCAAACTAGAGATGAATTATATGCAACTTGTCAATTACTTCTTTAAATGAAGATAAAAGTGTGAGTTATGAAATAGAGAAGTAGCCCATTGTTTCCATTTATTTCAACACGTTGAAATGTATAATATGAAATAAAAAAATACTCTGAGTCTCATGTGAATTTGCAATTTTGTTTTTTACTTTATCTATAGTATGTAACAAAAAGTAGGTTTATGACTAAACTTATCCGCAATATACCTTGTAGGCATTTGAGCAGATGCATCAGCTTGGTAAATAAGGTAATCTGCTTTTAGAGCAGTGTCACTACAAATCTCATCAGAGTAAATGTCATACAAACTGTATCCCTTCTCTGTTTGATCTCGTTATTGGGTCACAATTTGTGAAACATAGAATATACATTTTGTTTGAATGCCTTATTGTTGCTATGTGTAAAATATAGATTTGTATATTCTTTATATTTCAAAAGTTCCACATTTTGGGGGGGGGGGGCACATATGGTCTATCGGCATGTTTTCCATGGTGAAAGCAAAATGAAGTACTTGATACAGTGTGTAACTGTCCAATGGCAATTCCTATGTAAAGGCCTAGCACCCAAGTTTGGACCATATAAAAATCGGGACCATTCAAATTCCAATGGAAATATGCATTCATTTAAAAGCACACTCCCTAGATTTACCGTTTTCCAACCTGAAAGCCCATGGGCCTTTGGATGGTAGTATATATTTGATCATTGAAAGCATTGACTTTATTTGTGAAGAGGCAACAATCACCCAAAGGCCGAGGGTCCGAGTATAAAAGGAGGTGTGTCCCACAAAACCCTACATTGATAATTTGAATTAAGTCATGAAAACCTGATGTGTACAGCAGGATAGTCTGCTTTAAATTTATCATGTTTAAACTAAGTTCAGAAAAAAAAAAATATACCTGTCTATTTATGAATGCCAGCACAATCCAATAAAATTTTATAAAATGATTTATCCCTTTGGTATGTAAAATATATCACTTGTGGGAGGAGCCACCTAGATCTAGGTAATCAAACTCAATGTGTTTATCAACAAAAGCACATGGGTTTCATTCCTGTCAAAACAAACCATATCCATATCATGAACTAATTGTGACAATGCATAATTTATTTTATTTTGATTTTTACATGCTACATTATACATATACAACTCATACATAAATAGTATTTATTCCCACATATGCCCCATGTATGGGACCTGTTGTGGATTTGGGTACCACATCCTAACAAGTTTTATGACACAGTTTGGCATTATATCCCTTCTATGGTACACATAATTTCCAACAGGTTGTCCTAAAGCAGCAGCTTTTTTTGCTTTGTAGCGTTCATCTTGCCAGACCCGTCGATGGTAGAGCATAGTCCAAAAACTTCTATAGCACTTTTTTCTGTCTTTATTGTTCAAATTATGAGGCTCAGATGGTTCATTCGGAAACCAACTCTGCTGTTGCATTGTTATGCATGGCTTACATAAACAAAATGGACATTCATCTTTTTCTTCATGTTTTATAACATATCCTGGTTTGCATTTATCATAATCAAACTCATCTTGATTCTGGTTGAGTTTATTAGTAACAGTCTCACTATATGTCCAACCTTTATTATTGAATAATTCTTGTATTGCTTTCCTTTGTTCCTCTGTTAGAGTGTAAGTAATGCGTGTGGTTTCACTGTTGCTTGCCATACTTCAAATGTGCCTACATATCAAATGCTACAACACCAAACTAAAATCACAAAAATGATACTGTTGCAATTTCACAGATCTCCTGCAATGACCTCACTCTATCTAAATTTTTGATAACAATATACATTAGAACCTCTCATTGTGTGCATGTATGCAAATCAAGCCATTGACTAAAAACCAGTGTGTTATCTCATAAACACTGGCTTATCTTTCTAAAAGAGCTTGACCACTTTCATATACAAAAGTCCCTTTATTTTTGTAATCAATGTCTGACTGCATCTAATGTTCATTAGTCACAGTCTTTCTTGTCTGTGTTATGCATTGGTTCCATTGATTTTTACAAATAATGAACCTTTCTTTCATTTATTGTTCCACAATATTAGACACAGCTTTACTTCAAAGAATCACAAATTTAGTATTTGAATAAATGAACATTTAGGTAAATACCATGGTATCCTTATAAAAGAGGTTTATTTCACATTCACTTCATTTGTATCTTTGAGTTGCAATTGTTACAATATTCTATAAATTACTTCAGTTGAACTTTTATAATAGTCATATTGGTATCATCATCTATCATGTCATCTGAGCAACTGCTATGAAGCATCACTACAATGACTTCTTTAGTTTGTGTATCTTTTATTTATTATTATGATATAAGTTAACACTATCAGTTTATATTATTACTAGTACTATATAATAAAGAAGGATTAAACTATTTTCCAATGTTTCAAAGTTTTCAATGATGATATTTTCCCATCAAAATGACAAAGGAATGTCAACAAACTGTATTCAATTTGTTGTGTGTGTTGCCAAGGTAATTTAAGTTAATTGACATTTTTACAACCCAACTGCCAAATTACCTCCCACCTCCAAGCCTTTATTACACAGTTGATACTGATGCATGCAGGGTATATCGCTTAAATGATAAAGAATACTAGGTGTCACTGAGTATCAAGGCTAAAATGATCATGGCTGTTGAAAATCAGGCCTGATTTAAATATGAAAGATGAAATAAAATAGAAATAATTAAGTTACCTATGCTATCTTTTGACTACTTTTTAGATGTGTATTGATATGATTTATAGAGTAGTATATCCTTCACGCCTATTCAAACTATTTGTGTTGGAATGCATATAGAACAGGAAACTGAGTTTGTGTAATCAAGCAGCCCCTGCAGTGGATGTGTCCCACCATCAAAAATGAATCTAAATAATGTTTTGTAAACTAACTTTTGCCGAAATGTATTTTTTCATACCCGTTATCATTTATAGATAAAGTAGTGTTATGAATGGGACACATGGGCTCAGTGTGTACAAGAGCTCACTGTGCAATACTCTAGGGTGAACATTATTTGTTGTACACACAGCACAGTCAAAGTCATGTGGCACAGGACAGCATTGTACATGTAGGTACAGTGATACCCACAGAACTGCATCCGCATTAGATTCTATTCAGTTTGTATCCAGATTATTTAGCATATATAGCCTAAAAATGGTTTTGTCTTGATCATGTTTTTAGGAATGCACAACAAAGATCAGGGCTTGATATTGGTCAATGGTTTCGCTCTTGCCAGTGTAGAATCTGGGTAGTGGCAAAAAGTTGTCAGTTGAAATTTGCACTAAAACTTATATAAATTGAAAAGTTGACATAAGAATATAGCAAATTGTAGTTTAAATTTATTGCCCTGGCAATATTTTGCCAGTGTTCTAAAAGATTAATTTCTAAAATATCCCTGTAGGTTTGAAGTATGTATCTATCAAGATCTATCAAGTACAAATGAACATTTATTCATCAACATTTACATATCAGTTAATTGATAATACCTGGTACAAGTTAAACTGTGTATATTGGTCAGGCATTGATCACACATACACAATTGGCCGCAATTGCTTGTAAGTATGTGTACCCATACCAATGTTTAGCCATTTCCGTTAACATTATAGGGAACTGTAAATACATATGTAAACTGAGACATTGATATTTTTAGCAGAAAATGTAAACTATTTGAAATATATACGACTGTAATATATACAACATTTAGCAATATATACAGCTGTAATTGAATGTTCGTCAATGCATGGGAATTTATTTGACGAAACTCAATTTCCTCACAAAATGTAGGTATTTGGCATGTGATAGGATGATTGTGTGCTTGTACCCAGACTCGCTTGTTGTGAATGTCACTTATAATGGACATAAAATTTGGAACCAATTCCACTTCATGTAGAAGTATGAAGATTTACGATCATGTTACAAACATAAGACGAAGATGTGTTAATCCATGTGGTGTGTTTTGACCGGTTTTTACCACAATTTGAAAATGATGAATTATGCTATATATGGATTCTTTTAGATACAAAATGCCCTTAGCTAGTTTGTCATCACATTTTGTATGTATACATAGATACAATGAATGAAAACTGATAAAATGTTAGCCAAATATTTATTAGAAAGGACTATTTTCATTGCATTTTACTCATTTGCATTTTTTTTTTTTTTTTTTTTTTTTTGCATCACTTCAGCAGAAGCAAAAGCATTGGTTGTGTCTCATTTCTGTATATACCATATTCGTTCTAATAAGCGGACTTGCCCTATTAAGCGCACTCCCCTGTTTACAGAGATTAAATTAAACAAATCTTGCTTTTTTTGCGAAGATTACATTTACCTGGTGCCATATTTTGAGACTAACACACCAGTGTACGGCGGGCACGTTGTGAAAAAATGTTCGCAGCTGATGCATTTTGACTTTTATTGTTCAAAGCGTACGATAAACATAAAAATGTATGGACCCGAAAATTTTTCAGAGTGCGCTTATTAGACAACTCTTGTGTTTTTGTTTTTGGTTGAAATTTGTTTTTTGTAAGTGCACTGTGTGGTTATTAGAACAAATACGGTATACATATTTCTGCAGAACACATGACAATTTTGAGACTATTTGATGACTGATTTGAACTGGATGTGAATGTTTGCTGGCCTAATGTACAACAGTGTGACAAAAGACTTAGAAAATTATGAATTTTTTATGAGTGATATCAGAATTTCGAGTAATGTAACATGTTGCACGAAGTAATTAATTGTGGTTGCTAATGCTTTTTATTAAATTGTTTTTTTTTTTTTTGTCATGAGCATTGTTAGTGACTGCATGGTAATTGGAAAGTTATTTTTTGTTAAATATAGTTACATGACAGGTATGACTGTCTCTTAGCAACGTAGGATTCATCTATTCCTTACATAATAGAAGATAGTGATCAATCAAGTCAATTGAGAAGTTTGCTGGAGACAATGAGCATGTCATCCTGAGGCACAATGGCATCGGTGCTTTTGATCATAGTGAAGCTTCACATAACAGGTATTGGATGACATACATGTACTAGATGTGATGACATATAAAAAAATTGACAAGAATAATTTATATGATAGTTATGTTTGGAAATACACATATGTCATGAAAATTCGATATGTGTCTTATAATATTTAGAATTACAAATGTAAAAAATAAGTAAAAAATTACAACGAGTGTATATAATAGAATTGAGAAAATTATAAGCTGTTTAGGAGTGTTATAAGAAGATAATGTATTCAGTGTGGTTCTACGGTACAAAGACTTAATGGATATTTTCATGTATACTGAAATATTTAAGTGAACGATTCTCCTTACATTGCAACATGGCTCATGTGCAAAAAGTCACTACTCATATAAACACATACAGGTCCAGTGTAGAGGGTTCACGAGGCTCAGGCATTATTATCTGCATACTAGAACATGACCACCTGTGTAGCTATTCAGCATTGCCTCAAAACATGATTCGAGCATGCAGATCTCTCAGAACTCTCAGCAGCACTATTTATCGTAAAAACTGAATCTGATTGTGACTTTCAAACATGCAATTAAAGTTGTGCATTTAGAACTGTACAATTTATGTTTCTTTTCTTTTTTTAACTTATAACTGACAAATTCGTGACACATGGTTTGTATAATATAAATGGGTCATAACCTCAAGGTTTTTGTAAACAGTAATTTCTTCTAATAATTAGTTCTGCTAAATAATTATAATTCACAAAAGACAATTAGGCATCTTGCACCAAAATGAGTATGCTGAACAACCACCTATGCAACTGAAAATCTTGTGCTAAATACATTGATAATCGCCTATTACTTGTGGTTATAAGAAATAAATGGGGAGGATTTAAAAAAGAGAGAGGGCTTTAAGTAGACCATCATGTGCACATAAAACGTGTTCATACATCTCATATGCAATCTGATGATGAGCCTTAAGCCATAAACACACAGGATGGCATTCAAATCTAAGTTTATAAATTATGTACCGGTACATACTGACAGTAGAAAAACTTCATCCCCTGATATAAAATTCTTTAGTTTATGCTCATTTACAGTCTAGTATGTTTATGCTCTGTCGAGAGGAAGTCATAAAATGAGATGAAATTTATGTAGAGTAGTTGTTGCGTGCATATCGCATGTTTTAATGACTAATTAGAAACAGCAAATTCAAAGATATACCATATTTGTTCTAATAAGCGCACAGTGCGCTTACAAAAAACAAATTTCAAACAAACACAAATGTCGAATATTAGTAATAAGCGCATCCCGACAATTTTTTGCGGTTCTTGCATTTTTTCTTTTATTGCTTACCGAGAACATTCTTTCACAACGCAACCGGCGTGTTTTTCACAACGCGACCGGCGCATACCTGCGTGTTGGTCTAATACAATATAGCGAGATAAACATGAATTCTCTGGGGGGGAAAAGCAAAATTTGATTAATTTAATCTGTGTAAACGCTCAATGCGCTCAATGGGGCAGGTGCACTTATAAGAACGAATACGGTATAACTATATTTTTGTGGCTGAGTTAACGTAAAACAGTTATGCGTGAAATGGGGTTGCTCTCTGTCGGGGAAGTTCACAACTGTTAATGAAGTCCGGCAGGGAGGAATCATTTCGCCTATATTCTTAAACGCTTACATGAACGATCTAAGTGATAAAGAATGCTAATGCGGGTTGTTATTTCAATGGTTATTCCATGAATCATGTCTTATTTTGGTGATGAGACTAAGAAAATGAATAGAATGGCAAGAGAACACTTACCTAGAAGGAGTATATTTACAAGCACATCACAGTCTTCTTTTGACATTCTCAGCTGATTAAGATTCTTTTTGACAGTCTAATCTGCTTGTCTTTGAGCGCACCAGTGATTTAGCCATATCTTTAGGACATATTGGAGTTTCCATATAAGTAATTGGTTGAATTTCTATAGTTCTTTATTTCCATCTATTGGTAATAAACCTGCAAATGATGTAACTCATTAGTATGATTATTAATTTGTATAACAGTCTTCCAGGAAAGCTTATATAATGTCCCTACAGATGCATCTTATTATTGTGTGTTATGTGTGACATAATGTAGTCTTTGTTTTGCATAAGGATGTTGCCTCCATAATTTTATGCATGCTTTAAATCCTGGAATTACATTTCATTATGGGCTTAAGCAGCTAATCCAATTCCCAGTAATGTTTTCATATTGTAATGTAAATACAAAAGTATTAGCCTATCACATTCCTAATATGCTACTTATGACACTATATAGAATCAGTACAGGATGAATATGCTTAACATCATTCCTGTCCACCCAGAATTTGAACACATAACATACTGAAGATCACAGGGGTAATGCTGTGGGGGTAACTCAAGAGTTACACCAACAAGATGGTAGCATAGTCTCTCGATTCAAATTTTTTGATAGGTACCTGTCAACAATAGGTACGTGTATTTAAGTTGCACCTATTGAAGACATGTCAATGAATTCTCAAGGTTTTGAAATTGCCATGTAGCCAGTATCTTGCGACTTTGTTGTTGTGCACCACATGGAGTTACTCCAACAAAGACTGGTGTTCAATATGGGCTACATGATTACAAATTTTAAACCTGATTTCTGGACATATACAACAATGTATTGAAGAGTTAGACTTATGTTCAATATAAGCAATCTATTTGTACATGCCTAGTGTTAAAACATACAGGTATATTTAATAGGTCTATTAAATCATGAATTTTAGTGCAATAAATAATCAACAGAAAAACATTTGAAGCTAGAGACTATGCCTCCATCTTGTTGCAGGTAAACTGTAACTCCCGAGTTACCCCCACATCCTTACCCCTGTGAAGATGTGCCAAGAGCCTTAACCATTTTTGGCCATGTTTTATTGTACATACACAATCTTGCAGAGACTAAGTTTTATAACGACTCATCTATAATGCATATAGACAAATAGAGTAGTCATGCTATTTGTAATCAAAATCAAAAGCCCTGTCATAAAGGTATATGCATTATATCAGAAATACGTTGTGAATGATATACATGTATTCTTGTTAAGTTGCAGTTGCCCAAGTCCATTGGCTTTTTTTGTCCATCTCGTATTTTATTCTGTGGTGCCAATAATAAGTTGTATGAATTCAGAAAACTGAAATTCCTTAGATCTTAATGGAAATAAATAAATAATTGATAATGTATCCTTTCCTAATTAATCTACAATTGAGTAATACTATACTTTGATTCATAAAACCATTACACATATACTTATTTATTTTAAATAAACACGTATGGCTATATATTGTTTCCAGAATACTTTATCACTATTTTTAGGGGAAATAGATGTATCCTCATCTTACATGAAAGGTTATCCATGATGAACAGAAAGAGTACAGACTTGTGACGACGCCTGTTTTGTCTTCAGATAATAGCCTATTTGGTGTGTTTTCTCTTTTGCATCTCCTAATCATTCAGCTCTCCTTTTGAACATTTTGCAATATGAATGTAGACAACAGGGTTTACTCTTTGATGAATTGTTCATGAGTGTACTTATTGGGCGTACTAAAAGGAACTATTCTAGGGCCTATCTGGACCTAGTTTGCCTAACAAATTTTCAGGCCCTGAATTCACCATGACAGGCTTTTATCTGTGGACCCATGTGTACAAAATATGACATTGTGTCATATTTGACCACAAGTATTATGAAAACTATCCGTAGTTATGTTAATTATTTCATGAGCAGAATTTACAAACATAGTATTTAGCGCCACAAATAGAAAAGCCATAGTTCTCCAAATCATACTTCTCCATAGGACATTACCTTGAAAAATGTTCCTCTCCTTACTAAGATTTACTCATTCAAATCAACAAACTTCATGTAAATCCAGTTGAAACTGATGTCTAAGGGTGAATGAGAATGCATGTCCATATAGGACTACTAACTCAAAATGTTTATACGTCTTGATGGCGCATATACCCGTCTCGGTTGATAGGATGGGCACCTGGCTCTGGTATTAAAGCACGACATTCGTCTTTCAATATTGGTTTAAGTAATCTACGTACCTAAATACTTGCTCATTTCAAAAGTACAAGCAGATTTGATCACAATATTTAGGTCTTAGACCGCAGAGACTGCGTTTCTTCATTAGGCAATTTAGGTACATTGAATGGTAGAGGAAGAGGGCAATTGAATTTGGAGAGTATGTTTTGTTGCACTTCTGTATTAGTAATATACAAATATTCTGTAAACATTCATGTGTAATATAAAACATACTTGATTATTAATTATTACCGGTATACGGGTTCATTGTTCCATATATTTAGTCTGGGCATTAACATAGGTGTGGTGGATTTCATAGATGGTTATGAAAATGCGTTCATGATTCCAAATGTGGTGCATTTTTGATGCCATGCACTTTATGTTGCATGATAAATTTCCATCTCGTGTTTGTCATTAACATGCTCTCCATAAAGTGCTCCTTTTATTGCACAATCCCTGTAAACGGGTATTTGAATGTCACATTTATTCAGTTTATTTGATAAATGTGATTATGTATTATACCGGATAAGAATATGTCAATTATTTACTCAGCATTATCATCTATCAACTGCTTAACGTAAAATTTCATATTCAATTTCAGCCAGCTTATTAGTGTGGACAGTCACTAGTTAAAGTTGTGAGTCCCGACTGAAAGTAATAGACAACTCAAACACCTTGACATGTTTAACTCCGAAGTATTTCGGCCCTTATTTATATCTATGTTAAATCTTTTATTTGGCTGGGA
The DNA here is from genome assembly GCA_019095985.1 of Streblospio benedicti. Lineage (NCBI taxonomy): Eukaryota > Metazoa > Annelida > Polychaeta > Spionida > Spionidae > Streblospio > Streblospio benedicti. Next base: position 11,827,587 of record CM032663.1, read on the forward strand.
GTATTAATTTAAGATACTGATTTCAATTGAAATCGGAAAAAAGTACATTGTTACTAGTAGTTACAATGTGACTTGAATCTGTAATGGAATTTTAGACAACTTGTGGCTGTTGCTACAATACATGTACCAAGATTTACAGTGTTAAATGAACAGGGTTACAACAAATTTTTCAATTGTAATGGATTAATTTCACTCATCAGCCATCTTTAATTCAGAACGAGTTAAATAACTGTTAAATAATAATATAACATGTTGATGAATATGCACTAACCCAGCACCATACTGGGAATTTCTAAATGTCAAACGCTGTATGTTTTCCAGTAATGGGAAAGAACCTGAGGAGTAAATCGGGGGAGTGAAAGGCATATATGCATGTGACTGGTGCATTGCCAACACATACATGTAAAGGCTTGCATAATACTCATTTTGATAACAGTATATAAATCAAATTTGGTATGTTATATAAATCAAATTTGGTATGTACTGGTGATTTTCAGTTAATTGTCATAATCCGAATTACGGGAATGTTCTTCAAAAGTTTTAAATATTTCTGAATGACATTTTGTCAATAGACTTGGTAAATCTTCCTCTAACGAGTGTGAACGTTCTATAAATATTGATTAGCAATTTAATATCGTTTCCAATAAACCTGTATAGTAAAATCTCTACTTTAACATGTTTCTTTTATAATAGTTTATATGTTGTGCAAAAGTCAGGATTTTACTATGGGTCCGCACAGAAAACTAATATTTATCCAACGTTTGTGAAATTCTCACAGTTCTTGGCTTGGGGAGGATACAACAAATGTGCTGACATTTCATTCAAAATACATTCGTTGGAGATTATCTCCTAATTCGGATTACAAGATGAACAGGAAAATACCAATACTGCGCTGTACCAAGATGCTGACCTGAAGTGCTGATAGTTCAGACAGATTTGTTCTCATTCAGATCATATTCATTTTTCATACACAGCTACTGATTTCACTACAAAACATGATAAATTCTCAATATCAACCCAAAACATTGCTGTGTAAGTTAATCTGCAGCAGAACCGAATCAATTATCTTGTGCATTGATATGTTGCTTGTAAGAAACATTGTATAATAAACATATTTTATATTTCACACGTGCAAGTAGTATTGATTTAAAATAATCCAAAAATCCAGATAGATTGATATTTCCTAAATGAGGATTATTTCTTTCAATCTTTCAAATCCATGCATGTAAAAGTTGTTCTGATTATCACCAGCAGAAAACAACCCAGAGCAATTATTAAATGGAGAGCAGTTTTAGTCAAGAATGCACCTTTCTCATAGATTATCTACCCATTTGACATGTGAACATATTGCAATAGTGTTTGTAAAAAAACATCTACTAGCCAATTCATACCATAATTAACTCATTTATCCATTGTGTACGAATCCTGTTTACAACTTGGTGGTCATTCAGAGAACACACACACAGCCACTCACATAAAGAAGATCTAACACACACTGTGTTGACTCGCACCCCCGCATTATAAAGTTACTCATGAATCGCAGATGCCCTCTCTGGTTGATGTCAGTCTGATCTCGGTAGACTGCAGCAGGGAACATATATACCCAGCACACGACTTTCTTTTGCTCAATCACATCTTTTTAATAGCATGAACTTATGAGGTATCCTCTTGGTTTTCCTGCATATACTAAATGGTAATGTCTTATTCTATCAGCCAAAAAAATTTTCATTGTTGGTAATTTGATAATCTACCAGACAGATAGTTCATACTTGTATATAAAAAAACTTGATTGACGATGGCCATTGCAGTCTACCTCATCGATAATGCCTATTTTCATACAGTTTGCTGTTATTGTTGCAAAATTTATGTTTGCGTGTAAAAAATATGGTTGACTTAATGTACGAATCTTTTCAATAAAAAATTGGGAATGCTCTATGATGAGGCATTCATTTGCAATTGGTCATTTTGATGTTATATGGATATGTAAATTATATCTCAAGTCCATAAATGAAACTAAATTGTGTGGGTTGTTTTTTTTTCCCTTTAGCAGATAGAACATATTTATTCTTCGCTGAAATCATAATGAAGAAACATCTATAAAATAATGCACACTTCTGTTGAGCATCCTTCAATTTGAGATACCTTAAGCCTTCTAACAATGGCCTACCTCTAATACCAGCCTACCTCTTTAAAACGCCCCCTTGAGCTGGCAGGTATTCTGTTAAAGGCCTACTTCTAATAAACGCCCCCTCAACCTCTTGTAAAAGCATTTAATGATCAATGTGCGAGTCTGTTTCAATTTCATAATGCATTATAATGAGACTGCATTGTGTAAAGCTCCTAAAAATCATGCATCATTTGAAATAAGAACGCAGTCTTAACTACGTTATTAACCGCCTACATCCATTAAGCGCCCACCTCTAACAAATGCCTCCCCCTCCAGTAGAAGTATGCCAATAGCCGCCCGGCCTTTGGTAGAAGATTTATGGTAATGTTGATGATATAGAGAATTTGGGTGTTTCATTTTTTTCTTGACATCAGTACAGTATCATGATTGGCAGAAATATGAGTGGTCAGATTGTTCCATAGTGTGATATCCCATTTAAAGTCTTTTTGAACTGCAATTTTAACATAATGTACTATTGTTGAAATTAGGACCTTAAACATGAAAAATTAGAAATTGAATTTTATATTTTTCTGATATGAATGGTTCATGATTGTAACTCTAATTTGCTAGCAAAGAATGAAGTCTGACATTTAACGAGAAGTATTCTCGGACAACAGATGATCATATAGTGACAATATAGCTTTACAGTGAGCACTGATTAATTATTAACAGTGTTATTGTTGTGAATATAAATATTGATCAAACATTTATGGTGTAATAATTTGTCTATTATAATCCTTACCATTGCCGTCATGGAAAATATTATGTCATATAACACAACAACGGTGCATTACAACAATAGGAAATGCGAGTGTATTATGATATAAATATTGATCTACCATTTATCTCAACATCCCACGTATTTGAGCCACTTGTATTCAGCAAAATCAATGACAAATCTAGAGCAAACCTGGGGGCAGCAGAATGATATCAAGCTAATGACTGCCAATGCACAAATGAATGCATACATCCCTTACCACAAATTGATGATTAATAGTCCCATAGCGACTATTTTGGTACCCCTAGAGGTTTACATAGGGAGAGGGCGATTATTTGATAGCACGGTAAAAATCCTTTCATTCAAAATGTCCTCGATCATCACTAGGTGAAAACATGACTCACCCTACTTTCTCATCACATGGCACCCAAGGCTGTAAATTCAGCTCTATATCGTCTGTTTAGTTAGTCTTTTCTGCCATCATGCATTAGTGCTTCCACAAATAATCAACCATACCCTTGCTTTTACTGCCATTAATATATAGAACACTCCCACTGAAAATATGGATTCCTGCAGTAAGTCAACCCCCACCCCATTCGACCTGGGCGTTTATTCAGCTATTCACAGTATATATGTATATATATGATTTTTATTTTTTTGTTCTTGATCATTTAGTTGACACATTACAGGGAGCTAATAATAGGGCAATTGCCAGGCTCATGTTTGCCACTCTATCAATTATGATCATACATTTGCAGTAGATTAACTGCAACTTGGAAAAAATGAGCTGAGCCATATTGGTCATTATGTTTGTTCATGTACCTTTCCTTGTGAACCCATCAACTTGTCACTGTGTACATTTGTATGAATTAAGGGGAAAATTCTGATCCTAGCCAGTGGTTGTACGTACCAGTTGAGTTATTTATAACTACTACATGTACATGAAACTTAAGGAATATTTTTCCCACACTATATTATAAAAAAAAATAAGTTTCAATTTTTAAATAGGATTGAAATGTGTAATCCCTTGTAAATGTAGTTAGAAAATATTCTTGAAATTTTTAATTTGTAGGTGGTAAGATGCAATCAATCTAGTCTCACACTGTCACGCACTGTCACAGGTATTAATCCTACTCACACCAAATGATGTTTGTTGGAAGTTATCAGCTACACAACTAAGTGATAATTTTCTTTAAATTTACACTCGCTTCGCTCAACATCTCACTCACTCACTCACTCACTCACTCACTCACTCACTCAACTATTCATTGAATATTGTGAGGCTTACTCATCTGAAAGGCAGGGAAGTTATCACATTTTTGCAGCCATCCTCATTGCAAGGTACATCTTGTGATCTTTTCAACAGCAGCCTCCCATTTCCCTGTGAAGGCTCACACTTTGATGTGAATGTGCAGGATGACTTACTAGAACGCCCATGGGTATTAGAATATGCAGTAAAGCTGTAGATTGCTCTTTCTATATATCCCATATATGTGTGAAAAAAATTTTTTTTTTTTCTATTCAATTAATTGCTAAAATGGCACACGCGTTTTCTGTGTGCATGCCACTGCATGGTTTATGGACACTTATACATGTCTTCTAGCAGCTCGTACTTGCTATGAAAGAATCTATAGGAATTGCAAATTCGTCTTCTCTTAGAGAAGGAAATGTTTTGGTTCACATCAATAGAATTGGTACGGTATTGATGCTCTAATTACGGATGTCAGTGTTTTGACATGTAAATTCTGAAACATTTGTTTCCAATGTCTCTTCTATGCTAGTCCAACAAATTTCACCCATTGCCAAATGTAATGACTTCTGTAAAATATCTATTCAGTTTTAGTTTAAGAACTCTACTACTTACTAATTAACAAACGACTTGACGTTGCTGTCACTTTCGCGGGACCTTCTGTAAAATGTATTATTTCATTCAAGATGACGTTTTAAGTTTCTGACATCAATCCAGAATTTGGTCCTTGTTACGCACTTGGAATGAAATCTTCAGCTCTAGTGTCCAGACATACAAATGTGTTTTTCATGAACTTATCTGCAAGAAATCATCGGTGTTTGTACACATCTTTTGAAAGGGGAATTTGTTTCATTATTAGCTAAAGATTTCCCATTAGTGATGACAAATTGTTACGCTACATATGTGGTTATCTGTTAAACAAACTGTCTTTACAACTGTTAATGTATATTGACTTATCATATGTTGCTTTTTTCTAGATTAATAGAAAATTAATAGGTGTTGGCAGTTGGTACCATTTAATTGTTTTTTGGATAAGAAATTGTCGCGTAATCAATTTTTCATATTGTTAACTTCTTACTGCTGCAGAAGATTTATGATTCTCTCCCTTTTAAGGATTTTTTTTACTGATACAGTATACAGAGACATGGAAATGAATAAATGCTTTGTCAATGCCTTTTCTTCTATACACATTTCCCTATTTACTTCTTGTACAGCTTTACTTTGAAAAACGGATAATGTAAGTTATAATGTGAATTGCTTTTTTTCTTCTTCTAATGCACCATTAAATAGATTTTTTCAAATCTTCACATGCATTATTCTCTTGAAGATGCTGGTGCTTGACCACACCACTTCCAGACATCAATTATTGCGGACTTGTCCAGTCCAACCAATGCATTCTGCATCTTGTAATCCAATCTTTGTTCTCATTTATCCTCATTGGTCTTGTACTAATGTGAGAAAATACCCTGTTATACTCATGGACACTGACTGCACATTGCTAGTTAAATTTGTACATTATTTTTATTTATTATTTATTTTTGTAATTTATAGAACCCATTTTAGAAACAGATTAAATATATCTGTAAATCAGGCGATTGGTCAGTTTTGCAAATTTTCTTGTGGCATTGTTCTCACCAGGTAAAGTAATTCCCACCATCTCTTGTTCTGTTATTCTCTAACCTACAATGCAAAACAAATTCCAAATTCAATTTATCATAAACACCCGAATTTGTGTAGAGTATCTCAAATGTTGTTATCTTCCATCTGGTGGAAAGCAATGTTAATAACTTGAAAAATTCCAAATCTTCATTTGTATGTGAAACATGGAATAAACAATCAGTACTTTTTAATGTATGAATAGTTTTTTATAAATATATTGAATGAAAAATCACATTGAATTTAGTAGGAATTTTAATAAGGTCAATACATGATTTAATCCACAAACAATGCTGTTACTGTTAACCTATGACCGAGTGCTCACTAAAAAGAGCTGAGCAGTTTGTTTATTTTTCTTCCCTGATACAGTGACATGTTTATTGTTTTCATATCCATTGTGCAAACGATGTTGGAATTTTGATATATGCTACAAACATTGGCCAGCAGGAATCTTGATTATTCGGTACATTTTATGTTCGAAATGGGCCAGATCAACTTTCATTCATGGCTTGTAATAGTAACCCAATTTCTATTACACATTTTTCTTATTAAGTGTCTTTTTAATTGCCATTTGTTTCAAATGTAATTGAAATCTGTTCCATAATTATTTTTATTGTTTAAATGAGCAGTTTTCAGGAGCATATTTCATGATAATTGTAAATGTGGTGGTTCATAGTCATGATTCTAGTGCTCTTATGACTTTAGATTTCACACCAGGTCATTGGCATCCTTGTCACACTATATCTTTCTCAATTCCTCAGGGAGCATCCAGCATATCGCAACAGTGGCGCAGACATGCTAATCATTCACATTTACACTTACTCACCTGACCTGTACCTATTTAACGTGTAGGTACCACGGAGCAGTGTACAACCTGTTAGGGGTAAGTTTGCTCAACACCCACCACCAGACCCAACCGGGAATCAAACCTATGACATTCTGGTCATGAGTTCAACTCCATATCCATTCGGCCACGGAAGCACATTTGGAATGTTATACATACATGTATAGGTACATGTATGCATAATGAAAATATATTAAGACTGTCTTAATGCCCGTTGACTTTTCTGAAAAGTAGTGGTAGGCTTTTACATGATCATAGTATTGTCATTCTTTGTCACATTATCATGCGTGGGCATTCATGAGGTAATGTGCGTGTGTGTTCATTAAAAAGTCTGAATATATATTGCGCAAAATTGTAACAAACATTTTTTATGTTTATTTTGGCATTGAATGAAACAATGTGTACGTATTCAATGCTTAGCTCTCAGAAAATAAAATTCAGTTTAACCATAATTTAGAAGAAAAAAAATCTAGTTTTATTTTCATGTAGATTCCATGAATTACTGTGATTATAGTATCATTATTTTATTATCTGCAATCACCATATCTTACTTCTTGGCAACTTGGTAAGTGCGTATTTCCTTACAGCAATTGGTAGTTCTTTTTGTATATTACGGTCATTTGCTGTTGTAATTTGGCCAATATGCATCGTAGCCTCATACTCTTATTACCATGGGTTAAATAATTTGTGTTCATCTTTTTCTTATAAATGCTATACAACAGAATAACACACTTAATTGACTAATTTATGCTTTTTGTTTACAAATAGATGACTAAATGATACTACAATAAAAATATGAATATCCAAAGGCCTAGGTGCAGATTTCACACTGGTTTTAAAATGTATCGTAAATTTGTCTGTTCACACTTATATTCTGGCAGCACCAGTACGTACCAACGACATGATTGGCCCCTACTTGCTCACCCTATAGTCATTGTAACTAAGGCCAACTGCAGTCTTGCTCTAAAATGTTACATCAAATTGTCCAATTACATGGACATTTGACTCCAAAATTCTTCTCAGTGGTGCCATTTGCAACAAAAGATACCTACTTTATGCCATTTGGTGCCACTTGGTTGACAGTTGGTGTTGATTGATCTATGCAATTGGTGCAATGGAAATTTTAAATAGTTTGAAAGTTTTCTTGCAGCCAACTTCAAATTGGATGACATTTTGGCCTGCAGGGTGAAGTTTTGAGCCATACTACTACATGCCACTAAAGCATGTTTTTTGGTGACCCTAAATAAGTGCCATATCAAACTGTATTGTTGTTCTCTGACATTAGGTTGTGCTGGTCCAGTGAACTTCTTGATCTAGAATGCAAATTCTTATTTAATGACCTGTCATTGAACGATTGAAATCAATTTAGCTCTGAATAATATCAACGAAAGTTTCATTTGATTGATGAAATAAGAACAGTCAGTTCGCTGGTGTTACTCAGCAATGAGCAATCAAGCTACATAACAGGAAAAGCCAACTAACTTTACTATAGTCGTGCAGAGTAGAACCCAGCAAGTAGAACATATAAAACAAATATTATCTACCATTCTTTGTTTCTTAATTATTTTATTCCTATGTTTTAATCAAAATGCAAACATCACCTAAACAAAATTATGACTGAAATGTTTAGCCTCTGGTGTGACAGTCATCTTTAAGTTATGTTTTTAATAGGCGATTATATGTGATGTGTAGAATTATTGAATTCATGAGGTTCTATCAAATAATCACACACCTCTCTAGTACACTAATATGGGGTATTCAAATAATAGCCTAGGTCTATTAATCAGCAATTTGCAGTATGTTCTTTTAATTAAAATAATAGCAATGACCTCTGGTTATTTGTCATATAAAACGAAATCGCAATTACTCTGCTTATTAAGACATTAATAACAATGGACAATCTCATCTCTCTGAACATGATTGATTGTTCTCAGAACGCTTTTATTAATACCAGGGTATAGAAATTGAATGAGAAGTTATCCCATCATATTTGGTACAATATTATGAACCCAATGATATCATGTGTAATAAAGCAAATAATTATGACATACAGGAGAAAAAACCATGAGACATATGAACATCTTACAGGAGTGTGTCAGTGTGGAGGTACCCGGTAGTTAAAAAATGAACAATGAAATTGAAAATGCCTAACAATTTGTAGTTTCAAGATTTTGAATCGGCTAATATTTCTACCAAATTTAACAGTAATTTATTAACTTAATGAGTTCTAAATGCTTGGTAGTTTGAAAGTGGGAATGTTTGAATGCGAGCATTATATGTACTTTCAGACAACTTACAACTGAGGTAATATTCTCTTTGCTAATTTTCTACTAAATGTCTCGCAACTTTTTATGCACTTTCTCTTTGCTCGCCAAGGCATATTGATTTTAGGCATTGGTCATTTGTCTGGCTTCCGAAAGGGCAGGTGCAAGGCCAGGGAAAGGTCCCTCTGGGGATCGAACGCGCCTCATAACCCATGCTTCAGGATTGTTAAAGGCCCCCAAATGTCTACACTAAATCGCACGTTGAAAAATTGTTACATGCTGTTGGAACATCTCCTACCTTACCCTCCTTGAGGAATGCAAAAATGTAAATTCACAAGATTACGACAAGAACCATTTTACAAGGAACATTTTCAATGTTTGAGATGAATAAAGATGAATACATCCCCCATTTTATTGTGCGCTATTCAACAAATGAGATAATCAGTTCTTCCAATTTCTGTTAAGTTACTGGACACTTGTCAAATGATGATCTATTTTATACCAAATATGGTACTTAGTACCTGATATTTGTAAGTGAAAAAGCCTGTTTGGGAGCGTTCTTGACAAGGCCACGATAAAAGCATTATCAGTCTACAGGCTGATCCATCACAGCCAAATAAAGGCCACTTTCTGCTCAACACAGCACCTTCTCTATACCCCGGAAGCTTTGGAAATAGATTGCCCTCAAAATTTAATTGTCACTTGCATAGGCACACATAATTTCCATCCTGTGCGATGGTGTATAGAAACTTGATGGAAAAAGACCTGTTTGGTTTAGTTTAGAATTTTGTGCAATTGAGACAAAAAGAATGCATTCATTTGCGTACCTGTACACGTATATTCTTGTTGGTGGACAATTTTCTTTATTAGCCTACTTCTCGTAAAATTTGCTTACTTTATTCTGTTATATGGGCGCAACTCTCCCAAGTTAGCTCATTCCATATAATGACCAGGGAACAAATCTGATTTTGAAATTTTAGGAAGGTCTGTCATGCTATGCTGCAGTCAGTAGAAATACATGTGGCTTAGAATGATAACAGTTGCAAATTAGGCTAACTCTTCTTCACCATGCTGAACATTTTATATTTTGTTTGATGCTGAACATACATGTATTATATTTTTTTTATTATAATGTTTCTCACCAAACTTGTCGACTTAAACATTTACCACAGTAGTCTTAAGAAATGCAGCTATCATATCCATAAAGTCTACAATCTCTTTATCTTTTCATGTGCATTCTAAGTGGCATAGTGAACACTCTGGAGTCGACTACTGTAACATGATGTCAAACTGTGAGATGGCAACCAGAAGTTCACCCATAAATCCTACTATTGCATCTAATATACATTTAATTTGTAAGATTCATTCATTTTTGTGCTGAGCTCTTGGCTGACATAGAACATACCTACTGCACCTGTGCCCAAGAACATGGCAGATCAAAAAATCCAAGTCCCTAAAAATAAAAATCTACTAATGTTATATTTGCATTCATTTCTCTTTTTGTCTCTCAGTTCTCTTCAGCACGCACGTCCTAGCACTATATTAACATACCTGAAGAAAATCTTGCATTTTGCTATAACATGTGGCGTCTTGTCCCTCACGAGACTCGAACTCACAACCCAGTGGTTGTGAGACCTGAATGATACCATCATTCAAGCAGTTCACTGAACATGAGAATCAAATACACAAGCAAGCTTGAGAAACGCTCATCAGATTACTACAAAAGTGACACCATCTAGGGGCTCACCTCCTTCTAAAGGTTCACCGCAAGATTTGGCCCGTATTAATATCTCGTCCTTTCAAATTTCAATATAAATCGACATTTATGTAAAAGCCCACCCCCTAAATAGACAACTTTTCAACCTAAAAGCCCATGATTACTGTTGTTGTAGGTTCCCCTGACGACTGGCTGGCGGAGAACGTGGCCAACCTGCTGTACCTTTGTGGCGACGGCATCACCCTCAGGGTGCTGCACAGCAAGGCCATCAACGGCCGCATGACCGAGCTCGCCAGCATCATCACCTCGCTGTGTCTCGTAAGGCCTGCAAAATTACTCATCACGGCTGAACATTAAGGATAGCCAGGTGGCCCTGGGTTCAATGGGGCCACTGCTTTTTTTGTGTCAGAGGCTGAAAGTCTGAATGCGTTTCGGTATAGATGTAGAAAGTTTTTGTTATCTAAGGATGTAGTAGTCACAGTATTAAAATGCGGGCCACCAGGAGTTAAATCCTAACATTCAGCACTGACTATATTCTAAATTGCTGGTTATATGTGTTTAATTTAGTCCCAGCCCCAGCTTTAGCTGGAACAGGGACTATCTGTTTTTCGATTAACCTATGCCCGACGATTTGAAGAAAACTAAGGAGTGTTATGATCCCAAACTTTCAGATCCCCCTAAAAATGAACCCTAGACGGACCCAGTCATTTTTGGTGTTAATACAGCCTATGGTTATGTTATAATATTGATGCTGTTTTTGACTGTTTATTTGTTAAAGTTGAAGTGTACGTCATGGTACGTCGAGCGTCAGAGAGTAAACCTACAGAGTGATGTAAAACGTGTCAAACATTAACCCATTTGATAGTAATTACGCCACAAATCAGATACAGCACCGTTTAACTTAAACTCTTATGAATCCCATCAAAACAAATAAACAATCTATGCCGATCAATGTTTATTATTTTAAATGTGAAATAATGCCCCTTAAGTAAATAAACAATTATCAAACAGTGACGGCAACAGAGGAGAGAATGTTGCTATAATAAAGCATTTAAACTTTATTTGTGTTCATATCATACGCTTCTTCAACCTCCAAACCGAGGCTACTGGAAGCATTCGTCCGTCCCGCTGAAAGAGGACGTTATGATTCCCTGTTGGAGGTTGACGCTTCCTATGTAGTGTTCCTGTCCATCATGCTTACAATGTAATACAATAAAAAGCATAAACTATCAAATGCTGAAATGTGCTGGGACTAATTTTGTACTCCAATGAGTACGTCTCTAGTTCTATTTCGTTTTTTGTTTTGTATTTTAGTTATTCATTCTAAGTTATTCATTATATGCCCGTACTGTCATGGAAGCTCACTTAAATGAATTGTGTGAAGCATTTGTGTCATAGAATGCAATTTCAGTGAACATTCATGTCTAAATTTAACTTAACATTTCTATTCTTTCTCTCTCTGTTTTCTATACCAAGCATATTCCGACCACTCTATTGACATAGCAGAAGATAGGTTTTACAGCCCTAAGCTTCCATTTAACTACATCTAGTGAGACTGACGGGAGTTGAACTCACAACCCCATGGCAGTTAGAATTGTTGAAATGAGGTTGAACTATCAGTTTGCTTTTCAGGTGTGCACACGGCATGACACGAATCTGACATGGGTAATGAAGTTAGTCACCAGTGTGTGTTCGGTCCTCGACAACTCCAGGGACAAACTCAGCTTTCTCTACAGCATTGTCGATATGTTTCGAGAGGTCGTCCTTGACATCCATGAATTTGCGGAGGCTGGTAAGTGACAAAGTAGAGCAATGTATTGTTAATGTATACCCATTTGGTATAGGTAAACACTCAAATATGAAGTAAATATGTGATATTATATTGATATGGAGTATTCTTTAATCACCCACGTAGGTAGTAGTAGATATACCGTATGTCCACACATAAGAGTTCATGGTTAAGAAATATGTTGTCTACAGTTTGTCCAAAATCCAATGTCTATTAATTGCTAAAACAGGGGTAGCTTTACCAGTTTAATTTGTGCCCATGGGCCTGTACTAGAAGTGGGAACTTTCTTCAATTTCAAAAGGTCCAAAAAGTGATATCTTCAGTACCAACGACATGGGCTGTAATGCGCTGGAATATGGTATACATATACACTAACGTATTGTCCACTATTTTATCGGGATAGGAGACATAAAATTGAGATGATCATGATTACGACACATTTATACGATATTTATCTCTCCATAGATTGTTGTGTGGACCATGGTACAATGTAGATTTACCATTGATGTATCAGATCCCCCGTTGTTATAATCTGCTTCGTGTCCTACAGTGCTATATCATTGTCTACCTAGTCATGGTACATCATTCATGATTGTCATTATACATGTTATATGCACACTCTTGCTGAAATTATGAGAATGGATGCTGAGAGCATGCAACATAGTAAATTACACAGCAAATAGCAATTTTATCCAAATTGATTCATTTGTGTTGATTGATTAGTCAAATTGCATTATTCAAACCAATCAGTCTAGATGACTGCAGGGGAAGGGATTTGTGTTACCCAGTCTAAAATTGGCCTAGCCTGTTCAAGTTGTAAATCATAGAACATGATGTTATTTCTGAATGAACCAAGATATTTAAGTTCTAAAGTCTTTCTAATGTTTCAAAAGAAAAGGCAAAGACGAACGGTCCCAAATATACCCTAAACGTTCATTCATAGAAGAGGCCATGCTCACTTAAAGGCCCACTGACAAAAATGGATCATATTACATATGAGCGTTATCTACATGTCCAAGTAAATAGATGCTCATGTAAAAGCCTGCTGACTGAGGTTTTACATAAAAGCTCACGGGCTTTTACATAAATGGTTAGGGTATGCATAGATATTATTAGACTAGAGAAAACCCCATTCAATTCCAATTTCAAGCTGCTATGTTCACTTGAGTTTTAAAACACAATCGTTATGTTTTTTAGAAGATGAAGGCTCTACAGAATTACAGTATATGCTGGATGCTCAGTCAGAATTTATGAAGGAACTGGTCTTGATGGCCTTTCAAAAGGTGCTGCTGCCCTAGGAAAGTGAACAAAAAACGTGCATAAACCTAGTCAGGAGGAAGTCAATGCTCATGTTACAATAAATCACCGAGATATGAAACTCATTTGGAAGCATATCATAGAATTTATGGCCAGACAGGCAAAAGAGGATTGCACTTCCTACTCGTGTGTAGAAGCGTTTTTAAATTGTGACTGATGTAGTACTACATCATTGTGATTAGGCAATAAAGTTGCTGTGTTCTACAGTGTAATACATATGACAATATAATAGAATCTATTTATTTACAAAATTGATGATATATATGAAATACATATCCATATACAGATATTCAAATTCACCAATAAGTGTGGTGTTGAATGGTATATTTTTGCCAAAATCAAACTGTATTTTATTTAAAAGTCATTGATAAAGGATTTTATTGGAACTTAAATCCACCTTATTGTCGTCATAGTTTCATTTTGTAACCATTTAAATTTTTCATAAAATGATTTTGTGTTTTTATGTTTATTGTGATAATCGGAATGTTGTTATTATTTATGGATGTTAGTTCTATGCAATGTAAATAGCTGAATTGAATATAGTCAATATGTAGTGTGTGTAGATTTTATGTGGCCCAGTTGTGACTACAATGGTCGTGGCAGTGGGTCAAATTGTCATTATTCAAATAAACACGTCAAAATTAGTACCAGTATATGCAATCCAAACATCCTTGGACTTTTAGGTTAAAAAATTGTGAATTTACATGAGTGTGTACTTAATTGGAATTTTAATGGTCTAGATTTTAATATGGTCCAATTTTGGTGGGGTTTTGAGATATGCCCTAAGATGGTTGCATACAATAAAAGTAAGTGTTATGCTCATACAACAGGTTTTGGGTGTAATGTTTGATAAGAAACATTTTCAAATTTGAAAAAGTGGAAATGAATTGCAATAGGAAATGTAATATTATAGCAATGACATGTATTCCTATCAGTATGTAGAATAAATAATGATTTATGAATAATATTAAATCATTCATAGAATATATTACACCTTAGTCTGATTTGACCAGTAATTAGTTGATTATGATATCTCATACTTTTATGACTTGTGTACAAGTAGTAAATATGATAGGGAAAGTAAGTTATAGTTTCCAATGTGTTTAGCCCCTAAGGGAAACAGTTTTTTGTACGTTGTAATATAATATTTTTTGCAGATGTGATATTAGTTAATAAGTTTGTTTATATGTATTTATTAGTGTGGAGTAAGTCAGAACTGTGTACAAAGAAGTATTTTTAATGATGTCATGTAGTCTGTCAAAGGTGCTATTTCACTTGATATTGCTGATAGTAAAATTGAAGGGGTATAGGTATTAAGTGAAGTCGGATCTAAAATGATGTCATAATCATCAAAGTTTAACTTATAATATTGTAATTGCTCAAGTGCTCTGTGGTAACATATTGTCCCATTTACATTATTTAGCAGTTCTTGCTGTAGAATTTAAGTGTATATTTGTATGTACATTGATAGAATGTTTTGTCATTATTTGATATTGGTGAATTAAAATGTTTAGTCATTATTTGATATTGGTTAATTAATTATGGTTATTCTGTTGACATATATATATATAAGTAACATCTGATGTCCTCCTGTACCTATTTTTTTTACTTAAAGAAGGATCAAATCCTTTTGGTAAATGAACATCAAAATGAGTAAAGTCCTTGTAATGTGTAAAAATTTAGCAACTCAATTAAAATAATCCAAAATTTAGCTTAGATCAAAAATGTGTTAATAAAAAGGGAATTATACAATAAATTGCTGTTTTTATTATTTTATCTGTTTACTATTGTTTCTTTTTTACTGTGATTGTATGTGAATTGTTAGTTTATGTTAAAGTTTGTATGTGAAGCAAACACATGTTTATGTACTTATAGTTTTTATCATCTTAAAAAGCCTGATGATATTTTGTGTGGAAGTTCTGTATAAAAATTGTCATTAATATTGGATACAGTAGGAAATTGTGATGTATGAAACAATGTCGTGGTAAGTGTGTCGTTCAGAAAGTTTTAACATTCCATCTTCTGTTAGTTTCCCATTTCTCATTTGAAGTCTGAATGCAAATCCTTATTTCAGTAATTGTGTGGAGATTTTTATTATAGAAAATGACCATTACAATGGGTATGAATGTTAATTGGCAAGGTATATATTTTGTAAACTTTCAGTTGATTGTTTATTGTTCCAGTGTTCACGTCTAGTTTTTGCTAATGTTTATAAAATATAACATTTGAAGAGAACTTTAAAAAGTCGCATTTGCTACAAAATCTACAGGACAGTCAGGAAATACTAAATTCATAATGCACCCTGATGTCTGCTTTTCTCTAAGAGGGCACAAGTGGTATTTTTTTATTTGGTTTTAGATCCTTTCTTCATGGAGTGCATTTGTCGCATAAAGTAGTTGTGTCAACAATTTCATAGGTTTAATAATATGATATATCGAAATCTGCAATGATAATTGATTTAAAATGTGGTGTTGTCCACCCGTTTTGTTAATGAAAACATGCAAAATTATTGCAAATCAGAACATTCTGTAGTCTGTACCCATCAAAATTAGAATTGTACCATGAATTACCAATGGCTGTTTACTCTATAAAGTGTTTATGTAACTGACATATAATATTATACACTCTTATGAGCGGACTTTTGAATTTGTCACTTTTACCTATCCGGGAAATTAGCAAATTCGGTTTTTGTCACATATTTAGTCTTAAGTCTATGTATGGTTGGATGTATTTATAAACATTGTTATACTATTTTTATTTAGAAAAATTGCACTTGCAGGGCTGCCAAGTAGTACAGATGTCGGGCATTACTACAGATTTCCGACCCAAAATACCCAAATACTAATTCTACCTTCAAAATACAGATTTCCCACTTTTTGTATTTTTCATTAATAATTAGTTTTTATGAAGTAAAACCACAGGAACTGCATCCCAACATAGATGTGTGCTTGTGATTGGCGTTAAAAGCCCTGAATATTGGTTACAATACACCAGAAATACATACATATCAGCTCTGCGCTTACGGATTTTGTTATACACCCAGTGTTTTTGTAGACCGTTTACCGTTCCACCACAGAATACCCCTAAAATACTAATTTTGGGCATCCTGAGTACTGAAATGGCTATTGAGGGGTTGGCAGCCCTGCACTTGTATATAACTAGATTAAGTATTTATGATACAAATGTGATAAAGTTAGAATGTTGAAAAAGCAAATATGTGATTTAAATGATCCAAATAAAAATCTGGAAAAGAATAATTAACTTGTTTTTGTATTTTTACATACAATACCACATGCAGCTGCTGTGTTTATTTTAACTGTCATGGGAAATATTTTGATACAAAATAAAATACCAACATTACAACTAAAAAACATCTTACAAGTATACATGGACCAGCCATCTACTTTTCATTTTGTGACAGTAGCACAAGAAGTATTAAATTATCAGTTTGCAAATTGTGTTTACCTTTTTCATTCCGACTTTTAAAAAAATATATATATTTTGTGTGGTTCTTAAATTTCCTTTTTTAAAATTAGGAATTTTGATTTAGAATATCTTTAATGTTATTCATTATATATTAATTTTAGGGAGTGATTTTGTCGCCATGAAATTCACAAATCAAATCAACTGTAAATATTTTTAGTCTTGCAGTTTTATCAATTTATCAGATATATTCTTTTATATTAACTGCCGAATGCACTTCAATAAAGTACCAAAGCCAAATATTCACACATCCAGTGTGTGTGATAAATTTTTCACGCTTATAAACTTGTTTTCATACAAGCCAATGTGTCAAGAAATGAAAACTAAAGCTATAACAAAGATGATGAGGACACCACCACACAGGCAATATCCATGGATAATCTTAAGCATGCAATAAAAATGCATGTCTTTGATAAATGATAAGGATAATCAAACTAATGATGAAATGCCTTCATCAAATCTTGGTTAATTTAATAGGCTTTTAACTAAATTCTTTTTTTTTTTACCAACTAACCCTCTTGGTTTTAATATAAAAACAAAATGAGTTTGTCTGGAAAAAAAATCTACATTAAACATTGAATAATATAATTTATTCATTCAAATTGTAAGCATAACATAATTTACTAAAAATCGAACAAGTTGATAAATGCTCATTATGTACCATTATAACATACAATGTACCATACAATACAAATAACAGAGTCAAAATATAAACTTTTATACATCCAAAATAGCTCACATTCATCTTTCTGATTCAATTTTCATTTTAATATCGTTTATTAGCACTTGAGGATATATTTCTTATACTTCCACACACTACATGAATATAATATCACTACAAAGATGGTGGTTGAATAAATAACAGCGAAATTTTTAATAACGGAGTTCATTGTAATATATAAAGTTTCATACCACCAATGTAAATAAAAAAAATTCTTTCATTACACACATGTACATAACTAGTTGTAATGACAATGAGAAACAATGTCAACTTTCACATATCGGCAATTAAAATGGCTGTGTCAAAACAATGACTATTACTCAAGATTACAGAGAACACCTTGTAGACCTTATTTTTATAAGTCAATAAATATAAATATGAACAAGTAACAAAACAGCAATGATTATATACACCTTATCACATGACAGAGAATGGAAGATTGGTGATTACACTAATGGAGCTATATTTAAAATAAAATCAGAAATCACTTCTACATAATGATAATTTTTAAGTGAAATATCTAGTATAAAGATGTATTTCGTACCATAATGATTTTCTAACAGTATACATTCTATACTCAGAAAAAAAATGCTTCTACAGTTATACCTAATGAAGCCCTTTGTAGAGTAATGCATTTTAAAGCACTTGTGTTCTTTCAGACTTTGGTACCCATTAGGCTTTGAATCTAGATGCTAAATGTTCAAAAATGCATCTTTCCAAAAATATGAAAATTACATTTTTGAATAAATTTTAAGGACCAAATTTTAAAATGCAAACGTAAAATGTTTCATGTGACTAAAATATATCACAGCCACTTGGTGAGAGGATACAATGAATCCTATTACAACTATTTATCCGGTTTGTGTAACTATCAAGAAGGGTACATGTATTAAACATGCTTAGCACTTAATACTGCTTATACTTGTGCTTTGGCATGGTTGTCAAGAATTAAGATAGGTTATTTTAAGAGCTCAGGTTTAAAGAATTTGATTGCTATATCAACAGATCCATTTTTGGCATTTACAACTTGAAATAAACCAAAAGCTGATAAAGAACACAAATGCAGATTATTTTAAGATCCATAGCGGTTGGTAATTATATAGAAATCTAGAGATAAGGATTTTACCCAGTAGAGTGGAATCTACTTTAGGAAAGCAAATTTGATACACAACAATAAGTTGCAATCTGCTTAACTCTTATAGCTTTACAGGTTCAAAGAATGTTAATATGTGGAATAGCCTATTACAGTATTAAATGATTATATTCATGAAATGTCTAAATGTGTTTTGATTGATTGGCTAAAGGTATACATGTATACAGGACTTTTGTCTTTACATCATGGAAAATCATTGGCACTGTTGTCCATGCACATACATCTTCAGAAAGGGTAACAAAGTCGGTCGTAACCTGCCCGGAGCAATGTCTCTACCTGTGCTGGGACAGATGTGGGTGTGAATGACATTGTAAAGGCAGCACAAAGTTGGTCAGCAGCATAGGGTGTCCACAAACTGACCACAAGCTACTTAATAGCCCTTGTTACATGACATGACGCAAGCTCGCATGTTGCTTGAGATCACTTTAAAGTTAAATTGCCAGCACTTAGCAAAATATTGTTCCATGAATTAAGATACAGAGCTATATATAGTAGTATTAGGATGTCATAAGTTTGATGCTTATTATTACCCTGAACTCACATCTGTTACAGGTTATTGTTTATGGGTTACTGAAGACATCTACCTTCTTAACTTTTCTGTACAAAGATATGGACAAAAATGTGGCTGCTACACCAATGAACCAATGAAAACATAAATCACTCGAATCACGGCACAACAATAACGTATCACAAAGATGCAATTTTTACACACACCAAGAGTAGCATCAAAACCAATGGAGAAGCAACATCTTCAGTTGCTATCTTCAGAAGTTACAACATATCATCAATTTAGTTCTCAAACAGTTGCCTTAATATGTTCAATATATAACAGTGCAAACATTATTACAATATACAAAGAACATTTCTGATTTTCTTATTTTTTCTTGCGAATGACAGCTTTTAATGTAAATCTTCTATAAGGTGCTAGTTCTGAGTGAAAGTTTCTTTGCTTTCAAAAATGTTAACTATGTGCCAATGACAGTGCAACACTTCTTAATGAAGGATTCATTAAAAACGTTCTTCAAGAAACATTTGCCTAACTTTAAATTGTGCAACTATAAATGCAGCTTTATATTTGGAAGAAGCTACTAAAATGTATGACAATTTTTCGCTTTAAAGCACTACTCCTTAGTTCTACATGTATAACTCCAAGCATAATGTTCATAGCTATATCTTGGTTCCATCACAATAATTGTATCTGCTATGTTCAATACCAAGCTCTTTACAATGTGTGAAAATGTTATTTTCTTTTGTCACGATATAGTTCACTTGACAATATCAAAAAGACCATTTGTTATACATAACTATACAGTAAATAATGGACTTGGGTCATTGACATGCAGGATTCTTTATACAAGTCTATAGTTCCAGGGTTTGAGTGCTGGCAATGGTTATGTGAGCCCTATGGACTTGGAGAGTCAGGAAACTATATATCTGTGTTTCCCAATACTTGAAGAACTAATTTCAACTTCCTCAATCTCTCACATCGATCTATCGTGGTAGAAATACGCTTGCTAGAGACGTGAAAGAGAAAGAGGATGCTCAAAATGAAAACTTGAAGAAAGAATCCCCCACATCAACAATCATTGGTAGAGATTTTTGAGTTATCACGTATTGACACACAGCGTGTGGGCAGCAGCCTACTGCTTGGTGAATGTGTTGGGCAGGGCGCCTCTCTGCGTGGGGTGGTCGAAGCTCTTGTATGTGTAGTTGAGGAAAACCCAGTCGTTGGAGCCTTTTCCACCCTTGCTCGCTTCCAGCGACGGATCTGGGGCCGTGGCTGGAAAAAAAAGCTGATTCTTATCAAAGTAGCAAATTGATACAGACAGTTTCATATTTGCACCCTTTTTAGACAAACTATTTGCTGTGCAAACCACCTTAAATTCATTTTCTGTCATGCTCTTTACTGTTCTATTTGCATATGTATTAAAGAGTAGAAAACTAATACTGAAATTGCAGCAATCAAATACATATGTTACATCATGAGCTTTGGTAGAGCACGCTAAATGCTAGGATAAAACTTTTGCATCTTCATACACATTTACCAACATAAAGTACAACACATGACCCAATCAATCATTGGAAAAAAACGTCAACAACAAAAAATCTAACACAGACAAGCTGATTTTATTGGTATCAATTCTTTAAATTTCAATTTTAATGTTTTATGTGTTTTTATGTATATTTCACTATTTATTATCTGCCATTTGTGTGTTTTAATCACTATGGACTCAAAGCAGCGTTTGTATCGCTGCTATACTTTGTTACATTACGACATGGTCACAAAAAACTCCTTTCTATACTAACAAATCATCGCTATCCTTATCCTCAAAAGACACCATTTATCAACATAAAATACAACATATGACCCAATATTAGATCATTGTAAAAACACAAAAAAGCTCATGAGACAGCAAAAGCGCTGCGAAAAGCACGACTTACGCCACTTGAGGTCGACGTCCGGGAAGTCGTCAAAGTTCGACGTGTCGTCGATGCTCCTCACGTCCACCGCGATGGCTGCCGGACGGTCTCTGTAACAACACGCGCACACTCACAGAAACGCTTCTTATTATTATCTATAACATTCAATTATTCTAATGTCTTTACCTGCTTTTCTTACAAAAATGAACTCTCAAATTCAAATTTCAAACATAATTTTAATCGATTTCGAACTCCACAGGTTCCTTTTCAAAATTAAACAACAAATTACAAATTAACACATGAACAATAAGTTTACTAAATTGAATACCAAATTGGTTACTATCTATAACAAACACTTCTTACCCCAGTAAAATACTATTGGTTCTATAACAGATTGTTAACAGCTTAAAAAAGATCAGTCATATCCCACAGCTACATACACTGTATATAGCCATGATTCAATGCCCCTAATATTCATGCAGGTTGGTAAAAAAAATCCAACTAGTTACAAGCCCAACTGCCGAAATGTTCATTGACATCTAACAAACGATTTTACAAGGCCAAGTAAGAAAAACCGAGTATTGATTTTCCTTTTGATGCAAGTCTAAGCTGGTGACTTTCTACACGTAAAAATTACAACTACAAAAACGGCTTCTTAACCCACAGGTATATATTGTAACATTGAATATATGTGCAGTGTAAAAGAGAATCCCGTAGAGCCCGTAGACCAATGATGAAAATAGGTACTAGCTGTAAAAATACTTACAGAACATAATTTCACTTGAATATTTTCTAGCTATTTTACCTGATGTGTTCCCAGTCGACGCCGCGGAAAAACACGTGCTTTTTTATCTCGTCCACAGAGTCTCTCCCGATACGAACCTCACGGTCACAGCACAGTCTGGAACACAGTGCCAGAAGTCTGATTTTTCTTAGAAAGCTAGTATGAAACATGACGATTATTGACTTGAATGATCATGACACATGACGTATACATTTGAGCAAAAAAATCACCCATCCGATTCATAGTTTGGGAAACAGAAATGTTAAATAGGATTTGATTGATTGATTGACCAATGAAATTGAAGGATTACTAGGCTATTTCAAAATAAGAGGATCAAAAGGAGACAGAATCCTTATTTTGATTGCATTTACACTGACAAATTAAGCTAACATTGGATGCAATATACTGTAAACAACACTGAAAGTTTTATTACTGCTAGACACCTTGAACCAAAGGACGAATGTCTTAAAGGTGACATCCTGAATCCACAAAAAGTTTAATTACCTCATAACCACAAAAATGAACACAAACCTGGAGATTCACATGTATTTTTTTTACACCAAACGCTTTGCAGTGTGAAATACAAAGCACGTTGAACTTCTTGTTTGTAACAAACCTCGGTATCATAATAGCGCTCTCCATAAAACAAACAATGTTCATGAAATGGGTCTATACTTTTTGAAAATTCTTCACCTTACAACCCCTCTCATGTGGGAATAACTACACTGCTGTGCATACCCACCTTTGCACCAGATCCCGTGCCTCATTCACAATCGGCATCTCCGGGGAAAATGAGAGTTTCGCGCCAGTTCATCACTTTCCTGTACGTTTCCTGGGGACTCTCAGAGCAGAATGGAGGGTAACCTGAAACAACGGACACTCGAGAAATAAGAATGAAGTTTGTGATTTATGCTTCAAAATAAACATGTTTGTATAATTAAATTGTAAATTTTTCATACTTTAATACATTGAGATGACAAAATGACCGTCAACATTATGCGGAAATGTGATAATCAGATGATTGGATTCAATAAAATCCTATATTTGAACAGGCCCTAATTGTTCCTCAGTTTAGTCATTTGGTTGTTCAAGACTACTCACAACTAGTAGTCTGGATGGGCAACCCACATTTAAATCACTTATGAATGATTGGTGATGAAAAAAACTTGTGTTGGAAAATTTGTTATTCATTTACTGTTGCTATTCAAGCTGCAAAATGATAAATGTACAACCCCAGACAAACACACAGGCAAGCAGATTTTGCCAAGTCAGAATATCACTGCGATAATCTACATTGTTTTGAGTTACTGCGCCGTCTGCTCGTCTGTGCTGAGCCACAACGTACCGATGAGCATCTCGAACATAATGACCCCGAGCGACCACCAGTCGCAGGACGAGTCGTAGCCGGTCTGCATGAACACCTCGGGAGCGATGTAGTCCGGCGTCCCCACCGTCGAGTACGCCTGCCGGGTACAGATAGTGCACGTGAAACATCTAGTTGTATAGAAATCTTAATGTATGAAATCTATGTGATGTTGTATTTGATATTAAGACTTTGGACTTTGACGCATGGAAAAAAACAACAATATTTTGAGTTTAATCAAGCAAATTGGCAAAAATGAAAGACAAACATCGTAACGTTCATTTTGAGGTTTCCTGATAACTTTTTACCATTTTGTACAAACTTTCTCTGCGAAAGTAGTGAGGAAGTTACATAAATGGCCTCAATGTAGACCAACTAATGCCCAGTAAGACGTGGTATATTATTTTACTCTAATGAAGCAAGTTACTGATTTTAGGATAATTTTACATGACAAATCAATTTGACTTAAAAAATACATTGCTTTAGCATATTTCAAAAACACCAAAAAAAAACCATATGAACTAAACATTTTAATCATTTGTGCAGCAAAGCTAAGATTTTAGTTCATATGATAAATAATGTTAAAATAAATAGATAATAGAGTAAACTGCAAACAGATTGATTGGATTGATTCTCACAACAACTGCCTATGAACTCTACTCACGAGCTTCCTGCGCTTGTTCCTCCACGTGGCTGCCATGCGCTTAGAATCTATGGGACTCGAGGCTGCAAGCAAAATGGGTCACCAAGGTCAAGTCCAAGCACCTGTCAAATCATTCCAGGGTGCAGGGTTTCCATCAGCAGCCACACAGGTTTGAGTCTTTGATGAGGGGGGTAAAGAACATTCAGAAGGCAATTTTCTTTAGAGCTCATCTATTCTTGTTCATTCATTAGAAACAAATGAAATGCCAATGAAATTAATATCATCTGATTTGTTAATATGCTATGGTCAACATATTTTGTTTAGTAAGAGTTGTGTAACTCAACAAGTATTGCATTCTGAATGTTTTAAGTCTTGGTTAGCTTACTTTACAGGGTTTGAAATTTGAAATTGAATTTTGAAATTCTTTTTGTGGAATCAACACACGTTCATGATAAAAAAAATCAGCAATGGGAAAGTCAAAGAAAATGTTGTTTGAGAAGAAATATAATCAAACCCCATAAAAAGCAAGCTGAACTTCAAATTAGCACGCAGGAAAAAAAAAAAGCAATCCTAGCCTGGAACCCTCATGTATTCAGTATTTTCATCAACATTGCAAACATTTTACAAGTACATCCCGGTCTTCTTTCAGTTTTTCCACAATCAAAACAAAACAGAAAGTTCAAACAAAACACAATTCTTGGCGGGCAGATCAGTATTTACACTAGCTCTCAGAGCTCTACAGAACTGCAGGTTCCATGACCAGGATGATGCTGGCAAAATCACACAAGAAAAAGTGGAAAACCAAAAGGAACAGCAGCAATGCAGACGGCTCAATACTCACGAGTGCTCGCCGCTTCTTTCTCCAAGTCTCGGCGATTCTCTTGGAATCCATTGGCCTGGAAGCTGTCAACAAACACATGCTACACCATCAACGGGGCCGGAGATATACAGTAGAAACTCGCTATCTTCTTATTGCAGACCTTGAATTTTCTGTCTGTTATCTCAAAGTTAGTTTTTTATTTCAACTATGCTTAAACTATGAACAGATATCAATTGGCTATATCGAATATTGGCATACATTTTTCTGTTCTCCTTACAGCTTTGAGATAATGAATTTCTACCGTGCCATGAAAATGGGACTTGGACAAATCTTGTTTAGTTTTGGCTCAGGAATTTCATCAGTGATTTATGTAATATACTTGACAACTGGTTTGATTCTGCTGTCCACTTTTACAAGTCAAGTCAAGTCAATTATTATACTGACATGTGGCATATACAAGTATAAACATGCAATTTACAAAACCATTATAAAACCACCCAGCTGCAAGGGCTTATAATAAGTCAACTACTGATTGTGTTTCACTGCAGACATTTACGACAAACTCCAGCTTCTCTGAAAGTAAAACAAGTACAGCAGCCAAACATTTAAACCAAATAGTGTGAATGAATTTTCTTCTTTCCTGCCTGTTTAGAAGGAACAAATAGCATGGCCATTGGTGCACACAGTAGTGTTTACTTTAGAGATAATTAATCATTGTGATTAGGGCTCTGTAGAGAAGAAAAGCTTTAACAAAAACAATTTGGAAATCTGTTCCATTTAGAACTTAAAAAGAAAACATAGTTTGCAAAAAATGAGACCATATGCTATGCATAAAATTCATTAAATTACAAACAAGAAACTGGCTGCCTACCAATTTTGTAGGAGAGATCCTTGAGATCCTTGTAGAACTCGGTCTTGTGAGATTTCTTGAGCCCAGTACACAGGCCGAAGTCTGACAGCTTGATGTGACCCTGAAACACACAACACTATTGTGAACCACAAGCATTGATCAGGGGCGGATCCAGAACAGGTTACACCAGGTTCTGGAACCTGGTAAAGATTCTGCAAAAAATATTTTATTGAGAAAAACAAGGCTAAAGTGTCACCAGAATGCACCATTTTCATTGTATTTTTCAAAATTTTCCTGGGGGGCATGCCCCCAGACACCCCTTGACTTCAGCTCTTGGGAACCTACCAAACCTTCAGCTCTGGATCTGCCCTTGGATTGATGATTATAAACAAAATAACTATATTGACATTAGTGGGGGAAAAAGGCCGAAAAAATTTGGGATGATGGAAAAAAAGCCCCTAAAAAAAGAGGGATGCGGTATTCCAAGGAAATGGGATGTGGGAAAAACGCCTCACAATTTGTGGGATGTGAGAAAAAAGGGCATAAACAATAGGGATGCGGGAAATAAGGCCAGATTAGGGCTGTGTGATTTCTTGACGTCCCCCCCCCCCCCGCTGTAACGCACGCCACACCCCCCCAGCAGGTTGTCTGGTTTGATGTCGCGGTGGATGAAGCCGAGCCGGTGGATGGAGTCGATGGCCAGCACCGTCTCGGCCACGTAGAACTGGGACTGAGCCTCGGTCAGCGTGTCCTTCTTCATCAGCAGCGGATGATGTCACCTGGATGGAGTCATTGGTTAGCATGGCTCGTATGTATACTGGGACTGATCCAGGTCCTTCTTCAAAAAATATCATCATGTCACCTGGATGTGTGTTTATATGTGTAACATATACAAGAATTCAAAGGCTTTTGGGAGGGGGCAAAGTTGTCAATTTCATGGGCTTCTATGATGATGTGTGATTAAAAAAAATCATTAAAATGGGTATTTTAGTGGAAAACCTACACGTATCAACGTAAATGTATGAGTTTTGGATCTGCATATGGTATACAGCAATCATGTCACCTGACACAACACACAGGTTTACAAGCAATCCACAGGCCCATGGGCTTATAGGTTGAATATGGGCTTCTACATGAATATGTATTTGTATATGATTAGAAGTGTCATCTTATCACCTTACACACCACACACCCGTTTGTAACATATACAACAATCCAAAGGCCTATGGGATTAAGCAGTATGTGTTTGGCATCGTACTGTTCTAGATATCGGTTTTAGCTCAGCTGGACTCACTCCGTGTTCCAGCAATGTGTTAGGCTCCAATATGAAAATAGTACAATGTACTGTGCACATGGCTGTGACCACCCAACCCTGTGTATCCTTGAAGGATGTGCCATTGGTTTACATAACTAGGTTTGCCACCCACCAGATGAACAAATAAACAAAGCTGTGGTATCTCCGGGGCCACCTCTATATATATACACACATCTCATACACACAACTGCAATACTGTGTACCATGGGAAGCTGGGATGTGCCTATTGTTTAGGAAAAAGGTTTGCTCAACACCCACCTCCAGGCAGGAACTCCATGATGAGGTAGAGGTTCATGGGGTCCTGGAAGGAGTAGTACATCTTGACCACCCACTCGTGGTCCGCCTCCACCAGGATGTAAGACCCTTTACTGAAATGGGCCACCCGTGGATGAACAAACATACAGACTGTAGTAGTGCGCCGCAAAACATTTGCTCAAACACACAGCACTCAAAAACAATGGGCAGTGCCCCAAAAAAATTTTTAACCATACTAGTCTACAGGACTAGCATGAAACAAAAATGTTACTCCTCCTACATGTTCTACGCCTTGCGGTTTTGAGAAAAGACATTATCTGGAGGACGAATATGTTAAAATTCTTACTCATCCTGTTGGTCTCTGACTATTAGATGAGTACTGATCTGGGACACTCAGGGTCAGGATTAGCCACTCGTCCACTCGTATTGACTAGTAAAAACTTGTGGAGGACGAGTAAGAAGTTTTAGCAACTCGTCCTTTTAACTAATAGCAATTCTGGTCAATTTGGCATACAGGTATAGAGTTTGTGCAAGGACAAGTACATGTCATTTTTTTGCAGGACGAGTTGATTTTTGAGTTACTCATCCTGCGAACGAGTAGCACTTTTCCACCTAATCCTGACCCTGACCGGCCAGCAGCTTTGAAAAGTAGCCAGCCCTGAGTTATGTTAATATGACAACCCTGAAAGAGGCTTGGTCATCAAGACGTTACATTTTGAACTGAACCAATACTCAGGTGATAAATTACGACACACTAATGGCTTGTTCACTGACCTGCTCTTTCTCCAGCATGTCCACCTTCCTCAGGATCTTCATGGCGTACACATGGCCCGTGTCTTTTTTCTGAACAAGACGCACCTAAAAAATAAAATTGAATCCATTTTTGAGAAAGATTACTGTTTCAACTAAAAATAGATTATAGTTCATCATTTAAAATTTTCTTTTTATGCTGTGTGATCTTTACAATTGTTTAGTTTTAATTTTATTTAAAGAAACAAACAAATGGTTCATTTTAGTACAAAAATTACTGTTTCAACTGAAGTTCTTCCATACTGTATAGTATTATGGACATTGCCAATGCAAGAAATGAAAATTACCTAATCTGAATATGATGAAATGATGCATTGCAAGATCAACAGGATACACTCAATAGCTTTGCAATAACTTTTTAATCATGTTCAACAAAAAGAGCAAAAAAAAAATTAGTGGGAAGAGAGAACATGGAGGGATTCAATTAGACACAAGTTCCACCCTGGATGTATATTATTTGTGTAATAATTAAGTAATACCAAATAAGACGCTCTAAAAGCCCATGGCTTTAAGATTAACAAATAGACAATTAGATGGGATTTTACATGAAAAACAATTTACAATTTGATACAAAAAGTCTATTGCCATTTGAGTGTGAGTTTTTTTTAACAGCATGAGCTCTTAGATGGATGCTACATGACAATTCAAATGCCCATGGCATAACTTGAAATAAATGTAAATTTAAGATGTGGATTTTTATATGAATGTGTACAGTGAATGTCCTAAATAAGACAACCAATTTGTAGTCACAAAACCTTCCCTTTGTAAAGGATTTCTGTTGTTTACTCCATAATTTAGTTACATTATTATAGGTAATGCATGAGAAAAGTTTCCATTATTCAGTTTTTCCATTGTTCACTTTTCCTTTATTGAGGACAACCACTGTACCTAAATTGGAAATTCAATGGCCTAGCTTTGGGACTGACCAAAATTTGTGGTAGGTCTTTAATAGGGGTGGGGGTCTTAAATGATTGTCTACAATATATGAAATATATATTCATCTAAGTACCCACAGTTACGTAAATGCCCAACCCCCATATATGGATGACAATTTAATTAAACATCTAATGTAAAAGTCCATTTCTTAAAATGAACATCATTAACAATTGAAATGTGGAAAATAATTATGTGGGTGCAAATTTAAATTTCATATTTTTAGTCTTTGCATACTTTTACAATTCATTCACATAAGTCACTTAAAGCACACAAGAATGGCCACACCTGGCTGTTTCACCACATTTCATAGCATTACACAATCATTCTCAGCACACACCATATAGTTCAGGGGTCAAGCATAGGTCACTCACTGATAGGAATTCAAACTTTTACAACTGAACCAAACTGTGACTATCAAGGCCCATGTTTGCATCACAAGCTTCACAGAGCTTCATTAGCACAGTGCTTCATGGGGCAGATAAAAGCTGACATGCTGAATACACTTTAACTAACCTAAGTTAACAGTAAGATCTGGTATTACATAAAGTTACTATCAGGTGTGAATGGCAGTTTCTATATGGTTTCTTTGAAATGAGTGTAATGCCCAACAAGTACCTGTTACTATCAACAAGGCTTGGCAAATACAAGCTGGAGATGCAAAGAAGATGAGGAGATATGTTCCAGCACAAGTTTTAAATTGCTAATTCCCATATCTGAGAATAGATTCTGAGGGGTGATGACACTGTGTAATGTTTGGTTAGCTTTCATGCCTGCCAACCTCAATTTAGCAGGAACCCCAAATGCAGAACTGATGATAAGATGTAATATTAATCAATAGACAATGTTCAGTGAAATACATCTCCCTAGTTACATTTGATAGATTTTACCCTATGCCCGGGTTCTTACATGAATACACTTATATCAAATGCTGTATTTCTACTGCCATGTCGAGTTCCTTTTCATACATAGTACTTTGATACATTTTACTATCATGCATTGCATAAATATAAAAAGATTTGTACAATACAATACTGAAATGCATAGTTCGCATAGCCCTACAATAATGTTATGTCCTGTAAAATCAAAATGCAGAAAAAGGGGTCTTTCGAGTGTGGAAGAGCATACATATATATGGTATATCATATCTAATGCAAATTTAATATTGATTATTTGATTATACATATATCTATAGCTACGAATAGCAAAATTAAAAATTTGCTTTATAAATTTTATTAATTGCTTTATTCAATTGTTTGAATTGAATTGAAAATTATAACAGTTGCTTCATTTAAAACAATTTTTATAATTTTCAATTCAATTCATAGAGTAGAAATCAGACAATAAAATAATCATGAGAAGAACAGCTGCTGCTCAACTCATAAATTTATTTAACAAACAAATTTGATATTGAAATGTATAAAATGTGTGCTTAAAAGGCTGCTACGATTTATCACGGCCCATGGGGATATTGGCTGGAGGATGGAAAACTCAACTTGATTCAGATTGGGGGGTGGGGGTGGGGGGGTGACAATTGCATTTTTGTTTTTTATTTATTTATTTTTATTTTTTTTTTTTTTTTTTTTATTTTTTTTTTGGGGGGGGCTTACATTTTCAAACAAAAAAGGGGGGGGCCTGAAAGTCTTACCTAAATGGTTGTATTTTTTTATACCGCTTTCCCCTGAGCCATAATAAATGGTACTGCCCTATGCCCAGCTGGTCTTGTACTTTAGACTTAAGATTTCAAAAGGCCAATATAAACGTTCATTTTCGTCTTGTCTGGACAAGTCCCTTTGGGAATCTGACGAGTAAACTTAAATTTCTAAATTCTTTACTTAGAGCACTCATGGTTTTATGTTCTTGTGGGTTTTTTTACTAAACAAAACTATCCTATCTTTGAACAAGACTCTGTATCAACTAACTTCTACAATCCCACATGAATTCAAATTTCTGTTACTTCCCTATACATTCAATGACTTTTCCCCAGTGACTGTACAGGGCAGACATGTCAATTGGCAAGAGACCTCATGGACAATCTTATAAGTCAATGTAAAATTGCCAATCCCTTTTCTTTGATGCCCTTTGACACTAGCTCAATAAGCATCTTTAGCAAAAATAACATCAAGTGGGCAATCAATGCATTCAACAAAGTCATACCTGGAGGCCATATTCTTAGCAATGTGAAATGTTCCCTGGAGGGTCATTATGCAATGATGTAATAATGAAGAAAATGGCTGTAACTCCAAGATCTTTCCCTGAAAGTCAGTTGGTCATTCACACAAAAAGATTTTAAATATAGATTGCTGAAGTTTGTACTGTCTTTTTCAATGCACATTGAATAGCTGTAATTTCTCAACAATTTTCTTTTTGAATCTACTGGTCAGCAGGGACTGTTCTGATTTTGAATGTACTGGTTTAAGACAGATGTGACAAATAATCATGATTTATAAGTTATGTCCAAATAAGTCATAAGTTAGGATGTTATAAGTCACCTCCAAATACAGGTGTTCAGTAAACATAGTGTAAATATTGTTTTTCAACTGCTAATATGATAATTGCTATATTATAACAAACTTCAAAATGCAAAAGGTCAAATGTGTATAAATGCTAAAAGTTCAAATATACAGTGAATTACAAGATACTAAACAACTTGATTGTGTATTGTATTGTATATGTGATATAAATCATCTGTGTATCAAGTATGTTAAAACTCAGTCCATGATCAGATACAGTAACGAACATAACCTCTAATTACAACCAACTCTCTAGTGAGACCACCTCTATAAAACATTTCCCATAGTTCTAGACTTCCCTGGAGACCACCACAAATGTCCATGAAGAGACCACTTCTATTAAGACCACTTGAGAGTTGAGACCAGTCCCCTGCTGGTCTTAATAGAGCTTAAACAGTATCTGTTATATAATAAATTTAATGCTAAATTTAATCTTCTCAATTTAATGCTAAATTTAATCTTCTCAAAGAATATATCTTATTTAAAAACATTAATCATTGCAATACTGCCATAATCTTGATAAGAAGTTGGCTTAAAGTTATAAGAAGACTTAAAAGCTGGAGCCAGATCTGGAAACTACTTTACAGTATTCAATCATTCATCTGGATGAAGGGATCTACATTATAATACTTTTAATGACACTGAATCACTGGTTTGAAACATATTGCTTACCAGCTTTCTTTGTAGTATTGTCTAACACAAACTTAACCTAAATGGGCATAATTGGTCATTTCAACTCTATACACTTCATTAGCAAGCCAGCACACATTGCATGTAATTATGTGAAAATCACCAGCACTTTTCTAAAGTTGACAATCATCTCCACTGGCACTGCCTGTTTGGAGGGTCCTATGAATGGGTGTGAATATCAACAGGGAAGTCAGCCTGTTAAAGAAAGAGAACTCCTGGAAGTGTTGTCCTGGCTTCCCGCTGTGATCTCATAAGTGTGTTTATCATACTCTAACTAGTCTGGTCTGGTATTACAGAGTTTATTTCTATAATAACATGTTGTACTACAGAATCAACAATAGAAGTAACAAAGAAGATCAAATATAGAAATAAATGTATCACATAAAAATTAGACGATTTAACACAATAGTTATCATATTGATTAGTCCTAATCTTCAAGTCACACAATTCTTGATGGACCCACAAAACCAACAAAATTCTCCACAAAATGTTTAGGAATGCCCGTATGTTATTTTAAAATGTGGCCCCAAAACTTGGATCCATGTAGCCTCGTACATATACACTTGTCTACAGTTTCATGGAACCTGTATCTGGATCACAAGGTCCAAGTTAAGGATCAGGAGGGAAAGTGCTGTTGGTCAGCATCATGAGTAACCCAGATAATATACGTATTTTCATGAAAAAACACTCGTCCTGCTAAAAACTTGACAACTTTCTACTCCTCAGTATGAATCGATGAGAGGTTAAACCTGACATCTGCAAACATATATATCATAAATGATCAGTTTGATTGCAAAAAATGTGGATAAGGCTCCCGAACTCCTACTCCAAACTCAACCACATGTATTGTGGGCACAGTGATCCAGGATGACCTACTTCTAAAATACACATCCGGCTATATTCCGGATCTGGCAGAGTTCTAATTGCTGAGTATAATATAAATGTATGTTACACTATACGTATTCACCTAGATACATCAATCTTCTGATTGAATTTCAAATTGTTAAAGACAACAAGTTTGATATTGACTGTGCTACAACCTGCATTTGAAAAGAATTTTTTTCTCAGTCTAAGCTGAAAATATTAAATGTGTTATACATAGTTAATAAATGTACATGTACTAAACAATTAAGGGTTGGATCCAGGTTTTGTTTCATAGAAAAAGACACAAAAAAATAAGGATTCTGTAGGATTTTCCAGTTCGATCCTGGATGTTTTTCACATCCTCATATGAGACTGGATCTTGGGATGGAGTTGGGCGTCCTGGCATTGCAATGTATACTCTTGGAAGATCCAGAACCTATAGTGACTGTATTTCTGGGCTGTTTATTTAATCAAAGTATGAAAAGTGCATGATGTGACTTGATATCACATCTAATAACTTTTAGATATGGTGCCAACAGTTTTATTTCATAGTTAGATGAGTTATGTTCCTACTGATATCATCAAATTCAACGTGATAATGGGGACGCCTTCTATTAGGGTGTAGCAGAGTTTCTGTTACTGATCATGAAGGTCCATGCTAAAAAAAAAGGAGGATTTTAAATCACAAATGTTGAGAATGTAATGGTTTATTTGTCATGGAATGAGAACACTATTTGCATTTTTTGACACACTGAAGCGCCTATCACGTATTCCCACATCATTTAGACAACATGCTAAATAATTTCTGGATACTTTTAAGGTTGAAAAATACACAATCAAATGTATATCAAGCACACTTTTTAGCTAACATTGAGAAACCCCACCTTACATCCCTATGTGTGTGATTGTCTGTTATTGGTTCTTCACTCTGATTGGCTGATGTCTGTTAGTGGTTCTTCACTCTGATTGGCTGATAACTTTATGATGTACCAACTGGAGCATGAACTTGCCCACTATATAAGACCACTAGCTTCATCTGTGAACACAACAGCCAGTGACCACAGCATGGATACCAGTGGGTGCTGCCACTTCTTCACCAAAACTACTTGATAGCAGCTGCTTGATAGTATGTTTGATGTTCAAAAGTTGTACATTTAAGGATATAGATATGGTAAGATTGTTATACTATTTTTGAATTTGTTGAAAAATCATTTTCAAAAGCTAAATCTGGTTTACTAAGAATAATTTGCAAAATGCAAAAAGTGTGCTACAGATTTTTTATATGGTAAAATTATACATGGATATGTTGTGACTTACTATCAAAATCTGCACTTGATTATATTTGGAATACACACGCACAAGATCAGAACTATCAGCATGCAATAGTTCCATTGCAAACCTGGATAAATCTACCTTCAATTTGATATAAATTTGAAAAAGTAAATAGACTTTTATTTTTTCGGTTTAAAGTAGTGTTTAATGAGAATCTAGAGAAAAGCTTTTAACAGCAAGTGCTGTACACTAGACACCAGGAGCTTAATTCATGGATTTGACTTTGTGCTAGCCAAATTTCTGGTTTCAATGAACCATTTTGAATCCTAATACATGATATAAACTTTCAAACAAAAAAGAAACTGCATTTATATCTGAGACTGATATTACATGAAAGCTATTCTATCATAATTGAGAAGAATTGCCCGATAATACTTTATATAATCATGTATGTATCACCGGGTTTTTTTTCTTCGATATTATAGAATCAACTCTTCCATGAGAAAGTCCATTTGCATTGTACAAAGAGAAATCAACATTAGGTCTTCTATTTTCACCATAACTGAGAGGTATGATGAAATTATTAAACAAGAGGACCATAGGGTCCCATATTGCTCATCTGTATGCGTAAATTGGGCTTTAAAATTAAGTGTGAGGTGCCCAGGTAAAAAATGCAACAGTTTTGGTTCATACAAAATGTTTTAGGTGGAGCCGTGTAGAGGGTCAATTTTACACCCAGGGTCATGATTCCAATATTATACAATGACAAGACAGCCATACAAGTTTTCTGCAAGTTTAGTAAAAATCAAATGAAAAATGAAATTATTTAGTAAAAATTCCAGAGTTTATAACTTTAATGACGTTGAAAGTTTCATTTAATCTGTTTCACAGCAGATGATGATTTTACACCCAAGGGAATTGCATGGACTTCTGGGAGGTGTTATGATGCAGTTTGCATTATGAATAACAGACTGGCTGTAAACTTGCGGCTAAAACAATGCAGTTTGCATTATGAACAAATTGCATGGACCTCTGGGGAGGGGTTATGATGCAGTTTGCATTATGACTATGCTGAAGACCGTCAAACGAACAGAAGATTACAAAAGCTCACATGCAGTTTCACAGCAGGTGAGCTAAAAAAGATTTTTTATAGAAATCAATCACTTTCTATAACGTTATGGCAATTTCTGAACGCAACTATAACATTCTGTTGCTTAGGGTATTGGTTTCTGGTAATATGTGAAAATTATCACCGGTTAACTAAATGCCCTCAGTTATAGAAAAATCTCAGCACATAAATATTCATAAACTGCGAAAACTATCCAAGTCTGCGCCTCCCACAGAAAGTCTCATACACTGAGAAGGATCTGGGTGAGAACTGCTGTGCTAATGCGAGATTCTCAAACACATGTGCCATACCAGCTGATATTTTTGGATTTTAAACAAAATTGTTAATAACACAATGATTAAAGAAAGCAAGATTTTCAACAGCCATATTACACTTAATTTTTTAATGAAGTTTTTTGAATCTAGAAGACTGAGATTATGTAATGTTTATTCTATCATATTCAGGGAAACATTGTCTGGTATTACTTATAAATGTATAACCAGTAAATAATTCCTGTAACATCATAGAATCCACTCTTCTATGAGAAGTTTGATTTAGATCGCACCACAAGCAAAAGAGACCAGAAAACTTCTATTGTTGATGGACTGAGAGCTGTTATCTAAAATAATGATATAAAAGGGAATGATAAGCTTATATCTCTTGCAATGGCTTTCTGGCAGCTCTGACCACAACTGATAATTCTGATGCTTTGGGTTGTTTTGTTCGGTTATATGTGAAAATATTAGTATCACCGGGCAGGACTATCTAAAGTCACAGAAATATAG
The DNA here is from genome assembly GCA_019095985.1 of Streblospio benedicti. Taxonomy (NCBI): domain Eukaryota; kingdom Metazoa; phylum Annelida; class Polychaeta; order Spionida; family Spionidae; genus Streblospio; species Streblospio benedicti. The sequence goes on from CM032663.1 coordinate 11,864,091, forward strand.
CACAGGACAACATTTACAAACTACTTAAAGTGCACTTTTCCGAGATATTCAAATGAAAATGCAATTTACAGCAAAGGATTGAACAAAAAATACGATGAGCACTCTTTACTCTCCCTATGGATCAATGGCACATTGCATGGACTGGATTATATTCCATGTCAGTCTATGCAGATGTCATGAATCTATGGGAAAGAAGAACATCGAATGAGAAACTGTGGAAACGTGAAGGCTTCTGTCATTTATGGATGTCTTGATGTAGTTTTATAAGATCCTATGCTCTAGAGAAAAATCTCAACACATAAGTATCTATTTAAAACACTTCAGTCGATAGACTGTCACTGCTAGAAAGATTACAATTAACCACAAAGAATCTACCAGAAATCAGCAGACAACTCTTATTCTCCCTATGGGTCAATGGCATGTTGCATGGACTGGATCATATTCCATGTCAGTCTATGCAGATGTCATGCATCTATGGGAGAGAACAACATCAAATGAGGAATTTGCAAAGTACTTAAAATACAAGTCCAAGACCTTTCCACGGAAGTGCAATTCACTTAATGATGTCATCCATCTACGGGCGAACACATGATGAAAAGAGAAATCTAAAAACCATGAAGATTCTGTCATTATTTGGATCACATTCTCCTGATGTTGTTCATATGCTTTGAACACGACTTTGACAGTTCTGCAGCTTTGTTGTTCTTATTTGGTTGTTCTCCCGCGGAAAGTCATCAAAAATAATCTGGCAGAAATCAGGCTAAGAGCCCTAGGTTTCTAAACACAAAGACCATAACAGTTGAAATTTTTTGATTCCATACAAAATAGTCAATAATGCAATGATAACAGATTAACTTTTGATGAAACATTTTGATTTCTAATCCAGTAATACAAGTTAAAATAAATTAACTGTTTATATCTGGAAGACTGAGATTACGTGATGTTTATTCTATCATATTCAGGGAAACATTGTCTGGTATTACTTATAAATGTATAACCAGTAAATAATTCCTGTAACATCATAGAATCCACTCTTCTATGAGAAGTTTCATTTGGATCGCAAAACAAGCAAAAGAGACCAGAAAACTTCTATTGTTGATGGACTGAGAGCTGTTATCTAAAATAGTGATGAAAAAAATGGGAACAATAAATTGTAATGACTTTCTGGCAGCTCTGAACACAACTAATAATTCTGATGCTTTGGATTGTTTTGTTCGGTTATATGTGAAAATATTAGTATCACCGGGCAGTACAATCTGAAGTCACAGAAATATAGCACAGGACAACATTTACAAACTACTTAAAGTGCACTTTTCCGAGATATTCAAATGAAAATGCAATTTACAGCAAAGGATTGAACAAAAATCATGATGAGAACTCTTATTCTCCCTATGGGTCAATGGCACGTTGCGTGGACTGGATTATATTCCATGTCAGTCTATGCAGCTGTCATGAATCTATGGGACACAACATCCAACCAGAAATTTGTAACTACTTAAAATATAAGTCCAAGACCTTTCCACGGAAGTGCGATTCACACGTCAATGATGATCTCGTCCATCTAAGGGAGAGCACATGATCGAATGAGAAATCTCAAAACCATGAAGATTCGGTCATTATTTGGGATGTTCTGGTTACACATGATCTCATGTAACTGATGTCGTTCATACGCTTTGAACACGACTTTGATGGTTCTGTTGCTTTGGTTTTATTGTGTTCGGTTAAGTGTGAAAATAGCATCACCACCGGGTGCAATAAAATAGAAGTAGTAGGAAAAACTCAGCACATAAATATTCAGAAACGGCTAAGAACATACTAGTTGGAGATTGCTAGATATTTACCTCACGTTTAACAACATTAAACGAGATATAGAACCATGAATATTCTACCATTTGTGGATTTTTGATGTGGTTTAAATGATGCATTTGCTCTACAGAAAAATCTCAAAAAATAAATTCACGGAAATTGCTAAGACGACTCAAGTCAAGAGACTATCACTACCAGATAAGATTCCAGGTAACTGAAAAACTATTCATCAAAATCATGAAGACAACTTTTTATTCTCCTATGGGTCAATGGCATAAAAAATGGACTGGATTATATTCCATGTCAGTCCATGCAAATGTCATGAATCTAAAAGGTGACAAGAAATTTGTAAACTACTTAAAGTACAAGTTAAAATACAAGACCTTTCCACAAAGTGGAATTATTCACTTGATGATGTCACCCAACCACGGGAGTTGTACGATATTGAATTAGAAATTTTTATGAAGATCACTGGGCATAGACAAAAACAAAGTTATAGAAAAATTCCGCAATACAAATATTCTTTGAAACGTCTAATAACATACATCAAGTCTGAGAATGCTAGATAAACCAAGTTTATCATTAAGTATTCATCAAAATAAGAATTAACTTTGTATTCTGCCTATGGGTCAATGGCATGTTTGCGTGGACTGGATTATATTCCATGTCAGTCTATGCAGATGTCATGAATCTATGGGACAGATCAACATCAAATCTTAATTATGAGACGTCCATATTCTGTTTATTTGTTTTTGTTTTTGTCTGGTTATATTTCAAATGATCAATCATCACGGGCATCTAACAAGGACATAAATATAGAATCAAAATGAGCAAAAATTTACAAATCACTGCAATTTCTGAAAGATTCAAATGAAAATGCAATTTACATGTTTTGGTTGAACAAAAATCAGAATGAGAACTTTTTATTCTGCCTAGGGTCAATGACACATTACTTGGACTGGATTATATTCCATGTCAGTCTATGCAGATGTCATGAATCTATGGGAAACAACATCATCCAACAAGAAATTTGTAACTATTTAAAATATAAGTTCAAGACCTTTCCACGAAAGTGCAATCACAAATCAATGATGTCAATCCATCTAACAAGAGCAGATGATCGATGAGAAATCTCAAAACCATGAAGAATTCTGTCACTAAATTTTTGGGATGTTCTGGTTTTACATGATCAACATTCTCCTGATTCTGTTCATACGCTTGAAAACACGATTCTTTGGTTTTTTTGTACAGTTAAATGTGAAATAGTTGTTTCACCGGGTTTAACTGTGTTAAGTGTGAAAAAATCATCACATAAATTTTCCTTTACTTAAATTGCATTAAATGAAAGTAGTAGGAAAATCAAAAAAATCAAAAGAATCACAGAAAAATTAATGAAGAGAAATTTGTATTCTGCCTATGGGTCAATGGCATACTAGTGGACTGGATTATATTCCATGTCAGTCTATGCAGCTGTCATGAATCTATAACAACATCAAAACCAGAGATATAGAACCATGAATATTCTACCATTTTTGTTTTTGTTTTGATGTGGTTTTAAATGATCATTTGCTTTATAGAAAATCCGTGTCACATAAATATCATCACAAAAATTGCTAAAAAGCGACTCAAGTCAAGACACTGTCACTATTCACCAGAAAGATTCAACTAACCACAAACTATTCACCAAAAATCATGAAGACAACTTTTTATTCTCACTATGGGTCAATGGCATGTTGCATGGACTGGATTATATTCCATGTCAGTCTATGCAGATGTCATGCATCCATGGGAGAGAAGAAACAATCAAAAAAGAAATTTTAAAACTACTTAAAGTACAAGTCCAAGACCTACTAGATGGAAGTGCAATTCTTAATGATGATGTCCCCACTACGGGATAATAACGAATGAGAAATCTAAAAACCATGAAGATTCTGTCATTTTTGGGATGTTCTGTTTTACATGATCACATTCTCCTGATGTCATTTATGCAGCTTTAAACACGACTTCTGAACATTCTGTTGCTTTGTTTTTTTTGTGGTTAAATGTGAAAATAATATCATCACGGGCATAGACTAAACAGAGTTATAGAAAAATACCGGCATACAAATATTCAAAACGGCTAATAACATGCAAGTCTGAGAATCCTAGATAAATCAAGTTTATCACTAAGAATCACAAGAAATAAGAATTAAACTTTGTATTCTCCTATGGGTCAATGGCATGTAGCGTGGACTGGATTATATTCCATGTCAGTATATGCAAAATGTCATGAATCTATGGGAGAGAACACCATCAACCAGGAAATTTGCAACTATTCAAAATAAAAGACCTTTCCATGAAAGTGCAATTCACTTAAGGATGTCACCAATCTAGGGGAGAGAGCAATGGCGACAGTGGAATGGGAAAGAATGTTATGTCAAAAAAATTTGCATATTTCTCGTCACCTAGTGGTCAATACCTACAACTTTTTTAGGTTACAACTAGGCAAGGACCGTGGAATGAAGGCGTTTCATCACGACTTTGAATGTTCTGTTGCTTTGTTTTTATTTGTGTCTGGTTAAATGTGAAATAGTATCATCACCGGGCATATTATAAAAACTAAGTTGTAGAAAGATTTCGGCATATAAATATTCAGTAATGGCTAATAACATGAAAATCTCTGAGCGAATATAAATCAAGTTTATCACAAAGAAATAGGAATTAAACTTTGTATTCTCCCTATGGGTCAATGGCATGTTGCATGGACTGGATTGTATTCCATGTCAGTCTATGCAAATGTCATGAATCTATGGGAGGAAACAACATCCAACAAGAAAATTGCAAGTATTTAAAATACAAGTCCAAGACCTTTCCACAAAAGTGCAATTCACTTCATGATGTCAACCATCTAAGGGAAAGAGCAATTTCGAATGAGAAATCTAAAAACCATGAAGATTCTGTCAAATTATTTGGGATGTTCTGGTTTTACATGATCACATTCTCCTGACTTTGATTCATGCTCTTTCAACACAACTTTGACGTTTTTCATGCTGCTTTGGTTTTTTGTGTCCTGTTAAATGTGAAAATAGAATCATCACCAGGCATACCGGGATATAAAAAATCAAAGTTACAGAAAAATTTCGGCTTATAAATATTCGGAAACAGCTAATAACATGCAAGTCTGAGATCCCTAGATAAATCAAGTTTATCACAAAGAATCCCAAGAAATAAGAATTAAACTTTGTATTCTCCCTATGGGTCAATGGCATGTTGCGTGGACTGGATTATATTCCATGTCAGTCTATGCAGATGTCATGCATCTATGGGACAGAACAACATCAAACGAGATATAGAACCATGAATATTCTACCATTTGTGGATGTTTTGATGTGGTTTCAAATGATCGTTTGCTCTATAGAAAAATCTCAGCACATAAATATCCGGGAATTGCTGAGATGACTCAAGTCAAGACACTGTCACTACCAGAAAGATTCCAACTAACTACAAACTATTCACCAAAAATCATGAAGACAACTTTTATTCTCTCTATGGGTCAATGGCATGTTGCATGAACTGGATTATATTCCATGTCAGTCTATGCAGATGTCATGCATCCATGGGAGAGAAGAACATCCAAAAAGAAATTTGTAAACTACTTAAAGTACAAGTCCAAGACCTTTCCTCGGAAGTGCAATTCACTTAATGATGTCAATCATACACGGGATAATAACGAATGAGAAATCTAAAAACCATGAAGATTCTGTCATTATTTGGGATGTTCTGGTTTTACATGATCACATTCTCCTGATGTCATTCATGCGCTTTAAACACGACTTCAACGATTCTGTTGCTTTGTTTTTTTGTGTCCGGTTAAATGTGAAAATAATATCATCACCGGGCATAGACTAAACAGAGTTATAGAGAAATTTCGCATACAAATATTCAGAAACGGCTAATAACATGCAAGTCTGAGAATCCTAGATAAATCAAGTTTATCACTAAGAATCACAAGAAATAAGAATTAAACTTTGTATTCTCCCTATGGGTCAATGGCATGTTGCATGGACTGGATTATATTCCATGTCAGGCAATTACCGCCATCTTTGACTTTTTTGACCGGATGCGTTGTGATTCGGCTCAGGCGTGAGCAGCCAGCAAATTGTCTTATGTTATAACTTGACACAAGTGTCGCTATAACTTTCAAGCGGCTCGACCAAATGTCTTAAAATTTTGTAGAATAACTCCACATATACAATGCTCTGGCATCCTTAAATATAGTAATTTAATAATCCACTGGATCTTTTATAATTAACATCTTAATTAAGTATGCAAATACACCATGGCGTCTAAGCTCACGCCCCTTTGTTTTACATGTCTGCGATTGCCTATGGTGGGACTTCTGCACTGATTACGTCGGCCGTATGACTGATACGCACCCTGTTCTGTAGGCTCTCTTTGATGTTCATTGATTTTTGGGCTTTTTCTTGGCAATTTAATAAAATCAATAGCTTTTCCTAAAGAAGTAGCAGGTGTGCTATATTCATGAACATATTTGAAGTGGGTCAAACTAGTCCATATCACGGAATCCGTAGCAGTATAGGCAGTCCTTATACAACAAAATTTTTAAAAGGGAGTTTTTGGGGGCGATTCACTGAAAAAACCCTGCAAAAAACTGGTAAAAAAATCTTGTTTTCGAGGGCCAAAAATAATACATGCGAGACAGTTTGTAAAGACACGTAAAGATAGACAGAAAAATGGACAAACAAAAGTCATGTGGAGAGATGATAAAAAAAAATGCTATTGTTTTCGAACTGGGATTAATATCGTTCGGAAGAAGATTTCCCAAAAAGGTTCCATTGGTGTATTAAACTGTTTCTAACTTTAAATTAGTCGTGTTATTTAAAAAAAAACGGGCATCTTCAAAGTTTTTTTTCGGTGGGAGCCATGGGATGCGGGGCATGTTAATTTGCATTTTTTAAAGAGCAATAGGTCATGAGGTTCAAAAAGGGGGCGTATTTGGGGTCCCATTTTTCAAACTAAACCGGGACTAATTAAAACTAATTATATAAAAAAATGG
>CM032663.1:11876934-11943260 GCA_019095985.1 Streblospio benedicti
ATGATCACATTCTCCTGTTGTCGTTCATGCGCTTTCAACACAACTTTGACGCTTCTGCTGCTTTGGTTTTTTGTGTCCTGTTAAATGTGAAAATAGTATCATCACCAGGCATACCGGGATATAAAAAATCAAAGTTACAGAAAAATTTCGGCTTATAAATATTCAGAAACAGTTAATAACATGCAAGTCTGAGATCCCTAGATAAATCAAATTTATCACAAAGAATCCCAAGATATAAGAATTAAACTTTGTATTCTCCCTATGGGTCAATGGCATGGTGCATGGACTGGATTATATTCCATGTCAGTCTATGCAGCTGTCATGCATCTATGGGAGGGAACAACATCAACTGAGATATAGAACCATGAATATTCTACTATTTGTGGATGTTTTCATGTGGTTTTATATGATCATTTGCTCTATAGAAAAATCTCTGCACATAAATCCGGAAATTGCTAAAATGACTCAAGTCAAGAAACTGTCACTCCCAGACAGATTCCAAATAACAACAAACTATTCATCAAAAATCATGATGAAAACTTCTCCCTATGGGTCAATGGCATGTTGCATGGACTGGATCATATTCCATGTCAGTCTATGCAGATGTCATGCATCTATGGGACAGAACAACATCAAACCAGAAATTTGCAATTATTTAACATACAATGTACCAGTCCGAGACCTTTCATGGAAGTGCATTCACTTAATGATGTCACCCATCTATGGGACAGAACAACATGGAATAACAAATATAAAAACCATGAAGATTCTGTCACTATTTGGGACGTTCTGGTTTTACATGAACACATTCTCCTGATTCTGTTCATATGCTTTGAACACGACCTTGACAATTCCGTTGCTTTGTGGATTTTTGTGTCCGTTAAAGGTGAATAGTATCATCACCGGGTGATTAAAGAAAACCAATGATATATAGAAATTTCGGCACATAAATATGCAGAAACTTGTAATAACATCAAAGAAGAATTTAACTTTGTATTCTCGCTATGAGTCAATGGCATGTTGCGTAGACTGGATTATATTACATGTCAGTCTATGCAGATGTCATGAATGTATGGGAGAGAACAACATCAAACAAGAAAAAGTGCAATTATTTGATGATACAAGTCAAAGACCTTTCAAATGGAAATGCAATTCACATGATGATTCTGTCATCTTTGAGATGTTCTGGTTTTAATATCACATTCTCCTGATGTAAACACCATGAACCAATTTTGTCCTTATTTGTTATGGATGTTCTGGTTTTACAACCTCAAGGTTCTGAGACTGATTCTGTTCATCATACCAAGCAGTACTTTTGAACCAACTTTGGCGATTCTGTTGCTTTGTTTTTTTCTGTCCAATTAAATGTGAAAATAATATCATCACCGGATAGTTAAAAAAAACAAAGTTATAGAAACATTTCACCATATAAATATTCGGAAACGGCTTATAACATGCAAGTCTGAGATTCCTAGATAACTCAAGTTTATCTCAATGAATTCCAAGAAATAAGAATTAAACTTTGTATTCTCCCTATGGGTCAATGGCATGTTGCGTGGACTGGATTATATTCCATGTCAGTCTATGCAGATGTCATGAATCTATGGGAGAGAAGACCATCAAACGAGAAATTTGCAACTATTTAAAATAAAAGACCTTTCCATGAAAGTGCAATTCACTTAATGATGTCACCAATCTAGGGGAGAGAGCAATGGCGACAGTGGAATGGGAAAGAATGTTATGTCAAAAATTTGCATATTTCTTATGACCTAGTGGTCAATACCTACAACTTTTTTAGGTTACGACTAGGCAAGGACCGTGGAATGAGGGCGTTTCATCACGACTTTGAATGTTCTGTTGCTTTGTTTTTATTTGTGTCCTGGTTAAATGTGAAAATAGTATCATCACCGGGCGTATAATAAAAACTAAGTTATAGAAAAATTTCGGCATATAAATATTCAGTAATGGCTAATAACATGCAAGTCTCTGAGCGAAGATAAATCAAGTTTATCACAAAGAATCCCAAGAAATAAGAATTAAACTTTGTATTCTCCCTATGGGTCAATGGCATGTTGCATGGACTGGATTATATTCCATGTCAGTCTATGCAGATGTCATGAATCTATGGGAGGAAACAACATCCAACAAGAAAATTGCAAGTATTTGAAATACAAGTCCAAGACCTTTCCACGAAAGTGCAATTCACTTCATGATGTCAACCATCTAAGGGAAAGAGCAATTTCGAATGAGGAATCTAAAAACCATGAAGATTCTGTCAAATTATTTGGGATGTTCTGGTTTTACATGATCACATTCTCCTGATGTCGTTCATGCACTTTCAACACAACTTTGACGTTTCTGCTGCTTTGGTTTTTTGTGTCCTGTTAAATGTGAAAATAGTATCATCACCAGGCATACCGGGATATAAAAAATCAAAGTTACAGAAAAATTTCAGCTTATAAATATTCAGAAACAGTTAATAACATGCAAGTCTGAGATCCCTAGATAAATCAAGTTTATCACAAAGAATCCCAAGAAATAAGAATTAAACTTTGTATTCTCCCTATGGGTCAATGGCATGTTGCATGGACTGGATTATATTCCATGTCAGTCTATGCAGCTGTCATGAATCTATGGGAGAGAACCAACATCAACAAGAAATTTGCAACTATTTAAAATACAAGTCAAGACCTTTCCACAAAAGAGCAATTGACTTAAAGGTTATGCTCAGTGGCCGAACAAGTATGCTTGCACAGAAAAATTATGATGTGTTTTGTGCATTCTGAAAGTTTCTTTCATACAAACAGCATATTAAAACGCTTGAGCAATTTAAATACCACCCCACAGACAGCCGGCTAGAAGCCCATCAAAACATGTGAATGCCAAAATGTCAACCAAATGATTATCTTCAGACGTAACTATCACAGTGCACGTAAGAAGCCACCTATCTCGCCAATGTTAAATGAGACGTCTGTCGTTAGAAATCCACAGTACGTCTGGCGAAAATCATTCACATATGCAACATCAAGTGACCTTGTGTTTTAGTTTGCAAGACAGCATGCTGCATGGTATTTTTAAAGGTGAAATAAGTAGGAAACATGGAAAATGTAAATATTATATTCATCACACTTGCAATGGCTAAGGCATTGTCTATTGTTGCTGGATTTTACAGAACAAATATGGTTTTGGCTGAGCAATATCTTTAATGATGTCACCCATCTAAAAGAGAGCAATATCGAATTAGAAATCTAAAAACCATGAAGATTCTGTTATTATTTGGGATGTTCTGGTTTTACATGATCACATTCTCCTGATGCCGTTCATACGCTTTGAACACGACCTTGACAATTCTGCAGCTTTGTTTTTTGGTCTCCGATTAAATGTGAATATAGTATAATCACCGGGCATATACAAAAAACAAAGTCATAGAAAAATTTCGGCATATAAATATTCGGAAAAGGCTAATAACATGCAAGTCTGAGATTCTTAGATAAATCAAGTTTATTACAAAGAATCTAAAGAAAAAAGGATTAAACATTGTATTCTCCCTATGGGTCAATGGCATGTTGCATGGACTGGATTATATTCCATGTCAGTCTATGCAGATGTCATGCATCTATGGGAGAGATAATCATCAAACAAGAAATTTGCAAATATTTGATTTAAGCCACATTAGAAGATAAAGGCAGCAAAAATAGAACATAGAATAGAATCCAATGCGACCATATGCTGTACAACGAATTTCAAGAATATTATGTATTTAAAATACAAGTCTAAGACCTTTCCAATTCACGTAATGATGTCACCCATCTAAGATAGATAGCAATATCGAATGAGAAATCTAAAAACCATGAAGATTCTGTCCTTATTTGGGATGTTCTGGTTTTACATGATCACATTCTCCTGATGTCGTTCATGCGCTTTGAACACGACCTTAACAATTCTGCTGCTTTGTTTTTTGTGTCCGGTTAAATGTGAAAATAGTATCATCACCAAGTGTTTAAAAAAAAATTACAGAAAATTTTTGACAAATAAATATGCGGAAACATTTGATAACATGCAAGTCTGAGATTGCCAGATAAATCAAGTTTATGGAAGTTTATCACAAAGAATCCCAACCAAAAAAAAAGAATTAAACTTTGTATTCTCCCTATGGGTCAATGGCATGTTGCGTGGACTGGATTATATTCCATGTCAGTCTATGCAGCTGTCATGCATCTATGGGAGAGAACAATATCAACCGCTATATAGAACCATGAAGATTCTACTATTTGTGGATGTTTTGATGTGGTTTTATATGATCAATTGCTCTATAGAAAAATCTCTGCACATAAAAATACGGAAATTGCTAAAACGACTCAAATCAAGAGACTGTCACTCCCAGAAAGATTCCAACTAACCACAAAGTATTCATAAAAAATCAGGAAAAGATCTCTTATTCTCTCTATGGGTCGATGGCAAGTTGCAGGGACTGGATTATATTCCATGTCAGTCTATGCAGCTGTCATGAATCTATGGGACACAACATCAAACCAGCAATTTGCAACTACTTAAGATACAAGTCCAAGACCATTCCATAATGCTATCCATATACAGGCGAGCACAATATTGAATTAGAAATCTAAAAACCATGGAGATTCTGTCATTATTTGGGATGCTCTGGTTTTACATGATCACGTGTTCCTAATGCTGTTCATACAGTTTCAACACGACTTTGAATGTTCGGTTGCTTTATTTATTTATTTTTTTGTTATATGTGAAAATAGCATCAGCACCGCATAAAAAAATATCAGTTAATGAAAAATCTCAGCACATAAATATTCAGAAACGGTTCATAACAAACTAGTTGCAGTTTCCTAGATAACTCAAGTATACCACATGGAATCCCAAGAAATCATGATGAGCATTTTTATTCTCACTATGGGTCAATGGCACGTTGCGTAGACTGGATCATATTCCATGTCAGTCTATGCAGCTGTCATGAATCTATGGGAGAAAATAACATCATACCAGAAACCTAGATTCTACTTTCATCTTAGAATATTTAGTCTAGTATCAAATAGACAATGATATCACTTGCAAGTGCTTTTTGACAGCTCTGAATACCACTTAGAATATTCTGCTGCTTTACATTTTTGTTTGGTGATGTGACAAATTGATGCTGTGGGAAAAAATCAAGAAAACATTTGAAAACTGTAAAAACCTGAAAGGATTTCTGTGAGACATATTTCAGATCACACTGAAGTGTAGGAATGTAATCTAGTTATACGCCCTACTCCTAATTCATGTTTATATACTGGTACATGAACCCTGGTCAAATGCCTAGTTTAAGACTACTGTTTAGTGCCGATGTAATATTAAACTAATTAGCACTATTCTGTAATGTTAGACAGGCTAAATGCATCATACTCAATATACCCAGAAGAAAGAAAATCACTACAATAGTACAAGTATGTCAGACATGTCATGAGTATGTAATTATTCCCACAGGGTATTGAAAGAATACTAATCATATTTCATGACTGAAGAAAAAAAGTAGCAAATGACTAATTTATGATTCCATACTTGGGTCTAATAAAAGCCTTTTAAAGGGATGTTAGCAACAAGGATAGAGAGACTGTGTTTCCAATACTTGGGCTATGTCGACCACAGTGACAGCTGGATTGGAAGAGCAAGAAAGGAAGTTCTAAGTACAAACATGTACCAAGGCAGAAAGCGAAGTGAAGTCCATGACACATCAGTGGAAAAGTCACTATTGGCACTGAACTAAACTCACACAAATGACCAGTCAATCAAAAATCAGTAATTAGTAAAATAATAAGACCCAGGCTACATCTTCTATCATTACTTTCAGACCTGCCCACATAAAGTCTGTATCGTACTTCATTCAAATTTAATTTATTAAAAAGACAATGTCCATAAATAGTACACAAATGTACAGAAGCAGAAAAGTAGGACCAAGCCAATATTGGCCAACAGCCACTTTACCTGCTAATTAAATTACTACTTGACGAACTCCTACCTCTCCGAATGCTCCTCTCCCTATGACTTTGATTGGTTCAAAATCATGGACCCCCAGTTTGCATCTTTTAAGACGCAGGAACTCTGTTTCTTTAGCAGCATGTGCTGTTCGTCGTTCTTTTTTCTGTAACATACTTGAGAATTAACGACCTAGCCGTAAACAAAATTTTCAATATTAATCATGTTTATTTTTCAAGACTATTTTCTTAATTGTAATATTTGTAATGCGTGTTGGGAGAAAAAACTATTTCACAAAATACTTGGGAAAAATAAATGGTACATGAAACATGCTTTGAATATGTTTTACTCTACGAAATGGTGAGGTCTTGATTCACATGACTGTAAAAATTGAATTGCTTAACCTAAAAAAAAGGACATCTCTTTTTGTTTGTAATCTTCTATATGGTATAGGAAAATTGAACAAAAATAAACCTGAACTTATAGGGAAATCACCCTTTAACATTCCAGATCAAATACCTGTTCTTCTGTAAGCCCTTCTTGCTCCATCACTTGTTCTAGCTTTTTATACCTGAAACGAAGAAATTGAATTACTGATGACAGCTAGTTTCCACGTCAAAATCTTAGTTGGATGATGACTAATGTTCATAGCTAATGCATTAGGATTTATAGAAATATAAAAAGATCAAATAATAGTTACATGTCTGTTTCAGATGTAACAATGGATGTATAACCCAACTTTGAAAAAAAGGATATAACGCCTGCGTTTTTTTAAAAACTAAATGTCCTGATAATTTCAAGATTAAATTCATAATTGATAAGTACACCAAAAAATGCATTCAGACATATATTTATAAATGTATACTACACTACCTTCCTTTTCTTTCTTCATCTTGTACAATCAAATTGCTGTAGTAATTCTCTAATGTCAGTTTAGCTTTGGTTACCCGATCTGCCGTGTGACTACTAATCTGGATTGACTCTCCAACTGTTGCCATCTTGATTATCTGATGAGTTATATATAATTTGATTAATAAAAATATGCTAGTTAATATTTTACTTGGTCGATTTTCTAACCTGAAATCATGTAGATGCGCTCGCCAATTATTCGGACAAAAAGCATGTAAAAGTCAAATAAACATCCAAATTTTTCATTGAAATATGAAGAATTGCCCGCATCTAAAACCTCACACCCATCCCGTTATTTTTTGTTTAAACCGTCGTAAAGTGTTGAAACCAACAATAGCCTTTAAAAATCAAAAGGGCGCTAAGTAATTGCATAAGATAAACAATCTTTTTATAGTTCATTAAAATTACATGATCTATGATGCTTTTTTGTTATGAAATAACTTTTTGCACACCATCCAAAATATGAAAACATGTTTATTTACATTAGATCTACTAGAAATTTTCTTTTTACATTTCGGCACCGGAAAACTATTGTGTTCAAAGCTGTAATATTATTTGATATACTTGTTTGGATGCTAAATATTTTTTCAAAAAAACATACGGGATGGGTGTGACCCACAATGGGTGTGCACTGTTCTACATGTACTACATAATTTACCATATTACCAATTTACTTATATGCAAATTCAACATTTTCAAACTTGTCTCCCTCACACGTCTTTTCAGCAAGCATATTTCTACTAATGATATAGCTGAAGACAGGTTTTACATGCTATGACTATATCAAGTGGCCCTGGTGGGACTCGAACTCACGACCCCAAGGTTGTAAGACCAGAAAGATACCATCATCCCAAGCGGCGAGCTGTTAAAAGGTTACACGGCTGAACCATTTGTCTCTCAGCCGTGTCTGTATACAGGGTATTAACTCAGCTCTACATGTAGGGCTAACATTTTTTCATGACCCCTTTTCAGTTTTGATTTTATGTTTATGTTGACTGACAGTCTGTTACGTTGTCTCCCTTTAAATGGGGAAAACAATAAGATTATCATTCATTAAACTTGTCTTTAAACTATAAAGATTTGTACTAAGTATACCTTGTGTATCTATTTATTGAACTTCACGAACGTATATCAATTACAATGACTAGCCTACAGCAATAAACTGGTTAGAATCATATTTTGGAGTGTCAAAAATAAAACCGATGCACTCCTTTCCTTACAAAAATACATCCGTAATTGAGAAAAGACTGTTTCCACAACCACTACTTAAAACTAAAACTACTTAATACCTGTGTTTCGATATTACAACTAAAATGATCTTATTTAATCATAACATAAAATATATTGAATTATAGAACACAACACAAAAACGATGTGCACGTAATAATTTGACAGCACTATTTAGAGCAGGTGTTTGATTAACCCTTTGCTAGCTTTGATCAGATATCGTTTGGTAGAGAAGAGAGGAAAATGCTAGATCTCGAGGCGAGCAAGGGCCATAAATTTTTCCTCTTTTTTATAAGAAAGAAGTCAATAAATTAGCACTTTAAAGTATCAAACATATTGCATTTCTTCACTATAATATTTCCAAAATGAAATGTTATGTTTTTGTCTACACTATCCTTAAAATAAGTTTAAGGGTTAACAACGTTACACTCTGTACAGAGTTTAAATGGTATATGAAAACATTCGTGTATTGTGACAAATGATGGTGTGGAGCGTCTCATGTTTACGTACTACAGCTTCCGCTTCCGTTTTGCAAACAGAAAAGGAAAGAAAATTAATATTTTTCGTGAATGTGTAATAATACATGAGTGAATACAGTAATAACATTACATAACACACACGTCATATTATAGCATACAAGATGGAATCTCCTCCATCTACTTCACATGGGATTAAACGCCCCTTTGAACTTGCATTTGACTCGGATAGTGGTCACTCTAGTCAAAACACTGTAGCTAAACATTCCATTAATGTTGCATCCACTAGTCGTTCTGAGAGTGTTGGTGATCATACTCAAGACAGTCAATTTAAGTCTTCACAGCCTCCTCAAAGTGATGCAAGTTGTTCAGGATTAACAAGTCCGTCACCTTGTGATATCGAGAATGCCAAATCAGACAATGCTTCCAGTCAAGAAAATGACTTGCCAGGAACCAGTAAAGAATTAAACGTGTCTGTTGATAGTGATAAAAGTAACATTAGTGATCAAAAATCAAGTAAATCGCCTGCAACTTCACCAAATAAAAAATCTAAAAGAGAATCGTCAGTTGAAAGACAAGACAGCAAAACCAATGAAAGAGAGGCAGAGGCAAAGTCAAAACGAGAGAAACAAGAGGAAGAAAGACAAAAAATGCAGTAGGCTTTTTCATTTTTTGTGATAATAAATGTTGATTGTGTATAAGTTGTCTTGATGATGTGTGCACTTGCAGAATGAAAAGCTGGAGAAAGCTCCTGAACTAAATATAATACTAAAGCCGAACACTTAATATCATGCAGGCGCTTTCTAATATTATTAGATCAGATTAAGTCTAATATGATTAAGTTTAATTGAATAGCCAATTTCTTGCTCTAGACTATAGTTCTTTTCGTTAGAAAACTATGAACACTATATGAATCCCAACATTGTTGATTCTTCAGGAAATATAAAGCTAACACTTTCTTCTTATTATACAGAGTCCTGGTGTCTAACTTCTCTGAAGAGCAACTCAATAGGTATGAAATGTACAGGAGAGCAGCATTTCCCAAAGCTGCAGTCAGAAGGGTAAGTCAAATATATTCCGTCTTGGTATAGAACAAACATATATGTACAAGTATAAGAGAATCAAACTGTAAAGAGAAAATTAACTGATTAATTTGTTTGTTTTTTGTATATATTGTTTTGTTAACTTTGTCTAATTTCTATTTACATATTTTTTATACATTGAAATATTTGGTAATGAATATAGCTTTCTTCTCTATATAGTTAATGCAGACTAACCTGGGACCAGGATCAACAGTACCACAAAATGTTGTCATAGCTATGTCTGGTATTGCAAAGGTCTACGTTGGAGAAATTGTGGAAACAGGTATATTTGTGAAAATATAAAATAATCAAAATAAAATAATCTTGATAATAGATTCTTATACAAATCTATTTTATTTACAAATGTATGATCTTATATTATTTCTTGAATTTTCTTCATATTTTTATATTCAAATAGTTCCATTTTTAAATGATATTTAAGACTCTTTAAAATTTTATTCATAGCGCTTGATGTCATGGAACAGTGGAAGGAAACAGGTCCCATTCAACCAAAGCATATACGGGAAGCAGTGAGAAAAATGAAATTAAAAGATGCAATCCCAAACTCCAAATATCAAAAACGACTCTTCTAAGGTCATTCTTAAAATGATTTAAACATTTTATCATTCATTCTCTATCTATATAAACAATGTAAAACATGTATGACAGTTAAACATAAATATAATAGTCGTCAATGGCAATATTGAATCAAATAGTTGGACAAAATTATTTATATTATCATTAAAGGTGTTGGTGAGTACTATTTGACCTAGTTTTCGCCTGAAATAGGTCAATTTTAAAACCCGCATTGTGACGAAAAAGGTGGATTTTGAATAGCGTGTAAACATAGCATATTTTTTTTATCAAGATTTACTTGTGTTTTTTGCTGCCAATATGAGTGATTCAGAAAAAATAGTGTTGACAGTGGCGAGAGTACACGTTTTTCCTCTGACGAAGACACGGAGGAAGCAGTGGGACTAATGGTTGCAGGTAAATATGGATACTTAGTAACTTACTGTCATGCAGTAAGCCAAATCAGTCGGACCGCTGGTGCTGATCGATATAGTCTAATTTTGACTCATGTCCGACCATTGATTCATCATAGTCGGTCCTGATAACCGGACAAAATCTACACACCCATATTATATATCAAACACCATCTTTTTATGCATATTTTCATACTTTCCCCCCCAAAGACACACCAACGTCAACCTACCCAAAACAGGGAGAATTTATAATCATTGGCAAGCCTTTAGCAGAAAAACATGTTGACGTGGGTAGGGACAAACACTTTTGCGATAAAGCATTTATTGACCAGGTTCGCCTTTAATGACCAGGTTACGCCTGACGCCGACCCAATATGATAAGTGGGTGAGTGCACGCAAAAAAAAGGTACAGACGCACAAAAAAAGGTACAAAAGTAAATGCGTTGGTATATTTGCATTATGAATAGTTGATCTGCATAAAGCGGTTATGATGTAGATAAGAGGTTAGGTAATGCATCTCAAACATTTCAAGATGTATGATCAAGTCGTTTTTAAAGTTATAGCTGTCTAAATTGCCCCATATTTTCAGTGCATTTCTGTCGGTCTGATTGGGAAATACCCGCTTTACGTCACATATCTGGTTTCCGCCAAAGATAACAAAATGATAACAAGAGCACATGGTGCCAAATTTTATTTATTAATCCGGTTTTACTCACAAAATACATTATCTTAATATGTATATGACGTATGTATAGGTCAGAAATGATGAGTTGTTTATTCTGATACTAAAATATACAGAGAAATATTTTTTTTAAAGAAATAGACTGAATAGAGTATAGACACCTTTAAGAAAAAATAGACTTACTTTTCAACTGATGATCAAAGTTAGATGTTAAGTTATATTTAATGACTACAATATTTACTATATAATAGCAGGTACACAAAGTCCCAAAAGAAGTTTTGAGCATTAAGGTGAGCCCTTGATATTTAGGGTGGCAATATTTAATTCTCCAAGCTAGTTGACACTAAATCATTTTCAAATTTAAGTATTTGCAGTATGAAGGTAAAAAAAAAATTTTGAAATATATTGTACACTTATACTGTAGAATGTGTGAATACCTCATCATGAGTTTTTATTTTTAAGAGAGATGTATTTTGAAGAAAAGTTGACTGTCTGGTTTTTAATTGTATTTCTTAAATCATAAATATGTAGGTATTAACTTTCTATAGTTATTTGATGACTCATGTGAGGCATTAAATCTAAGATTAATAATTGTATAAAGTTCATAACGTATATTTTTTCCCTACTTTGTGAGTCGGTTTATTTTGATACTTGATAGGATTTGAAATGCAGTAAATGTTTTGTTTAAATTCTGCAATATGGTGAAAACCTTATTTGATTTTCTGAATGATTGATGTATACGACTGGCCATTTCATAGTTGTTTGTGAGGATGGATATAAATATACTGTATGTATGTTTTGAAATGTAGTGTGTAGTTTCGTGATATGTATTAAATTGTGCGAACATTTTTTTGTGATTTTTTTTTATTAATTATGACAGCATCTTTCTTGCATTATGCTCAAAGAATATTTTCCACGTTAGAATGTAAATCAAGATACTAAGTATCACAAGGTAACTATATTACATGTAGTCATTACAATCGTTGATTTAGTAAGTTGATCATAATTTTTTTTTCTTATTGTTAATTATTTTGATTTGCATTAAAAAAATGTATAATGCAATTAAACATACACAAAAAAATATACTAATATACAACATTCGAATAGATTGAAATTTTATATTTTGTCCACGGTAGCTTTAATATAGAGAAAAAAAAAATTACATTTTTCCAAATGCATCCATTTCCACTAATACTATCAATAGATTAATTGTGGGTTGATAAATTTCATGTTGGTACCGAAATAAAAATATTCATTGAAATAATTCAGAAATTATCGATTGATGCTGACAAATCGTCATCAGCTATGATTCTGGAAATAAATAAGTACAATCCATTACAAATACTCATGAAATCTATTTATTGACACCAACCTACTATATTGTAATAAGATATGCTGTCAGTGTGTAAATCTGAGTTATGTATCCATGATGCCAGATAGATTCATGATTTCCTTTGCTAAGCGTTTTCTCATATCTGTCAGACTGGATGTGCTATACCATGCCAAGCTCGGTTTTGGGTTTAAATTTTCCTAAAATACAAAATTATGTTTTTGCAATTGTATATTAACAATGGTTAATAGCAACATAGGAAATCATGCTAAAATGTAATCGATACTAGGCCCACAGGCATATAGCAAAGTTCATATATTGGTAATGGTAGATAGATTCATTTATAGCCATGTATTTACATTCGTGATGTAATTAATTCAAATTTATATTTCAATGCATATTTCAAAGTATTGATTATCTTACCCTCATTGTTGTCTCTATATTTTTTAGCATGCACATGCCACAGTCTGACATATTTTCTTGAAGTGGTACATCATATTTTATGACTCGATCTGATGATTTCATTTTATAGCCTTTACTCTTACAGAGCTCAAAGAGGAAACTAAAAAGTAATGAAAGTTAGCTTAGGGGATGCATAAAAATATCTACACGTACTTCCATTTAAAATTAAAACAGAATTCTGTTGATTGAGTTTTCACCTTATTCAAATACCTACATGAAATGTAAGCCAAATGGCTGATTACATTTACAAAACATACCCCTTTATCAATGATACTTCGTCCTCTCTCGGAGCATAATAAAAGCTGTCCATTACATGAAAATTGGCATGTATACCAGAATGCTCAAATCTCCATGTGATGAATATAACATACCAGTGGGACCTGATGTAAAAATTACATAATATGTAATGTTCGCACATATATTGAATTAAGGTCATAAAATGGTATTTAAAATTTGATTGAGGATGTTACATCAGATAAGAAAAAAAAACTTGGTGATTTAATATGGAACGCGTGCAACTGTAATATCCTAGGTATAAATTCCCTGAGAATAATTCCACCATCATGAAATGACTGCATTATTTCCCATTATTACACTTACTCTTCATATATTGGAATGAATATTCCTTTTATCTCAGCAATGTTGACTTTCTTCATCTTATTCATGAGCTTGTCAAAAGCCTCTTCCCTCACTCTGAAATATGCAAAGAAAATTTGCTGTAGGCGATGTGTGTTACATTGTTACAATTTATTGTGATGACATGAAAAAAAAATTAAAATGTTTCACTTGTTTCTGAGACTCCTTGGGTACTTCAACACTGTCTCATCATTCAGCTCACTGAAGAATGTTGGATCAAATATGTAGGTCATATTCTGCATATCTGACGATAAGGTATCCCAGATATATCTGAAACAACATGATTATTGACTTTTAAAAAGCTATTGATCAAACTCCAAACTTTGTTTTCGCATTTCACTGTAATAAACTTGCGTAAACACATTAAACCGCATTAAAAGTGCTTTCAAAATGCTAGTACATAATGAAAGCATCCGTTCAATTACATTGAATTATTTGTTACATTTAATTACATAAATTTACATAGTATTTTATAAAACATAATTTACAATTTGTTTCAACATTGGTCTTTGATACAATATACAGGTAGCGAAATTTCAATTTTCTCACAAGTGTTCATTACAAAAATAAGATGATGATGAGAATCAGCATCAAGTGCCATTATAAACCTGTCTGAAATAGAAAGCAAACAATGCCCCTGTCCTTTGTAAATTGTTATATCAATACTCTGGAGTCACTTACCGGAGTGCAAACTCCACGATCGTTTGGTTGATCCAACCGTCATCCCTCATTTCAGCAAGTTCTGAGGTTGTAATTTTGGTAAACAAACCATTGATAATTGGTACTTCACACAACCTGTTAATAAGCAATGAAATGAGAAGCATATTTCTTTGATCTAATCTGAAATTGTATAAGAATTTGACTGAACAAAACTTTTAGTCATGCTGTTGTAGATATAAGTATAAAGCAAGTTTTCAAAATTATGATTAGATTACTTATTCAAATGGTAATATGAGGCTGAAATAATCTGATTCTGGAGGCTATATTGATAATGTTCATTCAATAATAAGAAGCAAACGTAATTAAGTAAAAATCTTACGCCACAGAGCCAAGCATTACAGAATTTTCTCGACACATCATAGTCTTTGCAGCTTTTTTTGGTGATCATAAAATCACCTATTGGTTTTCTGTAGAAAAATAAAATGCTAGTTATTCTAGCTATTTTATAAATCAAATAAAATTAATGTATTTTGATTAACGTCAAAGTCTGTAAAAAATGAAAATCAGTTCAGCAACTCGCTACAAATCAAGTTTGGTCATTTATGCCAAGTGTTAAATATATTTACCTAAACACATTGCCATCATGTGTTGCCACAATGAAGGTATCTTCTTCAGCTAGATACTCTGTCAATATGGCCCGTTCGTAGCAACTCCTGCCCATTTTAACAAACACCTGATCACCTGCTCTAAACTTTTGTACGGTAAAAGTATTTTTGGTATTCACTTTGTGAGGTATTCCATCATCAAATGAAATTTTCACAGTACATCTGCAAACAATTGTTAATATAAAATATCATGAACTTTGAATTTATAGAATTATTTCTTATTTCTAGAAGTGAGGTGAGGTAGTCGTGGTAATTTAGATATGAATTCAAGGCCAAGAAGTAGCTGATATTTCTACACATTTTCATTAAATCAGCTAAGAAGATCATCCTAGAGGTGGAGGCTTTTAAAATACATAAAATCTTTGTTGTTAAACTGAACAATTATTTGATCATTTGAAATGGACAAACATTTTTTTTGCATAATCATAACTTTAAGTGTCAATACCAAAGTAAAATAACTTACTTTGCTTCCATGTTATGTACAGTTCTTGCAGGGTAAAAGTTCTTGTCGAGCCATGGTGCGAGTATACACTCAGCTGAAAAGAAATCATCATCAATTCATGATTTTTTTTTCTTTCATTGCCAAATAGCTTTATTGTATGATAGTTTACCTCAAGTTACCTGTTTTGAGGCGAGGTTTTCTAATAGTACGATGTGTGAATCCTGTCTTCTTTCGTTTTATTTTAGGTTCCTCGTCTATTCTCAATAATGGCTCTACAATGTATTTCAATTAAACTGATTATTAATATGATGAATTAATATGCTACCTACAACTGAACCGGTAAAATTGCGAATTAATAATAGACACTACCACAGACTTCACCAACAGTGGCCATTACCACTAACCATATCAGCATTGACCAACCTGTGTTGGTAACGTGACACAGTTACTTGGATAACGTGATAAAGAATAAGGCCATTACAGTCTACCAGCAGGCAAAAAATTAATGGTCGCTTACTAAGAAAATGCAAGATTACAATTACATTGTAGGCCTACATGTAATTGTATCACACCTACTAGCATTCAACACGGAAAATATATCACCACACCTTGGCAAGAGACCATAACACGTTGTGTTTAATGATAAAAAGAGAAGAAAATCATTTGAATCGACCCTCAATATGGCCTTCCTGATTGATGGTAATGGACGGTACGTTGGTGGGTGGTGATGGCCGGTATTGGATGGTGATTGCAGGGAATCTACAATGATATTTACCTGGAAGAGGATCATCAACTTTTCCTCCTTGGTATCGCCATGACAATGGTGCATCAGGAGCACCGCCTCCAAACATGCCTAAAGGAGCTCCGCCACCAAACACGCCAGGGCGTGGGGCAAATTTCAGCTAGAGGCAAAAAATAGCAGACATCAATCGAAAATCAAGAGAAAATGTTAAATTTGTGCAAATGTGCTAAATTGCCTGCTTCTTGCTTCTGTATATCTAACAGTAAAATATGTACAACTGATGCAGTGGAGGATAAAAGTTGAGTGATTAGCATATAGTATGCTTATCATCTTCATACCGGTAAATGTAATTGTAGATGTGGTGGTTTTTAGTCATGATCCGCAAGTCTTGCTCTCACAACTTTACTATTTACACCAGGTCATTGGCACACTTGTAGATCAATTGATCATTTCTCACATACTTGTATGATCATAAACACATACTGTTGTCCTTATTGTATACGACCAGTTATGTAATGCCTCACAAACATACTTTGTCCATTGGTGTGGGAACCACATCTTGGATCAGCTCTCCAGTCACTGGGTCTGCTCTGTTTTTATCAACACCCACGAATGACGTATAGCGAGACATAATGTTGGCACTTATACTGACTAACTCAATGTCCACTTTTGCAGACCCTTCATATTCTGCAAAATAATTTCCCATTCAATCATATTTTTGTAGTTATTATGCAGATTGAAAGAAAAATATCCTATGTCATAAAATTATGGGAAAATTGAAGTTGAACTTGTGTTTATCTATCTATTTGCCATAAGCACAAAGAACATTAATAATATAAAATTCAGGCAATTTACAACAATCATAATCTCATATAAGTGATAACATAGATGGCTGAGGAGGAAAAAAGTGGCTTGAGAGAAGTGGATTACTTATCAAGTTCCTCCCCATGTATCCCCAATCATTTGTATATGTGCATAAGAATGTTTTAGTCAATATCAGAAAAACTTATGTTTCATATTTTTTAAAGTCTATCCATTCGGGGCTATTAATTTTCACCTTCATTGTCTTGTAATTCTTTTAATTTTGCCTTGGCCGCCATGCGATGTATGGGCATCACATCCTCATCATCAAGCAGTTTAAATGATGTCACTTTTGTGGATACCGTGTGCCTTATCCTCCCAGCTAAACTTTTTGCTTGCAGTGTACATTTCAGCATCTTTTTGTTCTGAAATATTTGTAATTGAGCTTAAAAATAGCAACACAATATATTAGGTCCATACACAGGCATTTGTGCAATTTGTAAAATTGATCAAGAAATATGCTTTTGAGTATGTTCAAGGATACGCAACTCAATTTCCTCTGCACTAACCTCAGGAATTCCAATGAGGATTGCATAGACAATGAACTTTTCTCCAAGAATGATACTCTCATAGTCCTTAGGTATCATAAGAACTTTCATGGAATCTGGTTTATCAAACTCAATATTGACTTCTGTGAAGATCGGTTGCTCTGCCCATTCCAGAACTTTCAATACCTATTTCAAAAGACAATGAGGGCATCACTAAACCAAGTCAGTCATGAAATATGTAACCTGTCACATACTAATTTGCATAAGAACCAATTGTTGATAGCTAACATTCTCATCATATCAATTCTCTTATTATTTGAAGCCTACCAGATAGCTTTCAACTCCAGTCATCTGAAGAAAACTTTGCGAGGAGTTGAAAGCTCTTTTAGAAGTAGGCTTCAAATTATTAGCTCAAAACTAAGTTCAAACTACAGAATTAGTACTTATAACTTCAGGAGATGATACTATATATTTGAAGAATTCATTTTAACAATAGCTAAATATTGGATTTTAAAATACCTCTAATATTTCGATGACTATCATTCCATCTATAGTTCACAGAAACGAGGTGGACTGATAGTCATCGAAATATTAGAGGTATTTTAAAATCCAATAATTAGCTATTGTTAAAATGAATTCTTCAAATAGATAGTATCAAATACATAGCTAATGAGCTTGTTTAATAATTCAGTGGATGAGTATCAAAGATATTTTCATGCTACGATTATGATAAATAAATAGATTAAATATTATTGCCTTCTTTTTGAGCTTGCTCACATCATCCCGCAAGAACTCTGCTTTGCCTCTGCCCACCCTGGCAAGCCCTCTGATCAAGCTGGTTGATGCTCCAAAGCCAATGCCAAATGCGAAAACCTGTATGCTTCCAGAGTTATCTTTTACCAGCTTAAGTAAGCTGTCTTGGTCAGAGATGGAACCATCCGTTAGTAGAATGACCTGTATCATAAGAACAAAAGTTAAAATTGACATTAGAGGATTGTTTCGGCAATTCTCTATCACAGAGGTACTAATGGTGAGTACTGGCATTTCTGGAGTCCTGGTCCAATACTGCTGTTGTACCTAATCACCATGCTTTAGACCACTCCTGGTGGAAATACTTACACCTGAATCCATTAAATTCACTAGAACTTTGCATAAACATTTAACGCTCATTAAAAATAACATCACCTAGAATCTTCATGCCCCATGGTACATTTACATACTCCCACTATTTTTCTATTTTGTTTACAATACATTTTTTTTCTTCAAATACATGTGTGTATTGTAAGAACTTCGCATTGAACAAAATACCTTTCTGTGACAGCCCGGTATCATTCGCATGTCAATGATTGCCTTGAAGAGCTCTAGCATCATGGTTCCACCCATGTTGGCAGCCATGCTCTGACACAACGTATGAGCTTTTTTCATACTTTTTGCAGATTTCTTTAAACTACGTCTACATATAGTAGAACCTACATTAGTTATCTCAACGTTTGTTTCATTTCATTTCCACCACATTATGCACATATGCAAGTACACGTATAAGGTTGATTATTTCAATTACTGAATATCTCTAGCATTATTTAGATATGAGGTTCTACTGTATTAGAAATAATATACTGATCGGCCCATAATAAACATTAGGAATTGGCATTAACATTGAAATATGTTCTCATGATAAATAAAGTGCTATGTCACAGAATAATGGTATTTACTTGGAGATACCCAGTAATAAAGTCAAAAACCACATAGGTCATGGCTGTTACAAAGACAACAGAAATTACTTTTTGAACAGAAAATTATAGCCTGATCCAAAGCTGGCAACATTGAAGTAACAATCCTCTGGTAGATTGGCTAGCAGCTCTTTCAAAGCCTGTTTCGCATGATGTATTCTGTCACCAGTCATGCTGCCAGATCTGCAACAAAAATCATATGAATTTCATTCAGAGTCATACCGAGATACGATATGATTATATGGTTTATAACTATTGACCATGTATGTTTATCAAACACATTATGATATTGTTATGTACGTAAAATAAAGGCAATAAAAGATAAGTGATGGTTAATTCATAAATCATTTCGACAAGTCTATATGTTATATTATACAATGCTAAAGTTTACTACCTATCTACAACTATTATATATTCTGCTTTGATTTTGGTGGATTTTTCTTTCAGTTCTGGAAAAAACTCGATGATTGCCAAATCTTCTCTCAAAAGCCCATCTGAAATTCATTAGATTTAATTTCATCAGTTTGAAATGATAAACAAATTAAACGTTAATATTTTCCATTGAAAAATCAGCTATGTGAGCAGATGAATTGAGGGATCCATCAAATATACCCGGTAATACAGAATAGAAAAGGATATGAACTAAAAATCAGGCGCATAGTCATTATGAATACAATACCTTTAGCTGCATTTCCTTTTTCAATAATGAGGTGAGGTTTAAAGACATTTGCATATTGGACAGACAATTCAAAATCTCTGTCGAATGATATGCTACTGAGCTTCACCTTCAGCAATAAACAGACATTGACATTATATATTTATTCAGTAGAAACTCATTTTCTTGAAGTTGTAGGGATAACAGTAAAATGCTGAAGATTGCTAATATTTGTGCTAACCAACTGATACATGCTAATTATTTGGTAGACGGGAAATAAAATTAACTCGAGAAATTCCAGAAAATTTGAGTCTAAACAATATAGGAATAATGATGTTCTACTGTAATATGATTTAAATTCATACATAATTTAAAACACACAAATGAATGTATACATAAATTTGAACCTTTTCATGAATTTGCAATGAAGAAACTGATAGTAATTTTTTCCGCAACAAAGTGATGCAACATTACTCAAGCAATGCGGAGAGAATTCTATGGGCATATATCTTGCATGTAATTAAAAATACAGCTAAATAATAAATATGAAGTGGATTGTAAGTTATTACCTCTGCTTGAAGGGATCTACTCCTTGGAATATTGATACGTTCATTTTGTGCATAATTATGACTAACGCAACCTGGCTTTAATAGTGATCCTTCAGGGTCCTACAAACAAATATTACATACACGCAATATTATATAAAATTAATAAAATATATGAATGAATTTGATTTATAATGCACATAAATCCATACGATCAGAGGTGTATACTGTGTTCATTGGCTTGATACATCCATTACATTTACAATTTATTCTCAAGTTTTTTTTTCCATTTTGGGTTTGTACAATGTATGTACATTACAAAAAATCATTTTTCATTTTTCTCATTTGATGATTAATATCACAACGATTTGCACATTCCATGTTACCTTTATGATGACATGAATGTTTGAGGTGTACGGGACACCATCACTTTGTGTCACTTGCAACTTGCGTTTTTTTAGTTGTACATTACTATTTCCTAATCCAGCACCTACAATATTGGCAAGTTCAAAGGTCAATCAGGTCTCTTCAAAGATAACTAGAAATCAATATTATGCAAAAAGATATTTCATCATTATTGAGATACATATTTCAACTTACTATTCATTTCAGGGAATCTCTCAAATCTATCTCTCAAAATACAGGGATAGGAAAATTGCACTAGTCCATCTTTAGAAACATCTAACTCTTGTACAAAACAAAAAGTGACTTCTGCCTCTGTGTGTGGTGGCAAGCGTCCTACTTTACATTCAAATACATCCCCCATCCTATCATCTTCTTCCATAATAAAAGCTGTTTTGCCACTGTTAATTGCATCTTGGTATGTTTGTTGAGCCTATTTATGGATAGAGGGAAAACAATAGCCAAAAGCGATGTTCGCTGACATTGGATATTTTGCATACACATATTTTCAATTTTAGTGACAGATTCAAACTTACACTTTCTGTTTCAACTTTAAACAATCTACATTGTATTTTAAAATCGATACTCTTTTGTTAGTTTGTTATTATTACCTGCTCTTTCCTCTGAATTTCTCCAACAATTAACCTGTTTTCAATTGAAGCTTTAAATTCATAAATAGCACTGTTGTCATCCAATGGAAACACAAAAACAGCTTCAATTGGATCATCTTGATCATTCTCATATTGGAATGTAGTTTTAACATTTGCAACAAAGCCGCAGATGTGAACTTCTACCTTGATATCTTTTAAAGAAACTGTAACATATAAAAATATCTACATGATTTTCTTTTTTTTTTAATTTTCTTTTTCAAAAATACAGTTATTTTATTGTTCGGCCCCATGAAAATAAAGAAATGTTTCTCATCCCCTCCCGCCTGTGTATGGTGCAGCCTCCTGAACATTTTAATTGCCTCCCCAGTGATAAAAAATAAATGGCCCTCCCACCTGGCTGCAAACAAAACTGCCTCATGTCAGAGGCCTGTCATTTGTTTGCTATGGACACTAGATATTTACTTCATTGATTGTACTAGTTGTTTTATAAGTGATGTTTTATGATTTTGATAATAGAAAGACATTGTTCACATACAATTGTAACACATGTAGTTCATTCATGGCCCAGTATTCAACTTGAAAAATGAAAGATTTTGCGCGGAAGAAAAATAAAAAATAAAAAGTGAACCCCTCCTCATTTTTTTATAATATGAGGACGGAAAAATCAGCAAAATAAAAAATAAAAGGTAAAGAATAAAATTGACCTCCTTCCTATGTGTAGGAAAATAGGCAGGACGAGAGACATTTTATTAATTTTATGGAGCCTTAGCATCTAGAGCTAGAATACATGTCAAAAAACAGAATTTTTCTATTCTCACAAAAATGTTAAAATAACTATATTCATAACTGATTTTACAGAATTTGGCACTTGATTACGATTTTGGACGAGAATGATGATAACACTGTAACCTTCTCAATCCCTCACCCCTTACATTTGCTCTTAAATTATGAACATTTATAAAATGTTTTCATTACAATATATGTGCAGTTATACCTTGGGTTTTATCCGATACATTGGTTAATCCATATATTTGATTATTCATTTTAAAAGGGTCAAGATATTATCACTAAACTCAATTACGTTTACTGCATAACAATGTCTGTGCCCATTACATGTCAAAATATTGAATGTCAGCAAACAAGGAGTTTGATATGACACTCAGTCCATAATAGATTTCGAAACTAGTTGAACTATCCTGCTATCATATATCTAACTGATAAAGAGGAGGAAAAATCAATGGATCAGAGTACAATTTTAGACCAAGTATAAAGTGTTGTTTATATTGGATACTAGCAATAGAGCTGTTATTTTTATTAGAAAAAATATTTTATCACAATTGACAACTTGCATTTTTGCAATAGTTTGATGAATACAAATATATAGAATCTAACTGCATAAACGGCTTAACATGACATTGCATTTTAATTTAGAAATGTGAAAAAGTTTACAGTAATTTTGTAGAAATGATCAAACAATGTTGACATTTGTCCAACGTTGCTGGTATTCAATGAGCGTTTGCGTTTGGGAACCAGTTTCAAGTACCTGCTATCCTTTACCAAGATCGTTTCATCGTGGTATCAACAGGAAACTTAACTGATGGTGGCTGTTAAACCCACCATGATTTCCTGTCCACGTTGACAAAATTTCATTGGTCGATAGGAATACTGACTTTATATCGACACACTTGATTGGCTGATAAGTGGATTAGTGAAAGCATCAAGATCAAAAGAAGAACAGGTTTGTGAAATATTTACTATTTTATTAAATTCTGCTATTAAAGTTATTAATTGCTGTTGGTTATAAGAAGCTTGTCGTGTCAGATATATGGTAAATATCATTTTTAACCATTGCAACAAAAAAGTTTCATTTTAATCATGCTTTTATATAGGATTAAACTATTCTGGATTTGTGATTTAGCATCTTCCCCGCATCCTTTTGACATGATTTCTAGAAGTGAGTAAACCGACTACGTGGCAACTATCTGTCATCATTAGCTACAAAGCTAATAATTGGATAAATGCAAATATAAGGGACAGTTTCAATACAATTCCTTCAGTTTTAAGACGTTAGAAAAGTTTGATTTCTAAGTTGTTTTTTACTTTCATTAAAAAGAATGATGAACGAAGAATAATTTCTCATTCAATCAAGCTCATCTCATTCCTCAATTGCTATTTACAAATGTCAAGCCTCAACCAAACCTTAATACATATTCCCTTTGAAATTCATAGACTAGACAACAGAAACCGACTGAGAACTTTAATTTCGATAATTATATGTTTCAAACTTTTCAAATCCATTGATGCGATGAAGAAATTGAATGCCTATGGCTATGACTATGTGGATAATGATGATAATATCGAGGATAATATTACACTATTTTATATCAAAATTGCTATAGTGCTTGATTGATGAATTTTTACCGAAGTATTCTTGAAATTTCCAATCATTTATGGATCTGCTCAGCTGTTTACTCTTAATTTAAATCCTAAAAGTTTAGTGGGGAAAAAAGGATCATTAATTCTTGTGTAAATACTTTGCAGCGAACATGAAGACATCAATTCCAATTGTGTTGTTGCTGTGTGCTGCGACTACGCTGTCATCTGCCATTCCTAAGCCAGAGGATGGTCACAAGTCCAGCCACGACCGGGTCCATGAAAAGGTAGAATCTGAGGTCTGATTATTTATGGCGTACAGTAGATGTGATGCCCAAAGTAGTGAATTCCCACTAATCACTACTTATTTTCTCTTAGTACTTAGTGCTTAACGTCATTATCAATTAATTTAAAGCACACGTCATTTTGGCAGATTCTTGAGTTGGGTGCAGGGGGCACTAACACCCCCAACTACCTTTACCATGTCCAAAAATGTCCTTTTGAGAGTTTTGGAGTCACCATTTGGTTTCGAGCATTTAAAACCCATGAAATCCTCTGGTTGCGCCTCACCCTAAACCCCCACCAACCTACCTGTTTACGAAAACTTAAATCTGCCAGTGATTCGAATAAACATTTGAAATTTTTAATTAGTCTCTATTAGTGATGGACATTGAGAGTATCGCGTATCACCTATCATTTTCATTGATCTGCAACTGTACTCGATAGAGAGAATATTATACACTCATTATCTATCTTTTGATACAAAATTTTCTAAGATTGCCCCAAATTTCTCAGAAATCGACATTTTCCATTCAGTAAGGGTAAATTCCGACAAATTGTTGGAATTCTGAATCTAGAATAGACACGTATTCATTGTTAGTTTATTAGGGAGTTAAAGTGTAGAATAAAGGTGAAATTGAAACTTGGTGAATGTGGGCTTTTTTCTTGGATGACTCTTTCATGGATTTAACTTCAATGGATAGAAACCTAAGAGTGAAAGAGATTGTGTGAAATTTGAATAACATATCCTGATTTCATTCAATGTAACCAAAGAGAATGTAGCTGAGGACATGAAGAACCTGGCTGAAAAAAGTTAAGTTATGTTCGTATTTGTTGCATTTAGTATAAAGAAAGATTTCACATTTGGTTCTCACAATAAAAGCAATGAAAAGGATTGTTTTCAGAATCTTTAGATGAGTTTTAGCGTTATTTGAATCGTTACTTAAAAAGATATAAGTTATTCTAATGTATCTTTGCTAATTGCAATGTAATTTGATAAAGCCTTGAAGAATGAAATATTAATCAAAGATGAGCTGAGTCAATACTCAATACCTCACCTGTATAAACAGCTGGGTGATATGGGGAGCAGCATGTGCTGTAAATATTGCTGTTCGTTATTGACCTCCCCGTTTGATGTGAAATTCATTTGACAAGTATAGAGTAATCAATGTTTGCATTTTAGATGACACTTTGGCTATCAATTAATTTGAATGCATGAGCTCATCTTGCTACTCAAAAAGAATCAATTATGCCAAATGTACATGTTTTGCAATTATTGGTGTTAATGATTTGATCATTTACGCTGGTTTGGTAATGTTTGACATATGTTGATTTATTGTCACATCACACATTGGCAAGAAATTAGATTATCATAGGAATGTTTAATTATTGTTTATCTTGTAACTTTGTACGTATTATTATTAGGTTCTCATTATTAGCATCTCGTTTATAACCAAGCTAACATTATCTCAAAACCAACAGCAATAACATGCAAACATTTTCAATTTCATCTTAGTGTTGTTCTGAGTATTTTCTTATGAATACTAGTAATAGGCTTCCAAAAAGGATGGTCATTATTTGTTTCTATTCATTGCAGTTCTTGCAAAATGAGTCTATTTACAACCCAAATGTGATTTATTGATTTATCGTAGATGTTTATTGATGACGAGTAAATATAGAATTATAGGGTCGTACATTTGTAAACTTAGTGTGACCAGACAAGTAGACAGAAACCTATCAGGCGTGTGTGTAATTTTACTTGTAGTAAATATTTGTAAGATTTCTTGAAGGTTTATTTTTTGTCTTCATTTACTATAAGAGTAATTGTAGAATTTTACTTCTAATAAAGCATAAGTGAGATCTAGCAGTGTATATATTGGGGGTGTGGGGCTACAAGCAGATCCTAAGCAAATACTAAAACACGCCCTGTGATCATAATGCTAGTCAAATCTTTTATGCCTACAACTGTCAACATATAAACAGTTTATTGGCAAACTTCTGTTTGGCATTTATCTTGATAGTTTCAAGCTTTAATTTAACTGAAATAAAATTCCTAAACTTTATAGGTAGATGAAATATTATTACACATCTTTCTGATGGTGTCATTTAGAGTAAGCACTGTTTATTGTAGAATTGAAAGAAAAAGTTCAGTTAAAGATCGAGCACATTTAATTTAATGCATGCAAATGGTGAATTAATATAACATGAAGCAAAAATGGTAGATCAAATAACACCAAACACTTTTGTATTGTTGACATCTTCAGCCATATTTTGCCTGTGGACATGTTACCGGGCATTCCTCAGGCACTTGGTTCTGTAAGACTATTATTATATTGTTGCATCCATTGTGTTTGATCTTTCTTCATTTTCAAACACAAAGGTTTTGTATCTATGGAATACATATAAAACATTTATATATTGAGTTCAGCATTTCATTCTTCAAGTCATTCTGATTTTATTGTAGGGTTAGAAGATTTCCAAGGAGGAAGTGATGCAGAAACTGGAAAAGTCAAAGTTTTCTACCGTAGATCATTATGGAGAGGCCATTATGGAAATTAAAAATCATGTCCCAAAACACGATGAACTATGAAAAACTCATCCCATAAAACAAGAAAAACTAAGCAACATTTGTAATTATGTGAAGATCTTACTATTTGGTCTTGCAGCGACAATGTTACTTATGTGTAAATGCAATATTTTTGAATAAAGACATGTTCTTTTGTCTGGACACTTTTTCATACCAAGTTGCCGTTTCAATTTTTGATTGTTTTCAAACATTAAAAACAAACAAATATATAATAACACATTGGCAATCACCACAAAGAACTTACTTTTAAATGAAAGTGATATCCCGCTTGGTGTACAATATTCTAGGGCTGCTATAATGATAAAATTCCTCTAATAGCATTCAGTTTAAAAGTAAAATAGAAAGTTTGCTTTTAATTCAACTTGTATTCTGACTTGTGCTATGGGAGAAAGGAGAAATATATTTTTATGCATGTGCTGAAGTTTATTTCACTTTATATATGCTGTACATGTACTCTACAAACCTAGTCAACATTTTTATTTGTTTTTATCAGAATTTTAGTTCTAAAGCTATGTTTAACAATAGCAGATCAAGCTTTTTGAAAAGGTGCGCACTGCGCAGCAAGTGGATTTCACGGGGTTTCCAAACGCGAAAGCGTGTGAACATCTCATTTCAGAAAACCCCCATTAAAATAATGCCTGTTTATAATAAATGATATGCGAGTATAGTCCCTGTATATTTCACTGTGACCTTTGCCCTCTGACAGCCGCTGTCGGACGCGGAGCACTTGGTGGATGACGAGCACAACCCCGAGTACGACCACGAGGCCTTCCTCGGCGAGGAGGAGGCGCGAACCTTCGACCAGCTCACGCCCGAGGAGAGCCAGGCGCGCCTTGGGTCAGTACCACCATAGTCAGCCACCAGGCGGTTACAAAGAAGTGCATTCTGGGGATGTTTTAACAAACAGTAACAGGGTGAAGGATTGAGGTGGGAAAGTGCTACTCGTCAGCAGGATGAGTAGCACTCAAAAAATCTACTAGTCCTGCAAAAAATGTACTTGTCCTCTTTGCACAAACTCTGTACTTGTATGCCAAATTGACCAGAATTGTTACTCGTAAAAAGGACGAGTTGCTATGATATTTTACTCGTCCACCACAAGTTTTTACTAGTCAATACGAGTGGATGAGTGGCTAATCCTGACCCTGCAGTAATCAGTCTCTATCATTTCCTCTGCATGGGATTCTTGTACATTATAACCTGTTAATTTTGAGCAATGATTAAATGGAATGTATGGATTACTTAAACAAATTCGCCACTTCCCTTCATGTTACTTTTATTATTCAGTCTGGTAACCCGAATTTTCCAATAACATGACTTTAATACACAGCTGTCAAGTCGAGTTAAACAGTTCAGACTGTACCCCAATAAGTAACCATATGGATCATATAGTGAACATTGAAGATTGATTGAGAAAGATAAAATGGTACAGACAGTAAAAACTTATCACAAATCTTAAACACTCAAGAATATCCAGTATTCTAGATAATCTAAAAATAGTCAGCAATAAGTCCCTGACGACTCGTATATTTTGAACCAATGCATCTGAAGGCCAAATCCGTAAATGTCCTCAACAAAGGAAGAGTAAACAAAGGAAAAACTGAATAACGGAAACTTTTCTCATGCATTTGCTTATAATGCAAGTAAATGATGTAGTAAACAAGGGAAACCCTCTACAAAGGAAGGATTTGTGACTGCAAATTGGGTTCCATTGTTGAGGAGATTCATTGTATATTGAGTCCTGGTGCAGATAACCATAACAATCTATAGATATCTTATGGGGCCCATGGGGTACACAATTTTTAATTCTTTACATCAAAATTGAAAAATAACGAGTTGTAGAATCTGGACTCGCATCTAGATTAATCACTGCGTGACAAGCACCACCTCCTCACCATGAAATGTGAGCGTCTGCGTTTTACTTCAGCAACATCTACGACAAGATCGACTCGGACAAGGACAGCCTGGTGACGGAGGAGGAGCTCGTGGCCTGGATCAAGCACGTGCAGAACAAGTACATTGTGACGGACACGGAGCGCCAGTGGAAGGATCACGAGCCCGACACGGACGACAAACTCACCTGGGAGGCGTACATCAAGCGCACCTACGGGCTCGACGCTGAGAGCGGTCAGTGCTTTGTGGTTTGGTTATTTTAATTATCATAATTATGCTCAATATGATACTCATGTATGCAGTGTTGGAAATAGCTTTTTTGCTCCTCCGCCCCATGGCAAGTAACTTTTAGAGTTGCTTGCCCTGATGTCAGACAACTTCTCGCCCTGAATTTCCAACACTGATATATGTCTACACTTTGATTTTGGTTAATGCAATTTGTGGATTGCAGATTAATGATGATGGTCAGTTTGTGGTTAGAAAATGTGGGTGAGGATTAGGTGGGGAAGTGCTACTCGTCAGCAGGGCAAGTTGTTCTTGATAATGTACTTATTTACGTGAAAAATCCACTCAGAATTCTCAAAAATTTACTTTTTTGTACTTGTCCCCAAGAGCAGACGAGTGGGTTATCCTGATTCTATGTTTGCCTTTTGGTTCATCACAACTCCAGGATTTGAGAGCTTTTGGTTCGGATTGTTAACACTTTAATGATTGTAGCTTGAGATAAAGAAATTCTCATTCACATGAAAAGCTGTACTGAATTCAGGCTTTTGATATAAACTTAAGAATGCAGTGGCCCGATTAAACTTCTAGCGGCCCAGGGCTGCCTGGATGTTCCTAACCGTCAGCCCTGATGATAATCTGTTATTTTTAATACTACTTTGTTTTAAATGCATCCTCAAATTATGCACAATATATATGATAATGCAGGTTTACACTTTCATGTTCTTTTGTATCATCTTTAGTACTAAAGGAAAAGAATGTTAAAATGAAATCTGTGTTTCCAAAGGAATGAATGTTATAGATTTTTTCGTAGTTGTGATTTGATCTCATTTTCATATATAGCAAGTTGTCAGAAATGTATTGTCCTGTGTTAATCTTGAACTGTAACAGTCAAATTGATTTCTTTTGCTTTGAGAAATCATGTGCTAAATTGTCCAACCATTTGCCATTCAAGTACACTGCATTAGTTTTAGAAAGAAATTGTGATCTTTGCATTTGCTTTAGTATAAAGAACACTATTGACTTCAGTGACTGAACATAGTGGTTTGTGGTTTTCCCGTTCATGGAAATGTGTTATCATACAATAGGATTATTCATTCTTGGCCATGATTACAACCACAGATTTCAATGCAAAACTGCAGTGACCTTGACATGCGCAGAGAGATTTTGAAAATGGGAACAGCAGTTGTCGAAACTGTCAATCAATGTAAGAATTTATTGTGTTGTGTGAAGATGAACTTTGTATATATATATATATGGATTCCAACAGGATGAACACATTCAAAGATAAGTGAGAGTAGAGTTGAATGACTGTGTTGCGTTTCCAGAGGACCGTGTGAATGACGATGACGGGTACAACCTGGCGGACATGCTGAAGCGCGACCGTCGGCGCTGGGAGAAAGCCGACACTGACGGCGACCAGAAACTCACCAAGGCTGAGTTCACCAACTTCCTGCACCCCGAGGAGGTGGACAGCATGCGCGACATCGTCATCGAGGTACGGCCCCAGATAATTGTAAAGCTTTAGGCTTTAAACCTTACTTATCTGGAGGAATTTTTATGGATAAAAGGTTATTAGTCGTGCAAAAATAAAGTTCTACTTGTCCTACTGGCTTTCAAAAAGAAGGGCACTGTTTATGTAATTGTAGAAAGTAAAGGCACTAGCCATTTTGGGAAAATGGAAAGAACGTTAGTTAAAATGGACAAAGAGAATCCTTAGTGTATGCTTATCACATCATAAGTCACCCAAATCTGAAATCATGTAGTTACATCGTTCTCACTTAGAATTCGTTATCTTTTTGGCAAGTGATAGAAAACATTATATGATATCAACATTTACGATTTGCACAAATGTATATATTTTTGTTAATATTATCTGTTTGCTGCACGACTTACACCTACATTCACATGTTTTGCGAGGGTTGTGGCAATGGCGCAACACAAGGTTTTTTAGATCATGTGTATCTTATTAGATGTCTTCTCATCCCAGAGATTTTTTTTCAGTGAGAGGAAATATCATCTGTCACTTATGCGATTTTAAAATCCCATTCATGTCCTTCTTTCTGCCTATCATAAGAAATATCGCTAACAAAATCAGTTCAAAATCTCTTGAACGCAAAAATCACCAGTCGCTATATCTTCTTATTCCTTGAGCGATTGATATCTGTCACATGTGAATGTAAGCTTATGGATTGAAAGGTTAAATTTGGGCCATTGTTCTTTTTGTTCCCTGATTGAAATCATTGATAAGTCTATGAACTGATTCTGTTGTTAAAGTGTCATTCAGTACTTTTACTGATATATATCTATTAAACCATTTTCCGCATATATATTTCCAGGAGACTTTAGAAGATATTGACAGAAATGGAGATGGTTTTATTGATCTTGAGGAATATATTGGTAAGTCTTGTTTATCATTTTATTTACATTTTTTTGAAGGAATTACTGGTAAAATGTTGTCAAGTTTTCTTTACGGACGCTAATGTGTGTAAAATGAAATACTTTTTTATTATCATAAATACTACATAATGATATTTCTTAGTGCAATTGTTGGTGTTTTGAAAATTATTATTAGAAGATAGAAAGTTTCTTACATAGCAACTGCACATAAAAATGTTGAAAATAGAACCTAACTAACCTATGTATAACCCTTGATTAGGGGAAATAAAATGATGAACGCAATCTCAGAATTGCGTACTCATTCATCACATTATTTGATACAAACAACTTTTGTATACCAAATATTCAATTTATTTTAAACAAACACTTGTTTTCTCTACCTTATTTCATGTGCAAAATGTAATAATTTCTTTGTCATGAACAGTAGCAAAGTTATGTTATACAGTGGAAGTAAATGTCATTTGTAAATTTAACATGTGAAGCTGGCTGGATTAGACAAATTCGTAGAGTTGCAGTGTCTTAGATGTAACGTATTTGTTATTACTAGTGTTCATTGTACTACCTCAACAAATAGTCACTGATCAACTCTACATAGCGATGATTATTTTGAGGCACCCATATTAACGATATTTCTTTCGACTGTTGTACAACTAGTCAACACTCATGAAATAATTGGAGAACAGAACTAAAGGAGCCATAAATCCGCTAGAAAATTTGAAAAGCCATATTCTCAATTCTTGTAATTATTTTCAAGACAAAGTGCAATTAAAATCAATGTCTGAATATTACAGGGTCAGGATTAGATGGAAAAGTGCTATTTGTCCTGCAAAAAATTTACTCGTCTTCCTTGCACCTCTATACCTGTATGCCAAATGGACCAGAATTTGCCACTTGTTAAAAGGACGAGTTACTAAAACTTCTTACTCGTCTTCCACAAGGTTTTATCAGTCAATACGAGTGGACGAGTAGCTAATCCTGACCTTGATAGTACCTTTTATCATTTCAAAATCTGTTTAAGATCAAGGCTCGTTAAGTAAGTCCAGTTTGCGTGGGTGTGAAATAAGTGGCTCGGTCGCGGCGCATGTTCAATAGTCAGATACAAGAAGTATCATGCATGTGCCACAACTGCCATTAAGGAAAGGTTCGAGGATCAAGTATGAACGCTTCTCAGCGATCGTCGGGAGGTTAGCTCAACTGGTTAGAGCGCCTGTCTGACACATAATGACTGGTCTGATGCTAGCAGGAGACCGTGAGTTCGAGTCCACGGCCTTCCAATCTTTACGGGGTTCCTCTAAAATTTCACATGGGTCTCTATACCTGATTGTTGCCATCAGCGGACTTGTACCCGGAGCACGGACAGGACGATGACGAGGACGACCCCGAGTGGGTGGAAGACGAGCGGTCGGACTTCAACATCGAGCGCGACCTGAATCGCGATGGCAAGCTCGACCGGGATGAGATCGCCGCCTGGGTCATGCCAGAAAATGACGAAGAGTATACCAAGGAGGAGGCCGTGCATTTGATACTCGAGGCTGATGAAAATGAGGTGATCTTCATGTCACCAACTGGTTCAAGCTGGTTTTTATTTCGTTGAGCTGGATCTCACTCGTTTGTTTGGTTCCAACGAGGCGGATTTCGTTCAAACTGTGGCCGTTGTGTTGAGAAACCCACCTGATGGGGGTGCCGGTCACATGTAATGTTATTTCTGTAGAGGATTAAAACTGACTGCCTCTGTTGATTGCGATTTTAAAAGTTTAGAGGCTATTTTTTCAATTGCCTTTACATGTATTCTTCATAAAAAATAGAATTTTTTGACAATATTGAATGTCACAGTGTACAGAGGAGTCTACTTTTAATCCCAACTACACAGAATATGAACTTGGCTAGGGTAGTTTGCGATTTTGTATTAAGAGCTCAGGAATTCTATTCTAAAGATGAAAAAGAATAAGTATTCTAAAGATGAAAAAGAAAAAGTTGAATGGTTCGTTATTCACAAAATTTGCAATATGCTGTTGTAAAGCTCTGAACACAAAATAAGATTGAATTACTCTGCCAGGTTTGTGTGTCACTGTGGTGATGGTTGGTGGTTATATTGCTTTATTTTGGTGGGTTACACTTCATTCTGCCATTTGCGTACCCTGATTTTTTGTTTTCAGTTGAACATGTTTCTGTGTGTTTTTAAGATCTTGCTCCTTCAGGCTTCAAAGTCTGTTACAAGATGGTCATATGCACTTTTTCATAAAATATTGTTTATGTTTTCTGTGAAGTAATATTTCAGGAGTTGCTGAAGAGAATGCTATATTATACAATAATCACATATTTTGAAGTTTTGCAACAGAAATCATTCAATCTACCGGTATTATCCTTTTGAATTTTAATCCATTTTTGTGTTTAACGTGAAATTATGGGGTCCGAAATATTTCGTTGTTCAAATTTATTTTTAAAATGTTTTTAGAATTCA
Organism: Streblospio benedicti; assembly: GCA_019095985.1. NCBI lineage: Eukaryota > Metazoa > Annelida > Polychaeta > Spionida > Spionidae > Streblospio > Streblospio benedicti. The sequence goes on from CM032663.1 coordinate 11,910,717, forward strand.
TTTGCCAAACAGACTTGCGGCTGTACCTACTCATAGTTTGAATTAAAACACCAACTTGAAGCACTATAAAAAACCAACCAGCCATAACGTGACAGTCCACAAAACAAAAATAATTGCAAAATGATAACCAGCAGATGTGTTTTTAACCGACAGCCGACATGTGGCCCTCCGCAAAGGATGAGGAGGAGCCTGATTGGGTGAAAACCGAGCGCGAGCAGTTCGGCAACTTCCGCGACAAGAACAAAGATGGCCGCATGGATCGGGAGGAAGTGCGCGACTGGATCATTCCTCCGGATTACGACCATTCCGAGGCGGAGGCGAAACATCTCATCTTTGAATCGGATGCGAACAGGGTATGTACATGCAGATCCGGTGATGAAACTTAGTAGTGCGCAGAATCGGTGCAAGACAGAATTATTCCACACGTGCTTCCGTGCTCTGCACTAAAATTAGTCTGGCTAGTGTCTTGGGTGAAGGAAACATTTTGTAATAATGCATTTTGTGTAAAAGCATGGCATATTGTAGTAATCTGTAGCAAACTGTGATTTTTGTGAATTATTACCACCTCAAGTTTTGCGCTTTACTTGGTAGCCTTGGTACTGTGCATCGTCACATTATTTACTGGTGGTCTGGATTTTTAGATTTTTTTTTTTTTTTTTTCGTCAAAATAGAACTCCGTTGAACCTGCACTATTATTTTGATAATTTGCAAGGAAATAGTTTATTATTCTTGTCTATTTGAAGCTTCTGATTTGTTTGTATTTGAGATTGTAATAGAAACAAAATGTTTGATTGTGGGAATAACTGGGTACAGGGTAAAAACTTGGAAACATTTGCAAAATAAGTGACAAATAGGAGAATATGTCCGAGAATACTCATATCATGCTGTGTTCGCTTTTCTGTTATAGCATGCTGCTTTTAGTGTTGTCAATGATTATTTCTAATTCGTAAAACTTGTTTTACTAACAAAGAAAACTTGAATAATAAACAATTAACAGTCAAAGATAAGCATTTTTAGAATTGTAGTAGTAAATATTAACGTGTTTATGAAAACTTTCAAACATATTTTCAACACCACATTGCCATGATGTATGATGCCAAACTTACACTTTAATTTTGTGATAAATGCTGATTCTATATTTTTATATGCATTCATTTTTTAAATGATAATGTTTGATAGAAAGTTTTTCAAGAAATCACGGCTTGAAGAAGTGATCTGGTTTTATCACAAGGTCAAAGCATTAAGAATATGATAGTTTAGAAATAGATAGAATTAATCCCAATCCTGTTTTGTGTGGTTTACATAGTTTTTAGATACATTTTACATACTAACTATCTAATGAAAATACAAAACTAGCTATACATGCTTTACATTTTATTTGATCATCTTTTTCACGTGGTCATATATTTTTAGGTGTTGAATATTTATAGTCGTTAGTGGAAAAACCCCATTTTTCGTACTAAATGTAGATTTTGGAATCAAACGTGTTAAACTGGCGTATTGTTTCTTTCTGCTCTGCTTCTTGCTTCTGCCTCGTGTAAAGTTGACAATTTCACAAGGATCTGCATGTATTATGCCTAAATAACAACCAGAAACATTTACAAATTACCTTTAGCTTTAAGATATGTAATTTTCACCCTTCAAAACATTTTGTTCATTCATATTAATACTACAATTAGTGACTCCTTATTTAAGAAAACCATGTTTGTAATTTCTTTAAGATATTCAATATATTTCTCAGCACAGGTGTCTGCATTTAAGAACTTATTGATGGCCTATAATATTTTACTGGTGCCTGCATCATTACTTAGAAAATAGTGGTGCTATATTATATATCATCCATATTACTTTCTTTAAAATGATCACATTAGTAGCTATTCTAGACATTAATGTATCGTTATTTTTATATTCATGTCTAGACGTACCTATATATTTTTCATGATCAAACATTCTGTATGTATATCAACTGTCATAGGTTAATTTGGTTATGGTTGGAAAAAAAATTGTCTATATGCCCATTGGTATGTTAACAGGATTAATTTGTAAATGATTCTAGCCTACTAATTGCTTCATTATTTATTATTTGCAGATGTTGTTCTTTTTCTTTTCAGATAGTGTTGTAAATTTGTATTATAATTCAATTAAGACTAACGTCCAGTAAATATCCAAATCATTTAATACCATGTATACCTATCCAACTTTCCCCAAATTTGAACATTATTAAATTAAAACACCCCACCCCTAATTTGACAAATTTTAACCAAAAAGCCCATGGGTGTTTGGATGGTTGTACAAGGTAAAACACTTTGTGATTAATGCAAGTACAATTACTGGTACATCACAGTAGAAATATGGAATTTCTTGATGTTACATAGTGAGTAGATTGATTTAACCAACTGTCACAATGACTATACGTAAATTTATGCACTATTTATAATCTGCAGTTGACATAAATGAAATGATACGATTGACAATTGTGTAACAGATGGTGAACGGTTACGTGTTTACTGCTGATGCCACCGTTCTAAGTAACATTCTTCCGTTTGAAACTTGATTAATGACATTTTTGCAATCAAATTTTATTTTTACGATTTACCATATAATGCAATAGATTATTCCAAGTAGATTTTGCAATTAATTCATTCAAATGAATCAATCAAATTGAAAAATGCTTATTTTATGATAGCGTACTCAACATATTTTAAAATCATAAAATTTTAAATAACATTTGCAATGCCGTTTATTTCCTCCATTTCTTTTTCATACACCATGTAATCCGTATAAGTAAAACCAGACACACCCAAATGACAAATTGCCCTGCCATGTATGAGTTGTGGCGTGTTTCAGGATGGCAAACTGTCTAAGGAGGAGGTTCTCAACAAACACGACCTGTTTGTCGGCAGTCAGGCCACAGACTTCGGCGACGCTCTTGTCAACCACGAGGAACTGTAGTGTCCGCGAGGTGCTGGTGACTTGGGCAACGACACAGCTTGTTCTTCCCAACGGATGGAACATCTCTTTGAATCTAATACTTGTTGAATAGTGTATTCTGTTCATAAAAAATTGAATGCTGTCTCAAAGCAATGGATCGTTTGTGTAAAAATGTTAATTTATTTTTTGAAAATAATCTTTTTTTTAATTGTTGAAGAATCCATAAAAGTCACAAATATAATACCAATTGTTATTTCATATTTTTGTACATTTGCATAGAAATGATTTAATGATTTAAAGATTTTATGTAAACTGTTACTATGTCTATTCTTCAAATTGTGTGATATTGTTGTATTTTATAATGTATATAACAACGAATGGATTGATCAAAACACCATAATGTCTGAGTGCAGAGAGAATTGAAGCAGTATTGAATACCAAACTATTGAATGGTTCACCAGCCAAAGCTGCCCAGGTCACTAACATTTCTCTAGAAACAATATTTATATTATTTTTAGATAATTTTTACCTCTATTTGAATGAATGTTATACCTTTGATAGTATCAGATAGTAGTTCAAACACCTGCATGTTTGGGTCCATGGTACAAAAATTCTTTACGTAAAACAAAATGTACAGTTGTTATACCTCAGATTCTGTGCGAATTTGCAGGTTTAATGGCAGTATTCAACTATGCAAGTGGATTTTAAAGGGTGTATGAGGCTCTTCGTTATTCTTAAACATTATGTTGGAATATTATTGTTGGAAAAACGTCTGAGAAATTGTATTACTCTTTAAATTTGTGTGGACTTGGATACGCTGTCCATGACGAATGTCATTCGATTATTTTATTGGTTAGAATTGTTTTTCATACAAACTAAGCAAATATGAAATAAAGTCAATAATTGTAAAAATGGAGACAAGCTAGAATTTATTGCCAACTCGATCTTTGATCTTGTGTGTTGTTCTTGAACAGAATTAGGTGCTGAAAACAAACACCCTAGTCATTTACCAAGGTTGCTAACGTGTACCGGTGTAAATACTGCTGCATTCATGTGTCCTGTGAATTTATGATGACGCGATGCCCAGATTTATATTTTGTGTGATCATACATGTGTTTTGCTGTACAAAATCAAGTCACAAATGTCTCATGATGTTAATATATTGTAAATTAGTATAAAATTTGGGCAAAGCTTCGATTTCTTAAAATTAGAGGATGTGGAAGAAAAATGTCCATTGTTAAAATTCCGATCCCTGCAAGTGAAAGCTGCATGTGGACGGTCAAAGTATTATGGATACCTGGTTGAAAGTCGTGCTATTGGATGTAATTCTATTTCACTTTTGCAGTACTACTTAAACTACAGAAGAGTAGATTATGAATGGTGTGTGTTTGTTTAGTTTGGATCGAATTTTATAGGCTTTTTCTTGATAATATGGCCATTAACGTTAGGGTCATCTACAAAAATTGATGTTTTTTATTTGTCGGAAAAAGCGTTTAAAATAGTTTTGATTCATCTCATTGAGGTCTCTGATATTGACATCAGTAACAAAAAGCATTGCGTTTATTATGAAAATGATATTTGGTATACGGTGCTTCCGCAAAAAATTGTTCGTTAGCTTAGCATTACATATTTGGATTGAGTATATGCTGTTCTCCGTTCAATATCTTAATGCAAAACAGTATTCTATTTTTATAGTGTAATTGTGCACCAAGTTTTTTTTGTGGAAAGTTGTTAGATTTATCAATCTTTACTTAGTTTGGAGTAGAAATACTAGGATTAAATTAGTAGTACATGGTAACATGCAGCTGAAGATCAAATATGTCCAATCACCATTTTGGTGAAATATCATTATTTTCTCATTTAGTATTTGTTTTTCTTGGAATGTATTGGGGGTTCTCCACAGAATAAACTTTTTATAGAAATTGGTGATGGTCTTATTTTTCATCATACTATATCCAATATTTTATGAATTTATTTCTATTATCACAATGATGAATGGGGATTCCCTGATGGTGCAACAAGTGCATATCATGCTTACATTTTGGAATTTTAAAATTTAATGCAAGACTGCATCAGGGATTGCTTTGTGGTGCATGAGTGTCCGTTTTTCAGGTGTCTACTAAGCAATCAGACAGTCTGGCAGAAAGCCACTGTAACATGTTCTGTTGCACAGACTATGAAGTTCAAAGACAATTGTAGATTTGTCCTTTTTATGATATACTGAACGTAATTGATACTATTAAAAGGCAACTGCTTCAATGGGCTTTGAAAAGAGTAATAATTTTCTCATTGTTCAAAGCCCATTGATGCAGTTGCCTTTGATACTTGTGAAAAAAATTATGACCTACAACTTTTTTTATCCCAATGATGAAAATATACAGTTTACAACTCCGCTTACACCACCTCGTAAAAATAAATAAAACACAAAAACACGCATGACGTGATAAACTAGAAGATAAGAGCATTACATAAATTCCATGACAAAATCCAATCATTTTTATTGCCTTTTGGCCCATCCTGACAACAGATTTCACAGACGTGTCTAGTCGTCTGCTGGCTCGTACTCATTGTAGAAGCGACCGAGGGGTGTGAGTTCGGATCTGTCGGGCTCCATAAGGGAAGACGACTGACTGATGAAACCATCACCGACAATGCGGTTGTGGTACCAGGCGTATCGCTCCAGACCAGGCTCGTTTTCCAGCCTGAAACGTCAAAACTTGTATCGATGTAATAGAGTTTTATATTGTCACTGGTCAGCATATCATCCCTCTGCAGGGCAAAAAACTGATCCAGTTGGAGAACAATACTGTAAAACTAGAAATATTTGCGCACGATTTAATTTGCAAATTTCGTGGGTGCCTTAAATAGTCAGCAAACATTATTAGCCCATGAAAAGTAGGTCCAGGATGAACCAAAATCGCAAAATTAAAGTCTCAAAATAATTTATAGTTTAAAATCGCAATCTTTAATAGCCACAAAATATTCCAGTTTTACAGTGGCGAGCGATTATATAGCATGATCCCCCCTCCTTGAAGCTTAAGTTGATTTAATTTGTAGCCTGACTCAGGAGGGGCTTGTACAAACACCAAGTGGCTTCCATCTGCTGAGAAATCCACTGTTTGCACCCTGCCCCCCTTTTAAAAACCTGGATCTGCTGACGAAAGAGATCTGTAATATCAGGGTCCCCTTTGAGTTATTTTCGAATACAGGCTCCACATACTGAAAGCGATGTAGACCAAGCACACAAAACATACGTACCTGGGTAGCACTCTGCTCATGAAGTCCAAAACCACCTCCGGGTCCTTGTTGGGGCAGGCGAACTCTGTGAGCCAGACGGGCAGTCCGTACTTCTGGTGCGCGCGCCGCACGTGGCTGATCACCCAGTCCACGTTGCACGAGGCGTCGCCGTAGTAGTGCGTGGCCAGGACGTCAAAGTGGCAGTTCTCACACAGGGCGAAGAACTCGTCGAACCTGCAGCACACACCGTGATAAAGGTAATAACAATTGTAAGAAGTTTGATTTAAACTACAATACATTATAAGGTAGAACCTCTAATTAAGACCATGCTCTAAAGAGACCACCTATACAATATCACGGTCCTGAACCTTTTATAAGGATACACACATGGTGTAAAGAGACTATTTTTCTAATGATACCACACCGTGTCAGTCACTTTAGTGATCTCAATACAGAGGGATGTCTTTTTCATGCCCTATCACAACTAATACAATGACAGATCCAGATTTTTGGGAAGGGGGTGGGCGCACTTAAGGGATTTCATGGGTTTCGTAGGCGCGGTCGATGGCGGACATGTCAAAAACACTACGAAAATGAAGTAGCCTATTTTGGTAGGAAAAGGGGGTGCGCGCCCTCTGTGCCCCCCCCCCGGATCTGCCTATGTAATACCAACGTATGTATTGAACAAACCAAGCAAAATGGATCACTCATGCATTTAATAAAGGTGTTAAAACTCATGCACATCATGCCAACAATTGTAAGAACTAGCCACCAATATTGATCATTCTGCCGCCACTCTACACATTACCTTGGATTAAGAATAATTATTCAATGAGGGGGAAATATACCCTACCCCAAATCACATAAAAAATCCAGGGCCATTCTCACTAATTTTCTAACCATTCTCATTTCACAATTTCACAGTTTCACAATTTCTCACAATTCTCAAAGAAAACGGACCCCCATTTTCATTTCTCATAAAAAAAATCAAGGGCCATTCTCACATCTCAAAATAGGTACATTCCCCCATCTTCAATTGTTAGTCCTAGACATTACAAGACAATGACGACCAGGCTGTTACTGACCACTCCTCCCAGTTGCCGTGGCACCGGTCGGGGCCGCCTCCGCACGGCGACGCGGACGGGGACACGAGCTTCTTGCCGCCCGACTGCGCCATCAGAATCGGCCAGTACTCGGCGGCCTTCTGCGGCGTCATGTCCGCCTGCAGCGGGCAAGTTTGCGTTGTGTAACAGTGGATGTTTGCGTTGTGTAACAGTGGAAGTTTGCGTTGTGCCACATAACAGATCAAACGAGTGGGCATGAACAATTTAGGGAACGTTCATAAATAATGATACCGGGGGGGGGGGTCGTCGTCAATCGTTGACCTTTCTTTATTTTTCTTCCTTTTTTTTTTTTTTTTTTTTTTTTTTTTTATTTTTTATTTATTTTTTTTTTTTTTTGGGGGGTCGCTGAACTTTTTAAAATGTTGATGGGGGAGGGGGGGTTGGTTAACTTTTTCTTCAAGTTCCCAAAAAATTACGACCCCCGGTATCGTTATATACGACCCCCCCCCACACACACACACACCCGGTATCATTATCATATACATAAACACTGTTTAGACTCTACATATTGTAGGTAAAACTCATAATTTTGTAGTAAAAAAACCTCTCGTAAGTAAGACTGTATTCAAACATGTTTACCTGGTCTCTGATATTAGGCTCATTCCATCCCAGCAGATAATCAGATGTGTCAGGAACTCTGCCAGTGATGTTAGTATTGGCCCACCATCTGTATTTTTCAAACATTTAAAATATGATTAGATACCTTCTACATTTGATGTAGCACTTACATAAAATGAGCTGAAGGACTTTTTCTAATAGCTTCACAACAACATGGTAACTTTTATGTGTCAAACCTTTTGGAATATATGAGACAAAGATGGGTGGGGGTGGGGAGCACTGGGGGGGGGGGGTGGGGGTCGGGGGTTTACAGGGTTGACAAAATACTTTTTTTTTTTTTTTTTTTTTTTTAGAAAGTCCTAGTCTACTTAATTTACAACATTTTCCGGTGCTCTGTGAGGGGGTGGATCATTACAACGTACAACGTATAAGTTTCGTTTCCATATACAGCTTACATCTCCCTCCCACAAGATCTAGAGAACCAATGCTTACCCCCATGACATGGGCACTCTCTCCTGTTCTGGGGTGTTGGTGCAGTCCGTGTTGTCAATGTAGCCTGGCTCCAGAGCCCAGTCATACCTGAAGAAACAACGATAACAGGCTTTGCCAGGAAGTTGATTCTGGGTCTAACAAAAAAAAAACAAAAAAAAAAAAAAAAAAAAAAAAAAAAACAACAGTGTTGAACTGTCACACTTCAGGTGTAATGTTGAAAATCAAAAATACATACAACAAGAGGCCCCTTGTAATAACCTCTGTATTGATCATGCTTTGTTTAAATTTATTGGGTGCCCTGAAAATTGAAGGTTGCTGATGTTTATCATCTTTTCTGCATGAGCTGTTTGCTTTGCTTTAAGTCATGTATTGGGGCTCCTTGGGTGTCATGTATTTCATCTATTTGGTGGTTTAACGTAAACAAATCGACATGTGAAAAAAATATATTTTGGGGGCAAAATCTGGGGTCCCTGATTGCACCGCGAGCCCTGTTTAGAGCTCACGGTTGACGAGGATGTAGTTTATGTGCTCACCACCAGGAGACGCCCGTGTACTGTTCCATGTCGTCACACATGTAGCTGCCGCTGTGAGCCGTCACGCCCTTCTTCACGGACGGGCGGCCCTGGAGCAACGAAACGCTGTCATTACTGACCTGATTGTCTTGATTTGTATGACTGTCCTGATCTATGCGACTGTCCTGATTTGTATGACTGTCCTGATCTATGCGGAATGTCCAGGTATTTGGGGAAGATTTGAATGGAGGTTGCTAGTGGGTTCTGATTTCGACATTATCAAAAAATGTATATTTCTTTCACAGAGCCATGATCTTACCTGACTGCAGACGTTTCGCTGTTGTCTCAATGTAGGTCAACATACGGTATATGTTCACCGACTTACCAGTACACTCCATAGACACTTTCACTCAACACCTTAATTTCCTTAGACAATAGTATGTAATTCACTATAGGAACAGAAATTGACAGTAAGGTACCACTCTTCGATATTTGCACTGTGAGCAATTAATGATGATGGTTCATTAACCACGAATTGTACAGCAAATGAACATACACGTTCCAACCCCCATCAAAGAAGAGAAAGCCAAAAACAAGAAATCATGTGAAATACCCCGTATGTCTTCTCTGGTTTAGTGGTGAGACAGAAAAGGGCCAGAGAATCATTTGCCAGTGCGATAGGAATAGTCACATAAAACCGTGCACCACTCTCAAGTCACTTTTGATGAAACAGAAGGACAAGCCCAAGAAAGAGAAGACGTATGGTGTGGTGTACCAACTTCAGTGTCGTGCCTGCAGCTCCAGCTATGTCCGAACGTGTAAAACGAAGTTCAAAGAACATACAGACTTTAAACACCACAATCCGCAATTTGGCAATATGTGTCAAAGATTAGACACGCATTTACTCTGGAAGATGTGAAGATCATGGATAAGGAGCCTAAGGACCTAAAGAGGAAGCTTTGCGAGGCCATCCACAATTCCACACCCACCCTGGCACCGGGCAAGGACGGACCTCAACCGTGAGTCCACAGGCAAGGAGATTCCTACGAACTTTCTCCAACCGACATCACGTGACCTATGCCATTGACGGGAAAAGTTGAGTAAATTAGAAAGTGTCAAATCAGTATTGTCATTGCTTTGGGTCTTATGCAATCATTACTTGGTCATTTCACAACCCCTATTTGAATGTTCCATATTATTTACTACTGATGGATATTCTCTCAATTCCCGCGGCAATTGGAGACTGCGCAACTTTTATGAATAGGCCTACCGGTAGTCTATGGACAAGTGTATTCTAAGAATGTTGACATGTGATATGTGCCTATATTGAGACTGCACTAATGGTACATGTATATTAAATAGGTTGTATTAAATGATATATAAGAACCATTTACCTGCGCCAAGAGGAAAACGTTACACAGCACCAGGAAAAACATGTTGGTCAACTCAAGCACGCTCAAGTCTGAGACGCAATTCAATATGTCGATAGCATACTTCTTACTATATCAACTATCATAATTAGATAAGAATTCTATTAGCGTCTACCACTAACGTTTGATAGGATAGATAAGAGTTATCTACACGTAATAAATGTTGCTGGATGCAAAGTTAGGTAACTGCCATCATTTGCTTTTCTATAATTGGTGCGAGTACCATTATGATAAGGTCATTTTGTTACAGGGCAGGTTATGGAGGAGATAGCATATTTCTTTCGGAAAAAGAGAACAGAAAAACAAATCATTTTGATTATAATATCTTGAATAACAATCAAACCACGGTTCCAGCGAAACTTGGCATCAAAGAGACCAAGGGCATTCTATAAGTTGTCAACATCTACTCTTTATCTTCCATGGAATTTACATGCTTTTCCACACGCTGTGCCCCTCCCCAGTAAATCCTGGATCCGCCACTGTATACTTTTGTAATACTTTTTAGTCTTCATTGTTCCCAATTTCATGCATGGCTGTTTCCATGAGATAAAGTAGCCGCCATTTCCCCACTGACCAACCTCCCATTTTGTGTGCACGTCTACAGTAATGATCCTACGCCCGCAATTTCGTACTCTTTTATCATCTACTTGTATATGAGGCCCAGCTGAGTATGTGGAAGTTGCAGTAGTCTTTTAATTTTCTGACAGTTTCATTGTCAAAAACCCTTTCTACATCTGCATTGCATAGAATTTCTTTTTAAGGACCCAGTCTCCCATTTTCCATAAAAAATCAAGGGCCATTCTCACATCGATCAGATATAACGTGACCCCCTCCTTTTCTCAAGGACACTTTTCACTTCTGCCAAAGGTGTCCACATTGCTCTTCTGCTCTATATCAAAGGCCGTGTTTTATTGTGTGCTATAGACAGAAGCGAGCTATTGACAGCTGCAGGGCGGATCATACACTCCAGGTAAAGGCGTAGTATGTATTAATAATGCAGTGGAACCTCTCCAGTAATGCCACCTCGGGACGAGACTCGAGTGGTCTCAGTAGAGCAGTGATGTTGGTCTTTTATTATATGAAGCTTTGGAAGCACGAGAAATGGTCTTATTTATAGAGGTAGTTTCAATAGAGAGGTGGACTTAATTGAGGTTGTTCTTTTTCAGCCTTAGGCGGCTGCTGCCGCCACGGACGCTCTTGATCGATCAACATATCAATAGTTTCAAAGAAAATTAATATTTGACTAGATCACATGCAGACATACCCCAGACATGCGCATGAAATGGTCATAAAAGGCAAAACTACGTTCACTTTACGTCAATCAATGTAGTGTAGCAATATGCACAATCATTGATAACCAAAATCAATATATAGTTTTTGTTTAAATATTTACATGTGTCAGTAGATCTTTGCAGCTTGTACTGCAGTCAATGAAAGTCTTAGTAACACGTGTATGCAGCACAGACTTCAAGCTCAAAAGATAAACTGTTTCATTCTTAAACACATTTCTTAGAATGCGATGACCACATTTACAGTGTGTTTCAAATTCAGTTACAACTAAAAGCAGCATGTGCCGGTGCATATACAGCTTCGGATTTTCACATGGATTTTCACTCATTCAGACATACTAGTAGATAGTGTGCAAAGGATATAATGGCATAACCTGTGATAGTCATGGATATAGATCTACAATGCCGCAGCAGCAACCCCCGACCCTGGCCCCGACGATGCCGTTGACCAAGAGGCGGATCAGGCGGAACCTACTTGCCGTCACCGTTATCTTCCTCTGCAACTTCACGGCCTACAAGGCGAGCAGTTATCATATTGCATTTCATGATTATGAAGATTCTGAAAAACTAACAAACTTATTCAAATTTATCAAATGAGCAATTGTTGGAAAGAAGTGTCGGGTGTATGTGTCAAAAGCACGGAACATTCGCCAAAATAAGTTATATAGAGTTGATTTTATATGCATATAGCTATTATGTAGTCCACTATTATCAACCTGCTGATTAAGTATTTTTTTTTTCTTGCTATTGATTTCATACCATGTCTATACATGAATGTTCAATTGTATTCTATCATATAGTTATCAGTGTACATGTAATGTTAAAATGTGCAAATGCTATCATATATCATTTTGTAGCTATGCATCTCAGGTTCATTTTAAGGTATGATTGAAAAATGTCAACGCCGCAGCAGCTTAACTGAGGTAATTAACATATTACCATGGCAACCAACATGTTGATAAAACGAAGTGTTGCAGATGTTCTCATGGAAATTGTGTGCACTCTGTATCCATGGCCTAGTGGATAGGGAGTTGGACTTGTGACCAGAACGTCGTGGGTTCGATTCTGATGGTGGGTGTTGAGCAAACTTACCTCTAACCGGTGGCACACTGCTCCGTGGTACCTACACGTTAAATAGGTACAGATCAGGCGAGCAAACGCTAATGTGAATGATTAGCACGTCTGCGCTACGGTAAACGATGTGCTGCAATGGCAGATCCAGGTTTTAACAGGAAAACAAGGGGGCGCAATTACCTTTGGAAAATATGTAAAGGAGGGACAATTAGCGATTTTAATGAAAAACCCTATGAAAATGAAGTATTTTGGTGGGAAAAGGGGGGGGGGGCCCGCCCCCCTGGATTTGCCTATGTGCTGTATGCCGCCAAAAAGTTGAGAAGAATAAATGGTAACAAGGATGCCAATGACCTGGTGTAAAATATGTAAAGTCTCCAAAGCACAATAATAGTGAATTGCTACTATTAATAACCACATTTACATTTATATGAACAAATCAAGATGACCGCCAAAATCCAAGATGGCCGCCAAAAACTTGCCAACAGATAACCTACAACATAATGTTAATAAACTATATGTATATATATATTATATATGATAAAGTATATTTTGTTGCATGTTAGCATACATGATGATATGCACTGAATGACTGTCTGCACTGTGTATCCTCCAGGGCCTGCAGTCCCTCCAGAGCTCGGTGCACCCAGGTCTAGGCCCGCTGGCGGCCGCCGTCTGCTCGCTGTGCGGCTTCGCGTCCAACCTGGCGCTGCCGAGTCTGCTGCTAGCGCGCCTCGGCCACCGCGGCGTCATGGCCGCCGGCGGACTCGCCTACACCGCGTGGGTGCTCGCGCAGGCACGTGCTAACAGGGGCTTATCAGTTTGGGGGAGGGCAATATAAGGGGTCAAGAAATCCCACACCCCTAATGTTTTTGGCCTTGTTTCCCACATCCCTATTTTTTGGTCTTTTTTCCCATATCCCACAAATTGTTTGGGGTTTTCCCCACATCACACTTCCATGAAATCCCATATCCCTCTTTTTTCCCTTTTCCCCACATCCCTAATTTTTTGGCGTTTTTTCCCACATCCCACTTCCTTATCAACCCGCCCCTCAGTTTATCTAACAAAGTTTTAATCAGCATACAGTAGAACCTGTCTATTATGACCATCTTTGGGACCAGTGTTAGGTGGTCTCATTAGAGAGGTGGTCTCTATACAGAGGTTCATTTTGGTAGCTGTAAAAAGTGTTGGGACAGTGAAAAGTAATCTTTTTATAGAGGTGGGTTCAATAGAGAGGTGGTCTTAATTGGAGGTTTTACTGTATATACAAGACAAAACCACATAATTATTAGAATAACAAGTAAGTACTGGCGCCTGCAAAACAAGTAAGCGGTTGTATTTTGCGCCTCCACAGCCCTATTTGGTTGCAAAATGCGTAATTACAAATGCAACAGGTTGCAAAATGCGGCTGGTTGCAAAAAAACGTATTTTCTGTATGCTGCTCATCATCAGTTCACGGGAATGTCTTTTATACTGCCTATTTATGAACAGTCTTACAACATAACTGTACTTTTATGTTTTAATTTTCAATAAATTGCGTATTGATGCCCGACATTGACGAAGATCAATGATATGCCCATTATTTATGTTGTCCATCTGGTTATATATCATTGCCAGCTGTGGCAGATTTAACACTGTCAGAATCAATATGACAGTTTGTCAAGCAGTACTCGACTTCTGAATGGCTATGTCATGTCACATTTCAAAATGCTTTAACGAAAGTAAAAAGACTGCACATGTACTACATGACAAATGGCATTATCAATTGATGACAAATGGCATTATCAATTGATACATTTTGTAATCTATGGGTTCGTTTGGTACAACAAGTGATCTTGTAGTTTGATAACTATTAAGAAGAAGAAACTACTCAACACCCATCAAATACATATGTGTAAGTGTTAGTACATGTAATGAGTTCAAACAAACAAACAAACAAAAACAAACAAACAAACAAACAAACATTTTACATTGGCAGTTGAAAAATGTGTTAGTGTTGGCATTTTGCGGTTCCTAATGGTAGGTTCTACCGTAGTTTTCTCATTCATACACGACTGCGGCTATCGTAGTACCATATCTAGCCACCAGGTGCCTACAAACAATTGCATTCTGGGATTTTTAGACAAACAGTAACCAGTCATTATCATTTCCTAATATCATAGGGTCCTGTTGACCGAGACTAACAGGTATGCGCGCAACATTGGCAATGGTAGGCCTACTAAGATTTTTACAAGGCTAGCAGGTTGTTGAACTCTTGCTCCAGAATCTGCCGTGCCTAGAAAATGCATAACAAACGTTATAGGGCCCTGCAACAGGCATAACAAAAGTTCTATGATCCTCATAGGCAGATCCAGGAGGGGGGGGCACGCAGGGGCGCCCCTTTTTCCCCAAAATACCAAAATTTTTCATGAAATCCTGTATGTTTCCTTAAGTAGAAAACCCCCTATGATCCTTATTAAATATTACTATTAGAAAACCCCGTCTATAACACCGCCGCCGCTGTTCCCTCCTTAGGCGCACGCGGGGTGGTGGTCGCTGCTGCCGGCCTCGGCTCTCGTGGGCACGCTCGCCGGGCCCGTCTGGACGGCGCAGAACGCCTACGTCACGCGGCTCGCCACGGCGTACGCCGGCATCACGGGGGACAGCGCGGAGGCCACGCTCAGCAGGTACAACAACGCATACCACGCGTGTCGGCTCAGTTCTTATTGTAAAATAAAGTGTGTCATAACATTCTTGTGTTTGCTTATCTGTGAAGATGAAAGGGGCCAATGTAAAGGTATCAAAGGTGAATGCTTCAACTGTAACTTTCAAGAGAAAGGTGAGCCGCACAGCGCCGAAATGTCATTTAAAAGTGTCCCTGTGATATGAGGCATGGATTGCATACTAGCCGTAAGAATATGATGTTCAGGGAGGTATCTATGGCCATATGTAAACTCAGTAGTAAATTTATTATGAGGTAATTTTTGTTGTATCACATGTATTATTAATGTGTTTATTCTGATTTTCTCGCATCAGAGCAGACATTCGTTCGGACTGCCTCAGTTGAAAATGACTCAATATTTCTATGAAACGTATTATATAATTCATAGAACCAGCCATTTGTCAATCAATCGATATAAATCCACTTACCGTATGGTCTGTTCTTCCAGGTTCTTCGGCATATTTTGGGGCATCTTTCACTGCTCACGGGTCTTTGGCTCCGTGATATCCACTGTGGTTCTCAAGCCTGCTGCTGTAAGGGAAGGCGTCGGCGAGGGTGTGCTGAGCAAGGGGCAGCACCAATCACACCAAGACGAACTGGTCGCACACTGCGGTGCCAACGACTGTCCAAGCGACAGTTTCAAGAAACCCCATCAAGCGATTGACGACCGCACGCTACACACTCTAGTCTACATCTACACCAGTTTGACTTTCGTAGCCATGTTCTTAGTGCTATTCGCTTTCGATGAAATCAGCAGCAGCAGCACCACCAAGAGCACCGAACAGAATGAAAGCAAGGCAATAATGCTGAGAACGTTCAGGATCTTCGTGGACAAGCGCCAGCTCCTGATGGTGCCCTACCTATTCGGCTCCGGTCTCTTCAAGGCCTTCATCATGGCCGACTGGCCAAGATCATACATATCGTGTTTCGTGGGGGTGAAATGGGTTGGGCTCGGAGTACTACCATTCGGAGTGTTCCGGTCGCTGTCGGCTTACGGTGGAGGACTGGCACCAGCGTACACGGGACGCAGAGCAATCATGATCCTTTCCATCGTGATTGAAATCTCATTGTTGACTTTCCTGCTGCTGTGGACGATCGATCCGGATGACATGACGGCGGTGCTGGTGGTGTCCGCGCTCCAGGGGGTGGCGTTGGGACTAGCCGCACCCAACCTCAGTGCTTTGATCGCAACTCAGTTTCCTGGCAACATGAATGCCGCTTATGCAGCTTTTAACATGCTTGACATCCTGGGCCATTCGGTGGGCTACGCCTACAGCAACGTTCTGTGCACCAGGGTGAAAATCTACATTGTGCTCTCTCTGATGGTGCTCGGCTTGTGTGGCTATCTTATGGTGGAGGCAAAAGTATGCATCTATAGAAGATACAAAATGAGACATGTTTGATGCCTCTCACCTGTAATGTATTGTGTATTGCTGTGCAAAACTAGAATGCTCAAATTGATATGAAGGTTTACTCCATGTAATGGAAAACAAATGAAATAACATATAGAGGGTCACACTTGACGTGGCCATACCGCGTATTATTAAGCATTAAAGAAGTTGTCTTTTTCACGGCTTGATGAACCGTCCACATACTACTTCCTTCCTTTACAAGTTCATGTTCATATCAACCCGTGGCCAAGTTATAGCGTTTATATGGAAACATAATTATCTTTGGGTTAAACTTATGTGTTGAATGCAGACTTTTGCAGTCAAGCGTGGAGAGTGTACATTGTACCAAACATGGTGCTGCTTTGATAGTCATTATTTCTTGTCAGTTTTGTTTTACATATACACCAACAATAAGTCAGCAAGAGTTTAATAGGGAATCATTTTATCACACAATTATGTAACTTCTGTTGCCTGTAGACTGTGTGTGTAATTCCACGTGTATGTATCTGGATGCCATCGTGTAATATGTGTAAATGGCGTCTTAGTTAGTTTGAAATACTGACTAAACTCCTGTTACAGACTGAAAAGCAGCGATAATAAATTTATTTGAAAAAGTATGGGCATCATATATTAGAAAACCAACATGTCTAATGATAGGAATCCAAATTTACAAGAACCAGTCTAGTTTAAAAGGCAGGTCAGTTTGGTGATCACCCAGTGCTCAACAAAGATTGCTACAGTAAAAACTTTAACTCACTTACATTCAAATTCCTAACTGGACTTGCAACATATTACCTGTCCGAATTCTTAGT
This sequence comes from Streblospio benedicti, assembly GCA_019095985.1. Taxonomy (NCBI): domain Eukaryota; kingdom Metazoa; phylum Annelida; class Polychaeta; order Spionida; family Spionidae; genus Streblospio; species Streblospio benedicti. The sequence continues at coordinate 11,928,265 of CM032663.1, forward strand.
ATCATTCAGTATTTATGACTGGGGGGTCTTGAATTGCGTTGGAATTTAAAATTACAAGGATGGTCACCCTGCCATTTTACATAGTTTAATTAAAAACAATTGCCTTTCAAGGAATGATGCATTGTTGATTTTTTTGTGACAATTTTCCGGATGCTGTCAGGACGGGGCAAGTTTAGGACAAGCAAGGGTGCACCAAGATAAAGTGCTGTAAAACCATATTCCTTTTACAGAAATGTGAAGTATAGACTTTTTACTGCGAGTCCATGGAGGGTATTGTGTTCCCATTTACATAGACTTAACTTCCCAAAAGTCCCCATGGATTTTTGACAGAGCCAGTCGTCACCTCAATCGATCCCGTCCGTTCACATGATTTAGCAAGTTGAGATGGTTATTATGCAATTTTTTTAAGAAAGTGACAGAAAAAAAACCCATCCGTTCACGGAGCTAGACTTCGCGAGTCGCGATGGTTATTACAAGGAGTTCTTTCCGAAATTGCAACTAGAATCTCTAGAAATACTCCAGAAACAGTACTCAACATCGCTACAGTACCTGAAGTTACAGATTCTGATTTGACCGAGATTAAGGAAGATCGAATCGTGTTCAAGTCGCGTCCATTCACTGAATTAGACTTTGCAAATCCAAACGGAGTCTAGATCTACAAGGAGTTCTTCGTGAAATCTGTGAAGCATAGTGAAGGGAGATCGTTAAGTTCCTCGAGTTCCAGTGAAATGGACATGTCGAGAAAGAGGAAGTTTAAGATCAACAGAAACACAGCACTCCTCACATGCGACTCAGAAGTTGACGTACCTCGTAAGAGGAAGTTTGTTGCCAGAAAAAGAGTGTGATTATTTCACAGTTTCTGACAAGTTCAAAGAACATTTTGTTCTATTGTATTTAAATAATTATTGGGTCACGTGTTTATTCATCCATTTTTGGTTGGAACTCTTACTCATTTATTATAATATTATATTGTTTTATTCTGGCTTCGTTAACATATCTACAACAGACATGCATTACATAAATCATTACAGGTATATATTGCGGGAATAAAAATACCACCCAACCAGAACATCTTGCTTTTTTGTATTTTATATTTCACAAACATCTGGTACAAAAATATAGAGCTCACCTATTCTTAATTTTTATTGTTTTCATTTTTATCAAATGCTATAAGATAACAAAACATAACATATAACATAACAAAACATAATTTGGTTGTCAATGATGTACAGAACATTGTGGTTGATACCATTTTACCAATTTTACTTTTCTTCATCAAGACCACCTGACTTGATCAGTTGATACTGATCAGGTGATATGAGTGTGAATGCTGTCGAGATGGGAGTATAAGCACACAACATATTTTCTCATGTACGTTGTAAAAAGTTTGAGCAACGCATATCTACATAATTTTAATTTACTTTGGTTTCACTTCTTTCGTGTGCTCTGCCAATTATTACTCCTTAATCCAATATTTATCCTGCAATGCATGTCCTGTTGCTCCTAGTAGTTACAACATCCAACCTATTACTTTTACCGATATTGTTTGAAATGTTACTCGTATTGCAGTAGATGGTCTATGGAATAGCGAATGACCGCCCTACCCCTCACAAAACCTCAGAATTTCAAACATTTTGAGGGAAGGTGGGCTCTGTCCTTTAACACATAGCCCTCATCCTCAGCACTTAGATCCACCTCTGAAAACCGTATATCTACCAGTATTCCGTGATTGGGGGGGGCAATGAGACGGGACACCAATGAGACGGGGGACCAATGAAATTGGGGACTATAGAGCTGACCCCTGAGTAAGTACCCTTCGGCCAGGAGGTGGTTAGTTCTGGGTGAATGGTCTCCAAGATACAGTACCGTGCCTTGATGTAACAGCGAACGGCCTGGCTTACAGAGTGCACACATGGCTTACAGGGTAAGCTTCCGTCGTATAGTTCAGCTTGACAAAGTTGGTCCGGACAGTTGTACTATATTTTGACACGCAACAGAGTACGCGAGTATTAGAGGACATAATTGATGCATTTATTTAAAAAAAAATGAACATACAGTATTTCAGTTCGTGTACAATATTAATAATATTTGTCGATTGACATCAAAGCTATACATTCAAACAACTGTGAACTGGAAGGGTTTTAGGGAGCGTTCACAATTGACGTCAACCACATTTTGGCATTTCATGCCCTCCCCCCTCGCACCCGAACGCCCCCCCCCCCCGACAACTACGGCGATGTCAGTTCTTGTCATCCTTACACAAACCCCTAACCCCTCAGTTAACCATCTAATCTAGCCAATATTTAAGATAATATGCCTAATGGAAATTGAATCTGTGTGCAGTTTTGTCAGGCCATGTCATACAACAGTTGCGTTTCATGGGTAATATATATTATAATGTGTTTTATGAACAAACCGAATACAAAGCATTTTGTTTATTTCCATTCTTTATGCTACAACCTTAAATATCAATTGGACTTTGATATATCCTCAAATACTTAATGCCCCCCCCACCTGTTAACTTTTGCGGTGATGCCCCCACCCCCACCCCCACCCCCACCCCACCTGTCAACTTTCTTCAACTTTTGTAACCCACCCCTTTTACCCTTCAGGGTTGACGTCAATTGTGAACAGTACCCGATAACATTACTGTTTGCCTCTCACTGATTTACACTTTTTCTTCAATTCTAATTTTGTTTACTTTCTACTTTGAGGTGTTGAGGTGATATCTTGCTTGCCCTTGAACGTGATCTTTCGTAGCTTGTTCTTGTCTGTGATCTTTTGTACTCCTCTGGGTTAAAGGTGAGCTTAAAATAGATCACTGCACCTGCCAAGCCCACGAAAATAGTGACCAACACTGCAGAAACTATGATAATGAAATTTCGTGTTGAAAGAGAGTAGATTTCTGCATATATATCCGGATGTCCGACTTGTCCATAATAACACTCTTTATATTCGCCGCAATATGGCTCCTCCAGGATGGCCTTTGTCTCATAGTCTACGGAGCAGTAACGACAAAGTGAGTGCAAGTGACACTCCCCAGCAGTTTTGTAGGTGCTACAGTTTCCATGATAACACACATCATACTTGCCTGCTTTAATATCTGCATGTTCTTTCTTAAATCGCTTCAGGAAGTCATCATAAACCGCGTCCGGCACTGGTGTGCATAGCACATAGTCCGCGTTATCCCTGGAACATTCTCCTCTGTTATACCGCGTGTAGCAAGGACAGTTACAGGGGTTGTCTGGGTCCACGCAGGGCATTGGATTGGAACTTAACGGTTGTCCACATGCACAGTGCGGTCGAAACCGTGGTCTTCGCTCTTCATCTATCATGATCAAATTAAGATTGCTTAAGAAAATTGGATAAAACCACACATACTGCTCTTCTTGCTCCTCAATAACTGCTGTTCTGTTCATCTCAAAGAACCACTGAATCCTTGCAAGATGCAGATTAATACATGATCGACGCACCATCACTCGATGATCCAGAAGGACATGAGCTGCATCGCCATCAACAACGGATAAATGAACCCTATCTATTACTGGTACTGTGGTTAAATTTTCTTTCACCCACTCCGGATCTAAGACGACAAAGCCTGCATCATTCACCACCAGACACCTATATCTCTTAGCGCAAGTTGGAACAATTTCCAGCAACTTTTGGTTTATAGCCTGAAGAGCAACATCGATGGTAATGGCTCCAATTATTTCGCTAGGGTTTCTTTTGAAAATGGCTCGACTTATTTGAATGAAATGTCCACCTCCAAATATATCTTTAGAGGGGTATGAGAATTGGAACGCGGATGGGTTATTCACAGCCTTCAAATAAAACGGACGAGTGGTTGCATCATAGGAACGGGGGAAAGAAGCACCTGGAATGATCCTTAATACACCCTTCTTAAAGGCAATATATCTCCATAGAACGTACGGGAACTTATCAATGGATACTTCTTCTGTCCATAAGTGTTCTACCACCTGCTGTGAGAAAGTGACAAGCTCTCTAACCCCTGGGTGGAACTTATCATCTTCTGCCTCTTTGGCAATTATGTCAATATAGTGGTTAACAACAGTCTCATTCTCTATTGTTTGTAAGTATTCGTGATGGTCATAAAAGCTGCTTGGGGCAAACACAAACACTGTATGGTCAATAATCGCTTTACGGAAAAAATGTGCACAATATTTCAAATCAATCGACTGCAATTCAGAACGATGGTACACACTCGCTTCACTGTGCCTTGAGGATAAATGCGTTGAATTTAACGAGGAATAATCAGTGTATACGTCGTTTTCAGGAATAACAAGAGCAATGGAAAAATCAGTGTTATTGACAACAGAGTAAAAATATGTGGCCTTGATGACTTTGGTCTTGACACCATCCAAAAAAACTTCTCCTTTATTCATTACAAGACGCGTTGTCATAGTCGTATTCCCAGTCTCTCCATTCAGCATTTTGTCAAGTAAAACTGGAAAATCATCCCCTGTTTCTAACTCCGATATTGTTACAGCCACGGGCAATTTATCATCTCTGTGAGGACTTGGAAGTAACGGATGCAATAGAGTAGATTCTGTATTTCGCTCAAAGGCAAAGAAATAGCTGTGACTGGTGGTTTTTAAATCGCGTATTGCATGGGGTAAGAAATCTTCAAGAGTAACATCTACCCCTAACACACCAATGAATCTCTCTTGTTGAAACAATGGCATTGCTACAGTTGTTATAGAACCCATTCCAAAAGTATCATAATAAGGAGATACAAATCTTGGTTCAGAATACTCAGGATGTGCAAAGATGTGGAAATAAAAAGGCACAATAAAATGTACCTCATAAAGACTTTTAAGTACTTGAAATTGTGAAGTGTGTGATCCAACCTTTTCTGTTAATTCAGCAAAAAATGACTTTACTGGGTCACTGGGTTCATCAAGGTGGTATGTCAATATATGCAAATTTGGCACTTCAGAAGATTTTATTATGTCTGTAACATTTTCTATTGCATCTTTCTTAACTTCAAAGCCGTCCGTAATGACCAAAATGAGGTGTTCTCTTTTGTCCATGTTTATTGCTTTGCTTTTTACCTGGAATAAGCCCAATGCCTCACCCAAGGCAAAATTTAAATCAAATTCGAGGTTGGGCTCGAGGTATACTTTTTTAAACATTTCTTTTATACTCTTTTTCTTTTCATATGTTGCATAGTCTAATTTATCGTCGCACATGTTATCGTTTTCTTGTAAAATATCTATTTTGCTTCCATTTAACATATATATAATGAATCGATCTTGAGTAGTTAATGGCTGCAGCAAATAATCTATCATTTTGCGTTCAACGATAAAACAATCTTTGGCCATAACGTCACAATGTTCAATATCATCTGTCATATCCAATATTATGATAATATCACGAGGGTAAGGGGATATAGCTTGATAATACCACGGCCTCTTTCTTGGGTCATATATATGGCATTGTGAAATTTCTTTGGCGTATGCAGGAAATACGAACATCAATCCCTCGGCGGAACCAAAGTATTGAACACCTAAGATATCTTGCTCATTATTAAAAATGAAGCGCTCTGTTATCTTATTTGTTAGATGTTTCGTGCTTGTTGTATTAGCATAACGGGCAACATTTAAGCACATACTTGTTAAATCAACATTCTTTCTAAAATAAACCGAATAATCCGATTCTTTAAGCTGTAATTTGCAGCATTCGTGTAGTGTTGGATCTTCTGCAATACCCTGCGAATATTCCTCTACTATGTCGCCTTTTATTTTTCTAACTAGTTCTATTCTTGAGGTCATTTTTTCGCTCATGTCTGTTGACACTCGTTCCAACCAATCCAAGCCATTCTCAACGAGTGACTCTGATGTAAAGTTTGTATTGTCAAGTATCTCTTGGATGCGGTTCAAACCCATAGCATCGACAACAAATTTTCCAAAGACCTCCTCAAGTTTACCTTGATTCATATACGGCTGTCTTCCCGGGGGTGGACTTACAGTTGCTTCATCAGTGTCAAATGGCTGTGTGACACTTACAGTTGCTTCATCTGTGTGAAATGGCTGTGTGACATTTGCCTCATCCGCATCAAATGAATGTGTTATATTTGCATCATATGCGCCTATATGCAGTGTAAATAACAGGAGCATTATCATAATCCCCCACATTTTCATGTTGAATCTGCCACTACTCACTATATAGCTTTCCTTCAGTCACGATTTTGAAAATTTAACACACTTAGCTACTTAGAATTGTTATCACAATACGTAGTGGTATACTGTGTTGACATATAATAATATTTTGTGAATAAAAAAGTTCTCCATTTTTATACTGTCATGTTTATTGTTGGATAGCAAATAATTTTATCAAACACATGTTTCTCTTCCCGCCACCTGCCACCGCACCTGCTGGTTCTCCGATTTACGTTTCACGTGGTGGCCATGTCCATTCATGTCCAACAGGACGATTAACGTTACCTTTGTTTCGTCGTCAGTTAGTCCAGGAGGGAACAGTCTCAAAAGAAATATTTTCCCCCCCAAAGGTCTTTCTAATTTTTGGGTAAGAATATAGGGTAAGAATGCAGCTAGACAGCTTCAAAATTCTATAAATTATACTATAACATTGCATAGCATGTGGTTTAAAAACATCAAGTAGCTGTGAATGCCATTTTTATAACATCACAAAATATAATTTTCCTGAATCATGAAAGGTGATCGTTAATCGATCGACATATAATATATTTCTAAGTTGCACTTAAATGTGCTCGTAATTACGTGCATGTTTCATACACCTGATCCATTCAAAAATGAGAATATTGAGTCTTTAGTCAATATTGTACTTAGAACTTTGTATAAGTTTGAGAAACATTCATCATCTCAGAGGGTCATAGCAAGAAAACTAATACCCTGCAAAACCTCACATTTCACACATATTTTTTAGTAGATACTATTTATCATCGACATGAATATGAATATATGTGATATGACTGCTGTGTGTGTGTGTGTGTGTGTGTGTGTGTGTGTGTGTGTGTGTGTGTGTGTTTGTGTGCGTGTGTGTGTGTGTGTGTGTGTGTGTGTGTGTGTGTGTGTGTGTGTGTGTGTGTGTGTGTGTGTGTGTGTGTGTGTGTGTGTGTGTGTGTGTGTGTGTGTGTGTGTGTGTGTGTGTGTGTGTGTGTGTGTGTGTGTATGTGTGTGTGTGTGTGTTTGTGTGTGTGTGTGTGTGTAATATGACCCTTTGCTTGTTTTGACATTTGGTGATTATGCGAATTATTCAAGTAGTAATCAAGCAGTATGTTGAAGAAAAAAAACAGTAGTTTTCTATTATCATTTTATGCATTGTGTCATTATTTTACATATTCTTTCACAGCTGATTATCAGTGAATAAAATTGCTGAGATATGTACACTATTGCATTGTCGATATGTACACTATTGCATTGTCATGGAATGTATGCTGTTACTGTTTGTAATTATGTCCATGATGCAGATATATGTATACTTCAATTATAGTTGTGGAAATTAATTAAAAATATAGATGAATCACAATTAGCAATAAACTCAGACTATTAAAAACACAAAACAATACATGTATGATGCTGGGAAAAGAAGTTTATTTTCGTTCATATTTATTACTCAGAAGATGATCAAAAGACTACATGGGAAACATCCCTGGTGCTACTGCTACGGCCATGCAGCACCCACTGTCGTCAGCTTTGTTCCGTCCTGCCTAGGGTGTGTAGCTGTTGTAGAGCTCGCCAAGCGTGGTGAGGGTGGACGTGGTCGCCTCCATCAGAGAGGCTGAGCTCTTCACGTAGTTCCAGTCATTGGTGATGCGGTTTGTGTACCACGCATAGCGGAAGATGTAGTCTGCACCCTCAAGTCTGGAATTTAAAGCAGTCAGTGCATATGCATGTGAAAGGTTGCAATTCACTGTTATCATCACGCTTGAGAGACTTTGCGTTCACACCAGGTCCCTGGCGTTATAATGTGGCATCCTTTTCAAACTATATTGCCTTTCTCGATTCACTGGTGAGACTTCAACATAAGTGAGTGGGTGTGAGTTGGGAAAATAGTGCTTTTACATACGGTATGTTGGCTTTGCCAGTAAGTTAGTTTCTGTCATCATAAAACAAAAAAAAAATAATCAAAAATGACTTTTTTGTTGACTCAATCATTGACTCAAAATTCTTGCTACAGAATTTTCTTACTTCCGGTATAAAGATTAATGGGGGGGGCATTAAGAGCATTACATAATCGAAATCGCTTTGCTTTTTTTTTTGAAGATCGACTTGATACTCCATCCCAAAACTATTTTCAATGCTTTTCTACTATAAAGTTTTTTTTCCAAATATTTTCAACTATCCTAAAGATAATCTTTTTCATATTCATTAAATTCAATTGTTTAGCCTAATAATATTATCCTTCTAACATCTGATCATCGTCATATATCACGGCTATTTGATATGATCAAGGACTTGTAAAGGCAGTGTGAATGATCAACCCGTGAAAGCCGACGATGACATCTGATATTTCATATTGAAAAGTATTACCGAAATTCAAATAAATAAGAACAAAAACGCGTCTTTGTGATAGTTTTAAACGTTTCCAGCGCAAAATAGCAAAGTAGAAAAGCATTAAAAATCAAGAAATATCTTCCTCTATAAAGGCAACTTTATATGAAAAATAATATACTCAAATATGATTTAATCTGCTCCAAATGCCTGAAGTGAAACCAAATATAGTGCTATCCGCTCTAAACACCTGAACTAAATAAAATATCGTGATAGCAACCTGACGTCTCTGTTCTAGACATGTATCTGATATTTCTGAGACCTATACCAATGTGGCTTTCATAAAAACACCATGAGCCTTTGTCCCTCTATGTGGTACAGACATTTGAATTTTGGGCGTTTGGCTTACGGACTATAAACACAAATATGGTGCTGGCCAGCAGCCACTTACGCGGAGAGTGCGTCTTCCATGAAGGTGGCCACCAGGCTGGGGTTGTTGGGGCAGGCGAACTCGGTGAGCCAGATGGGCAGGTTGTACTTGGTGTACATCGCTGACAGGAAGTCCATCATATACTGAGCATTGCAGCCATAGTAGTGAGTGGCCAGGTAGTCGACGGTACATTCACCGCTACAGTTGCCGAAGAACTGGTCAAACCTGAAAATAAGAGGTACAGTAATACCGCCAATTGAGACCACCTCTCTATGTGAGACCATCTCTATAATAAGACCACTTTTTACGATCCCAAACCTTCATAACTGAGCTACTAAAACGAATCTCTTTAAGAGACGACATAATACTGGTACCAAGGCGGTCCTAATTGAGAGGTTGTGTTTGAACATTGACATACAATAGAATGTATCGATTACGATGTATGACACCAATTGTTCTAAATAGAAATGCGGTCTCTTTACGGAGGTTTGGTACCACAAGCATGGCTCAATACTGGCGTGAATTGAATTCAGAACCTCCTATTCGACAGAACAGCCTTGTTGTGGGACTGACATCAAAAGTCCCTAAACGGCACGCAGGCGGTCGTTTTATGGAGGTTTGTGGTAGTCTCATTATGAAGATGCGAGACAGTAAGAAGTTGTCTTATCATAGAGCTTGTCTTCACTGATGGATCTATTGTAATGCTGGTGAAGCACACCCAACCAAACGTGAGGTCGTCGCATCAGTTTGCTGTGTACTAAGCGCCACCGTATTAAGGAACAGACAGCGTTTGATATTGATCTGGGGAATCCCAGTTATGACGTATATGTATGCAAATAAGCTGCTCTGATTGGCTGTATTTTGACTGGATTGCCGATGACGCACCACTCTTCTACATCCATGTTGCATTTGGTTGGGTCGGTGCAGGGTGCTGCGGCCGGAGACACGAGCTTCTTAGTGCCGGTCTGGGTCTGCAGGATTTTCCACTTGGTGGCGGCGTATTCCGGATCCATGTTCGCCTGCAAACGATCCAAATGGGTTTAGAAAAGTCTGACAGTGTGCATGAGGTATTCATTAGCTGATCGAAGGGGACTTCCTCGACTCGCTAGGTTCTGGCTCCATATATTTTGCCTACGATTTGACTTGTTTCAATGCATGGGCCCCACTCTCTGAGAAATCCTGGATATGCACCTGCACCGAAATTCATATGTTCAGTGTATACTGAAGAAATATACTCCATCTATTGTAGACTCTAAACCAATCATAATATAGCATTTAGGGGCGTGTTACGTCAGAGTGGTATGATTGGAGTTTTCCTTCTTTCAGCTGTACTTAGTAACACATCACAATGGACAATTCACACTGTGTTGATGATCGCAAAAATCTTGCATGCCTGCATTTACTGTGTATTTATGTACATAATTCAATGCAATAAAAATCATTTGATGTCCTCGTGCATTACATTTCTGGAGGACCTAAACCATGATAGTCCCATAAATTGGCCAACTAAAATATTCTCAGGCTCATGAAGAGATCTCACGATATCACACTGACCAAGGATAACCTTACTATACATAAAACATTTGTTGTAATTAAGGGTAAGGTTTCAGAACATTACCTTGGCAATGACGTTGGGTTCGTTCCAACCCATCAAATACTCAGAAGTGTCCGGAATCTTGTCAGAGATATCAGTAGTAGTGTCATACCATCTGCAATTGACGCACGCAATTTGAGGCACTGAACAGTTACATAAACAATGTATATAGATAACAGATATTTGCTTGTATTTTATTTCATAGATGGTGTCTACATATCTTGCTTACTATTTTTTTATCAAACTGTTTTATGGACATGCTTAATAATTCAATAATGCGAGAGGAGTTTGTGGGGAATATGATATGGGGAAAGGTGCTGAAAAGAGGAATGGCGGAAAGGCAAGGAAAAAAGAGGTATGTGGGATTTCAAGGAAGTGGGGCGTGGGTGAAAGGCCAACAATTTGTGGGATGAGTGTTAAAGACCAAAAGGTGACGAATGGATTCAAGGAAGTTGGTTGTGGAAAAAGGAGAGCTGTGGGATTTCAATGAAGAAACGATTTATGGGGGGAAATGCTGAAAATTGTGTGATGTTAGAAAAATATAAAACAAAACAAAACAAAAAGGGGATATGGGAAATAAGAGTCTAAAAATCGGGCTGTGTGACTTCTTGACCCCTTACACTTCCAATGCCCAATATTGTAAACTGTGATAGCTCACTTGTAGTGCATAGGCACCCTCTCCAGTGTAGGCGTAGGACAGCCTTCCTTGCTCCAGTCCAATGCCCAGCCGTACCTAGAACGATGAGGGAAGGACAACATTTACGCTGCCCTCAACTCTCTCAGCAATAACTACGTCACTTCTGCTGTTTGCCATCTGTATATGTGCTAGCTTTCGAAGTACAAAACCCAATATATTTACAAATTGTGCCATCCATTCATAGGCATTACCAGGAGGCACAAGCCCATCTTTTCATGCTTGTGCTCATTATTAACATATTTTTTCTTCTTTTATTCATCTTTCAGAGCATTTGTTGCACGAAACCCATGATATATATATACTAGTTGCGCCCCCCCCCACCCCCACCCCCCAAACACACATACTTATCCCCCAGTGCCCCACTCACCACCAGTGGATGTTGGTGTACTTCGCCATGTCTCCACAGATGTACTTGGCCGAGCTGGCGCTGATGCCTCGTTTCACCGATGCCTGTAGGTTTACACATTTAATAAAAAAAGGCTGCCATATTTAAATGAAATACTGAGATTCATTTTCAATACAAATAACATACATCTATTCCAAAGTGTTTGTCACCACTAACTAATATTCCAATCCACGTTTACATAGTTTTACAGTTATAGATACTACTGAAGGCATGCATAAATAATGTGTAATTATATTCTAAACCCTATTGTGCCCCCAACAACATGCACGTGGCAAGAATAGATCTGTTGTCTTTCTTTCTACCTACCATTCAAATGACCTTATATTGCCCTCTCAATTGACAACCATCCCAGGCATGTGCTAATCAGGGTTTGTTACATAAGTATTCCCGTATTCATAGTGGTGCCACTAGAAATACGGGAGTCCGTACCTGTAGTCAGCATCTTAATTCTATGTGTGGAAGGCATTAAGGCCACCTTTTTCAGTAAAAGTGAGTCAGCAATTTAATTTTCTATCACACTTTTGGTGTAACAAGATACAGGTAGAATGAGTGACCCACCTGGGACAGTCCCACTATCGCGCACAACAATATCACGTGGATCCTCATCTTGCTCTCAGACGACAAAAGGTACAGAGCTGAAATGTAAATCGCGGCATTGAACCAACGACCAATCGAATAATCCTACCACAGGACCGTGCGTACCCTTTTGTAAAGGGGCGGGGGAGGGGCGTTTTTCTGTTAGCGGACAATCACCCAATGACCACCATTATGAGGACTTGAGGTTTCGCTGAAATTTTATGTCTAAGCCTATCAAGAGAAAATACGGCATTCGAAGGGCGTCCCAGTGAGCACACCGCTCGACACGTTGTATTTCTACGCAAGCATCTTATCTGATCCAACCACTCCAAAGGAAACTCACAGGGAAGTATTAATCCGTCCATATTAAAGTCAATTTTCACCACGATATATACAAATCTTCGACATTTATGATGACCGAATCTCAGAAACTTTGAAAAAAAAAATTTTTTTGTCCGCATACACCGCTTTATTCACACTGCCTTTACAAGTGCATGTTCATAATAAACTGTAAAACTAGAATATTTCGTGGCTATTGAATTTTGCTATTTTCATGTATAGATCATTTTTGTGAGCATATAATTTTGCGCAAACATTTCTAGTTTTACAGTAAGTATATACATGTACTGCATACAAGATGATGGCCCGCGTGGGGCTCAGTAATCGGACGTAGTGCGATGGGACGAGCTCCAATAGAACGTGTGTTCCATGTAACAAATATTCAGGTACGTTTGACAGGTGGTTGAGATAGAAGTGGTTCGTCTCTGTAGACCACGTACAGTTGGTCCCTGAGCAACTCGTTAAGTACTATGTCTGCTGAAAGTCAACATTTGAGAGGGTGTATGTCAGGCTAGGATGGTGCTAGGGATGTGATTTGAGTGTCACTCTGAAGCTCTTGACATGCACCATCGAACTCAATTAGCATTTCGACTACCAACCATTACAATGATTCACAGTCCAACCGTACATATGTGGTAGTATCTGGTACCATTTGAAAAACCTAGCAATGCAATTGCATTTGGTTGATTTTTAAATGTAATGTATGCAGTGAAAAAGTTCTAACCACCATGGCTTCTCTTGGAGACAACTGCATAAAATTATGCTTTTGGTTAATCAATTTTATGAAGACAAACAAGAATTTGTACTCACGTTCAGAGCTTGTGTTGAAGTGTTGACTGTCACGGTGCTGCTGAAGTTCTCGTTGCTCTGTGGTGGCGAGAGGCTCTTTATATACCACATCTAGCTCTTAATGGAGGGTGTAAAAATTTATCAGATGCTTGTATTCATTGGTGTAAATTGCCTTTGAGCTAATGACGTTCCTTTCATGTATGTGGGCGTACTGTGTGATCGGTCGACAAGGATCTTAAGTACTTATACATGGCTGTAAATTTGTGTTTGTTTTGTTATATCTATAAAATCAGAAAGTGTGCTAAATCATATTTTACTTGATGGGGATCGTACATGTTAGACTGGTAAAATTGCTATTCTATTGTAATTTACGTGGGGAAGGTATATTGCCTTGCTTTCATCTTCATAGTGCGGGCACACGATTGAGTATTATCTAAACTGGCATCGTCTATATCATTGAGCCCACGCATTTTAACTGTGATATTAATCCGCATATGCTGCATGAGCAATTATGTAATATCAGATGTAGTTATGTTTATTGTACTTTTAATCAATGGTAGGCCTACGTGCGGATGTGCGTAATGCTGATCATTCTGTACCTTGCAACACACTATATGGAAGTTTTCACATTTGCTCCTTTGCATACGAAATCACTCATACCGGTTCAATAAGGCAGACATGGTCACAATGTCAAGGTAGGGATAGAAATGTATTCATATCCAAACGCACCAGCATTAGTATTAGTGGTAAGACGGAACAGATTTTCCATAATGATGAATGCATACTTTGGTATTTTTTTCACATGCTTCATTACATTATATAGAAGCCCACAAACACAGTGATTCTGTCGTTTGGATCTCACGCCCGTCCGTCAGCGAGGCATTAGCTGATCCCAGCATCCTGATGGAAGTGAACAACACAGGACAAGAGAGATTTGATTTGTCACATACATGTACGTACAGAATTCTGTCACAGGTACAGAAATCGAATAATTTGAAAGTATAGAATAGAAGAGACATATATTTATTTTGTTATGAAACGTACAGTTCTCGGATAAGCAAGGAGCACTAAAATATATTGAATATGAATTGCCTTGCTGTTTACAGGATAGTAGGGGAGCTAAGGCTGGATTTTTTTTTGGTCCGATCGTTCATTTTGTGATAAAAGCATGAAAGTTGGCATAAAGCTAGCCTATGGGATGGGGAATATTCCTGGAGGTGGAACCACCCTGGCAGACTTCCGGTTCCTGTTCAAATCAAGATGGATTCCAAGATGGCCGCCAAATTTTAGAGGCACATTTCTTTTTTTTTTCCTATAGCCTCATAAAACAACATGCATTATATTCTCTGATGAATAAATCAATGTTAATAAACATATTTTCTTATATTTGACCTCCACTACTACCCTTGGCAACATAAACAAAATGGCCACCAAGATGGCGCCAAAACCCCAGTCCGGCAGTATTTTTGGAGACCCATCTAAACGCTCACGGTCAATCTGTTATTATCTATTATCTTGTGTTACAAGATTGTTTGCATTGTGTATTTCATTAAATAAGTAGAAAATTATATATTAAAATGATACATTAAAAGTATTCCAAAAAATATTTCCCCGTTTCATGTTTATACTCATGATGTTTGGTGGACTTCATTGAGATGTCTATTCTGAAG
>CM032663.1:11943360-12025590 GCA_019095985.1 Streblospio benedicti
TTCATCACACAATGGTAAATGCATGGAGAGACGAGACATTATCAGCGTCCTCAACTGCTACATGTAGCACATTTCCGTCCGCAACGCCCAAACTGACCACTCGACCCTCATTCCTGCCAAAGGGCACTTTACATACGTCTTTCACATCAATAGAGCTGACTTCACGCCCTGTCCACGCGTGTACGTGCAGGGTGGTGGTGAGAGCCTCCCTCACTATCACATGGCTCGCAGTGCACGTCACGGCATTCCACGCCCCGGGCAAATAGTTCAGTTTGACATGGTGGCGAAGATCACCGGATTGGTCGAAAATGTCCAGCGAGTGACTGATCCAATCGCACACCACGAGCCATGCCAATGCAGGATGCTGCCCTACAGACAGCCACTTCTGCCACTTCAGAGGAGCTGGGGTGTGAGTGTTGATACAGTACGTGTGGATTTGTTGTAGAGGACCAGCTGCCATCCATCGCCATTCTTCTCGCTGTAGACAATGGTGTCCGGTGGTAGTACTCCTATGAGGATGGAACCGAGCTTGGGCAAGTGGGTATCGTTGCTGTCCTGCTTAAGTTCCAGATCCCAGCAGAACGTAAGGTTGTCATCACCATGAGAGATGATGGATTCCCCCAGAATAAACTTTTTGCTTTGAGAAGTAAGCTGGAGAGGGCGTCTCTTTTGCCACAATTGTTTGTAACTTTTGTCGTCTAGCTTCAACATGTATAGCATGTCATGACGGCAATCCATGAAAACATGGTTGTTAGGTCCTATTGCCAGGGTTGTGACTCCACTGTTCGGGCCATACGCCAGCTTATAACTGAAATCCATGAAAACATGGTCCATGAAAACATGGCTGTTAAGTCCAATTGCCAGTGTTGTGACTCCACTGCTTGGACAATACTCCAGGTTATGAGATTCCAGAGCCTCTACATCAGGTGGAGTTAATGCATTCTTAGGTTTTGACAACTTGGACGAGAAGAAGTCGCGTACGTCAGTCATAGCAGGTCGACTCAAAGGCTTTGAGTCCAACATTGCTTTTAACATTGGTGTGATCATGTGTTTTATGATGTCCACATTCCATTGATCTTCAAAATATTGAAACACATCTACAGCACGTTTAACATCAAGACCAACTTCATACTTTTCAGACATATTTTTCCTGCCATTCTCATTAATACAGACATAGAATACCACAAGACCAAAGCTAAATACATCAATAAACTGTAGTTCTGATCCCTTGAACATGATGTTAATAGCCTTACGCCCCTGATCGTTGAACATCTCTGGCGCTAACCAATGTACATTACCATGAACTGATGTCACTTCACATTCAACAAGTCCTTCTATGTCTTTGGAAAGACTAAAGTCAGTAACTTTGATCGTGACAGATGACTTCCCTATTAGAACCAGAAAATTATCCGGTTTTACATCTCTGTGGACTAGGTGGTGTTCATGCAAGAATGCCAATCCATTGGCACCTTGCCACAAAATGTCCAGAGTCTCCAACACACTCAAGTTCCTCCTTCCTACGTAGCCGAACAGATTGTCATCACAAATCTCCATTGTGATCCATATCTCTGGCATGGGTGGGAATTTGTCATCATACGACAATATGTTGATGATATTGGGATGCTTCAAGGATTTATCCAAAACTATGGTCTCATTTTGAAGCTTGTTCCAGTACTGGTTGTTGAAGTGCCTGTTGATAACCTTGACTGCCACTTTTCTCCCCCTTCCAGCAGTCCTTTGTACACCACGCCAAAGCTTCCCTTCCTATGATGTTTGCCTCCACCCTGTCCAGTAGGATGTTCTTCTTCCCCCAATGATTACCCATTGATCTGGATTGTAGGTTACATTCGATTAAATAATTTAGCAGTATGTACTACATTTTTCTTTTGGCATAGTCAGGCTCTAGTGCTGTGTTCTCTGTCTTCCCATCATGTGTATGTAGACGTAGTTCAATAATATTTAATATGTCCACTCGCTCGTTTGATCCATGATGTACAGACTTTCCTCGTTTGCTCCATGATCACGTTTAATTATCACTTTTCCATGAAACATAGGTTTTCCTAGAAAAACAGCCCTTGATTCAACGAATGCGCTACCCCTACAGAACGTTTTAATTATCACATTTTCAGAACCATGGAATTCAACACAAAAACACCGATTTTTATAGTACCTTAGGTTAGGAACCTTCTTTTCACAAAATCATTTATACGATTCCTGTAGAATAGCCCTATGATGTACAGCTTATTCCTGCTATAGCATATGCTCCAGAACTAATTTGGGGGCCTGATTAACTTAATATACTAAGAACCCCACTATTTCCTGCTTTGTATGAACTGACTAATGTTAAAGAAGCTTTTTCAATGAATATTCTGAAATTTATTTTTTTTGTTTATACCCATGTGAAATAAACTTTTGGATATTAGTACACAAAATCATATACGATTCAAATATTTCCAACACAAAACACCAATTTTTATAGTACATATTTGCCTGACTAATACTGGTATCATCTATGGTTTGCGAGCTTCAACATGTTTTGTGTTTATAGGTAGTATTGACCAATCAATGTCCACAAAATACATCTATTGCAAGCTTGTTCTCATGTGTTTTCCCCGATAATTAGATCACAATAGCACCCGATACATATATATAGCCAAATGTAGCTGATGATCTGCATCTTTCATTTAATAATGCGCTTAGCGTTCGTGGGCCTCGGCTTTATTTATTTCTTATTAATCATTTCTTTATTTGGAGGATTCAAAAATTGAAATTATTTTTGTTTGTTTTATTTTTGATACATGCTTTTGATTTTAAAATTAAAAACACCCAAAATATCTATACTTTAATATTACGCTTTTCAGCTCTAAAAAGCCCAGATTTGCAGTTATGATTGGGGATTGTTGAAGATATTTGTATGGGTTTATTTTTTTTTTTTTAGCATAAAAAGCATCGTCATATCTCATGGCTACAACCCGTTTAATTTTCTTGGAACTTCCACTAAAAATCCAACCAATCGGAAGCCCCTTGGACAAAATGTTCAGCCATGATATTGAACATCAGACGTACAATCTTTCATTGCCAAGTAAGAAAAACGAGTATTGATTTTATATTTGATGTAACAGGAACACAAATTAATTTTTCCACATAAGACACAAATGGGTCCACAGGTTGATATGCATGAACATGCAGCATGAGTGATCAATCCTAGAAAACCGACAATGCATAGAAGTAATATATAAAACAAAATACAATGTAGATGAAAATTATATGGGTGCGTGCAGACAAGATTTCCCTACAGCTGGGTGGTATTTTTCACAGGTTTCTAACTAGCTTTTATACTTCTTACTGTAGAATGGAATGCGGTTTACAATGGTGAAGTTTTCACACTCCTAATTTGTCAAGCAGAAGCACTAGGAACTTTCGAAGTTTATGTATTTTAAGGCAAAGTTTTTATCATACTGTACAATTTTTCTCTAAAGAACACGCAATACCTACAACTTAGCAGTTGGCGGACTGATAGAGTGAAGTATGACATTTTCCCCATGGGCTATAACTACAGGTAATTTTACTTTTTACAATATAAACAAAACAACTGCCATTATAATCAATAGAATTTATTTTATGCTTCGTTTTATAAGTGTAACATAATGCACCTTCAAATGATTACTATAAAAGCCATCTTTTTACAATACTTGGGTACATGTGCTACGTGAAGACTCCAGTAGCCATGTAAGGTCATTGATTAGCATTTAGGTTGCAGTATCTAAAAAATATATATATATATAAACCAGTATATAACTAAAATATACAAACGATGAACTGATGTCTTTCTACTTTTTACATTCACCTGTTATACAAAATCGTAGTTCTGATATTTCAGACAGGACAACTTACACGTTTAAAATCTAATTGACAACTCATCATAATTTGTACACAGTTTTACCAATCTGAGGATAAAATAATATACTATAAATAGCTCTGAATTTCAGGTCAAGAGTGGCATAAATGTGAAAAATTATGTTGTCCTTCAATATGACGAGTCCTTTTATTACAAAAATCGTCTACTTGACATTTATTGGTCATTTGAAACTGGAAATGCATTTTTGTATGGAATGGTCTTTTAGTAAAAATAACCAAAAATTACATTTTTTGGAATGATCAAATGTCATGCTCATAGATGAGGCGAGAATGTTGATTATGGACACTGATGAAGAGAAGTCTTACATCAAATAACAACTCTGATAAAAGCCTCTACAATAATGAGAATAATATGAAGCCTCTAGAATAATGAGAATCATATGAAGTGAATAGTGGCGGATTCAGGAAGGCACCAAGCCTACTCTTACGAATCAATTGACTGTTTAGTCCAAGACATCAGACCCAATAGGTTGGGCGGGATTGTGCGTTTGGCTCTTGTCATTTGTCATCAAACTCAATTCCAGGAATTACTGGATGTGCCACTTGTAAACAAATACAGTCAAAATAAAAGCTGAAGAAATAGCGTGTACAAAAAGAGAGGAAAACTGTACAATTTATGCTGTACACACACAAAAAACAAAACATGACAAAGCACTTGAAGTTCACTAAAATACACAAATAATACATGTTGAGTGGAGTTTTGAAGCACCCTTGGTCCCCTAAGAAATTATGATATTATGTACCTTTTGAGGTGAGAATGCCCAGCTAAAACCGAGCCTTCCTTCAGCAGGGGAAATAACACGTGCTTTTCACAATACAGTAACATGTGGCGCATACGAACAATAACCTACTATTGGATAAGTCTAAGAACAACTACAATTTACAGACAAAAATATGGAAAACAATCTTAAACGTCTCTAAGAGCATCATTTAACATATGTCCTAGTGTACAAAACATTTCTTGCTTTTTTGAATGCAAATTGTATTATGCAGAATTTGCACACACATGATCGAGGAGCCCAATGGTCCGGTGTAAGTTTGTAAATATCACTGTACATATCAAAGCGTCGAAAACAGGCCGCTGAAAATCTCTCGAATTCTACTACTGGCAAAAAATTGTATGGGCTTCTTAAGAAGTCTGATTAAATCAAATTCAGAACTGTGAACCAACATATGATTATCAGAAAATGACGATAATCGTAAAAAATATATAACGTAAATGTACACTGATTATAATTAGTGAAGCGGAGAAATATCAGGAACATAACAAAGCCTTGCCGCCGCCTATTCCGATATGCACTAATATATGGCTTATTGTTGCTTACAAAACTATCGTGTGCTTCCTATAAACATCAAATATAACGTGACAAATATAAAGAAACGTATCACAAGCGGCCTCCTTGTTTGATCAAATAATCACTTTCTGCTTCCATTCAGAGCATCAACATTTGTAAAATATGTAGGATCACAGATTTTTCCGACCGGTATCTGGCATCTGTGTTCTACTTTACTATCACTACAAGCCTTCGTCGTTTGAACCTCGTAATCACAAAACATCACAGAATTCCACCGACGTCGACAAAAAGCCGCTAAAAATTCCATGTTTGATCAATGTATCATTCATAACATATCATCATTCAACACAATAAATCTTCTATATAATCGTATACATATATATAAACAATTTATACACACCAATCTTACCAATATGAGCTGCGACACAAGTTTATGTCAGTTGATTGGAAATCTTTATCATCGCCAAGTTATCTTAGTGAATGGGAGAGAATTACCGCGGAGCACCTATGCGTTTATTTCACCGCAGAGACAAACGACCATAGATGGAGTATCGCGGTAGCAATTACAAGTTTGCCTCTACAGCAAAAAAAGATCAGGGTTCCCAGAAGTCCCCTAGATACTAGGTTGGATCAAAAGTTCCACTACAAATATTGACAAATTACCATTAGTATACATTCATTTTTCAACAATAGGCCTAACTTCAACAATGAAATTAACAACACTGGCAGTAAAAAGAGTAGCTCAAATGAATGATTTCTACCAAACTCTTTGTTACGACTATGAACTTGAATGTCAAAATCCATACAAGTTTTAGATAACGTTGGGAACCCTGGAATGTTGTGTGAAAAGCTGTCCCTGTTCAGCAGCTGGCGTCTATTTGTTGTTGGCGAGTTTCTTCTGGTCGGGCTGGTAATCTTTGATCATAAGGCAGGCGAACACGGTCATCACCATCTTGGATTTCACCTCCATAATGTCCTCCGGGAGAGCGTACACTCGCGCACCGATCTTGCGCGCCATGGAGATCGCGTATTTGGCATTGCTCAGTTTGTCCTGCAAAAATAAAAACAGCGTGAACGGAGGCGTCAACCGCAGATGTTATAATGTGAACAAAGGTGCCAAATGCAGATGTTATAATCTGTGTTTAATCATACTTGTGGCTTTTCTACGCATATTTCTACCATAATATGACGTCCATAAAGGCAGATCTATCAACAGAAAGCTTCAGATTCTATTTTCAACTACATTGCATTGCCCGCGATGACAATCTTATCAACCCCATAAGTGTTGTCCTCCCAAACACTGCACTCTGACTGTCCCGACTCCTGCTTCGACTGTCCTGATGATGTGAGGACGTTATGACTCACCTGCTCGGAGTGTCCTGACTTGACATTGCCGTAGTTGATGGCGCCGGGTTTGATGGCGTCCACCAGGTCAATGACCGCCATGCCGTCCGAGATCGTGGGGTCGTTGAAGCCGGTGATCTTGGACGTCTTCTGGGCGCTCGACAACTGCAAACACGGGGGAAATAGTGGTCAGTGGGTGAGGAGCAGCGCTTGAGAAGTGAGATATAATCGGGAAAAAAATCTGTCGCATCTATTCAAAGTAAAAATATTAATAAAAAGCATGTTGAGAAGCTATACACGTACTTTTATTTGAACAATATTTCAGAAATAGCATTTGAACAGTATCTATAAATGCTCTAAATGATCCCAAGTTTTCAACAACAGAGAAAACATTGCATTTCTTTGCACCAATCATATTCATCGAAACTGCAAGTGTGTAGATACAAGTGTTTGGTAGGTGCAAGGTGCGAGTATGTGTGTGTGTGGTAGTGTGGTAGGTGCACGTGCGAGGTGTGAGTGCTGCGCGTACCTTCTCGTTGACCCACTGGACGATCTCCTTCTCCACGATGGGGTGTCCGGTGTCGTCGGAGGCAAGACGGGTGAGGATGCTCAGCGTGTACGCCTTCATCAGCTGCCACACGAGGGCCAGTGTGAGCGTCTCGTTGCCGTCGTAGATGTCCTTGCCCGCGATGCCCACCAGCGAGAACTTGGTCTGCTTGCCCAGCTCCACCGCGTAGTTACAGTTCTCTGCAACAACAGACCAGGTTAATACATGGGAAGAGGGAAAGAAAGAATCAGTTGGTTTCTGCCCATGAGCTTTACAGTTTGAATGATTTTACAGTTTGATGGATATGCCCAGCTTTGGACTTTCTATGAATGGCTCTTGCTTCAAGACATTCCACCATTATCGTTTATTGTCGCCCACATTTCCCTTGATTGGCACCTATGACCAGATAGTAACCATTGTTTGACCAAGTTTACGGTTTGAAGGATACCGCCACGTAGAGCAGCTTTGGACCTTGTTCTACCCGTGCTGGGTGTATGGAACTAGATAGTAACCAGTGTTTGAGCTACATGATTTGACACTACTTCATATAGCTTGCACTGCTTGACCAAGTCTATAGGGTACAGTTCTCTGCAAGAAGCAGCAGCAATATAAAGGACCCCTTTCAATGAATGAGCAACTTTTGGACTTTCAATGAATGAGCAACTCATTTGTAAACTCATTCTCTAGTACATCAGGCCGTGTTCGATGCTGTTGTGTTCATAAGCAAACTCCCTGTCATTGTTAGCAAAATTTTAGACATTAAAAACTCGACCAATACGCAAGTTATAAAAAGTACATCCAATTCTCAAAACACAGAATGCCCCACACGTTAGCGCCCGTACCGATCTTCTCCATGAGCATGCGCATCTTGTTGAACTTCTTGATGACCCTGTTCCAGTCGACCATGCCGGGACGGATGATGTCGTACAGCTGGAAGATGATGAGTCCGTCCGTGAGGTCCACGTACAGGTGGTTCACGTACGGAGACACGCCCATCGAGTTCATCCAGTTACGGTACACTGAAACAACGCGCCACAAGGCTCGTTAGTTCTTGCTTCTTGCACTCGTATTGTTGTAAAAATTGCTATAGTTTCGCAGAGTAAATTTGTCTTTGTGTTTTGCAAATTTTAAATTATTTTAGTACTGTGTGCTGTAAATTTTTTTTCATTAACAAAATGGCCTTACTGACTAGATGAGGTAAGTATTTATAGGGCATAGAAATGTAGCTTTTTCGAGTTCTAAGTATGTTATATTTGTAACTGTTTTATTATGTTCAGCCTCAACAAATTTGGTAAATAATAAAATGACAATGGCATAAAAAGGGTAATAATAAAACATAATGCATTCATCATCATGTTGAATAGTGATGAATCATTATACTCTCATAGGAGCGGCATAAAACTTAAAATCTATTTTAATGCTAATGATTTAAATGACAAATAAATCAGTTTTTGCCATTACCCAAAAAATGCTTTTCTAATTATAATTATGAAAAAGTTCATGCACAATCGGAATTTACATCCTATTTTTAGGTACATATATACATGGCACTAAAATAAAACTTTCAAGTATATTTATGATAAAATTACATTGTACGGCTATATACAAGGGGAAAATCAAACAAGGTATAAAATCTAAATATGACTACAAAATTGCAGACATACACTTACGTGGACGGTAGACTTCAAAATGGCATAATACATAATATGGAAATGTACAAGGGACAACGACAGAATCATTGGAAAATATGGAAGAAACGCTTATCAACCCTTGCCAATGTGAAATGTTGATGTTTTGAACAGATCAAAACAAACTTTCAGCTTTTTTTATGTTAAGTTTTGAGAGGAGTTTGGCAAGAATTCACTAGCGCACACTTAAAACACGTCAAATAAATTGCAATCAGATAAATCATAATATATAGTGCAATAATTGGAAATCAAACAACAGATTAGATTCACCTCTGAAAGAGCAAAATCACACAATCACGGGGAAAGTTCATGTGGATTCAAGTTTTATATGAAATTGAAATTAAGTTTATCAAAAAGGTCGATTACAGATGCAAAAATGAAAACCAGGAAAAAATTAACCAAACTGTTCAATACAACGAATATGAAAATGGCCAAGAGTTGTTCCACATGAACTTCCACTTTAGAATGTAGTAATTGTGAACTGAACTGACTACCAGATAGTGTGAACAGGTTTCTTTTTTTTTTTTTTTTGTTTGATTGTTTATTTGTATTTTATAAAAATGAACCTATGAAACAGAAAGAATCTATCTGATTTGCAGTTTGATAAAATCAAAGAGTCACACATTAACTTTTTTAAGTTGATCATATTATAGACTCAAAGTTTAAATATTCATTCTAATCAAAATGACCAGAAAATTTTCAATTCATAACTGTATCAAAAGATTCAATGTGTGATCCTTAATCTATACACGAAATCCTCTACCACAAAAGCAACACCACAAAATCCAAGGAGACCAATATATTCTGGAAAAAATATCTAGAATAGAAAGGATGTCTGCATCTATACAAAGGACACGTCAGCCGTCTTACTTCTCTCTTCTCGCGTCTCGTCTTTGATCGCCTCCATGTCAAAGTCCTCGACTTTGTCCAGTGCGGGATACATGTTGTAAAGATTGGCGACAAAGGCTAAGTTAAGCTTGTAGTTGCCATTGACAACATCCTCGGGCGCCACAAACTGGCGACACTCGATCTTGTTGGCCTCGTCAAGCATGCGGTCTGCGCGCCTCAACAGGTCCTCCTCCTGTAATGGCAACAGGCATCATCAACATGCAAATCACCCACGAGCTTTCTCATAGAGTCAGGCGGTCTCAATTCAGCATCTGAAATCAAAAGCAGACTTTTTCCATTTAGTTTGACCTTGGTATGTGTTATGGACATGTTGAGTAATTAATGTGGTTGAAAATGCGTTTGATTTTCCTTTGCAATATGTTCCGAAAGCGTCCGTTTCAACCACACTATTCCTTCAGCCCGAGGATCGACATGCTCCCACTTTTGTATCTCAGCATTTTGTTGGCTGAGCAAAGATGCAGAATTTAGAGATAATCATCTGTGTAGAACATCCAAAATCTCAACTTAATCAGTCGTTTAGTTTCTCTGCACCCATATAATAACATCCCTTTTAAAAAAAAAATCAATGCAGACAAAAATTTCGATAATGAATACCCCATCTCAACCTACACGAACACCAACGTTAAACCAGTCACAAAAGTCTGAACACGCAGAAAGTGTGAGCATGAGCGACCCCACCACAACCACCGGACCCCCCGGAGGACGCCCCAGCCAGCTCCACGGCTTACTTTTCTCCTCGCGCGTCTCCTCGTGGATCTCGCCGAGGTCGAAGTCCTCCGGCGTGTCGAGCGCGGGGTACATGTTGAACAGGTTGGCCACGAAGGCCAGGTTGAGCTTGTAGTTGCCGGCGACGACGTCGTCGGGGGCGACGAAGGCGCGGCACTCGATCTTGGCCGCCTCCTGCAGCATGCGCCGGCGCGCTCTCGCTGGTCCGGCTCCTAAACACGACAGCCGAACACATGGCAGGGAATGTGACTCGTTCAGTAGAACACTCGCCTTCTGTGGCGAGTGACTCTCAATTGACACTCGCCATGTTCAATCCAAACTAGCCATCCTTTAATAGTTATTAAAGTGTTGGAATCAAGTAATCATACTCGCCGACTGTGGAGAGTGACTTTGCATTTACACTAGCCAACATAAATTTACACTAGCCAGGGGCGAGTGCCTAATCAACACCCTGCATGGCCAGGTGTACAAACGCGGCACATGGGATAAACATGGCGAGGTGTACATGGTAGTGGCAGGACAGGACTGTGCGCAAAGTAATCATCACACTGTGTACGTGACATCGGACCTGGTGACATGGTTATTGGGCCTGGGGGGAACATGACCACGCACACACAGGACTATGTACATTGCTACTATTTAAAGTAGTACTTTTGAATATTTTTTTTTTTCAAAACAAAAGGTCGCCTGTAGCTTTCTGTCAAGTCAAATGATGTTTGTTAACAGATCGTGGTGTGATGACGGGGTAACACACGCAGTAAGTCATATAGTTGGGGCTATGTACATGGCATGGACTAACATCACACAGGTGACATCTTGAATCCAGAATGGGTTTAATGACTGCGTGACCACAAAATTGTAGACAAACCAGGCAATATTTACAGTCCATGTTTACTTCAAAGCAAGGCTTATTACCAAACGACTGCTTAAATGATGACACAACTTACATTTTCTATATACGCTAGCTAGAGCGATGATAGAAAGTTGGAAATGAACAGGCGTTTTGCGCATACTTTTTATCACAATATCACAAACATAAAACATAGTCCTTCCATTGTTTTGCAAAATACATTAAAATACAGTTTTAACCATTGTCTGGTAAGAAGCCTTGCTTTGAGGTATACGTGTAGAGATGAAATTTACAAGAATTTAAAACTTCTAAATGAATAATACAACCATTTATCGATTATTTCATATTTCAAATAAAGCTATCTAATTATTCTGACCATCTTACCATATTGGTTGACTGCTAGTACATTTTTACACCACTTTTCATACAGAATCAACATCATACTTTTTAAATTCACAATGCTGCAAACATGATACTAAGAGCCCAGCATCAGTATGACAATCACAATATACTGTGACGATGAACCAAAATGAATTAATACGATTTTGAAATATCCCCAAATCTATGTGTATCAGAACCCACCATCCATATAGACGTGGAGTTGTGACCCTAGCGGAGCAATAGTCAATTCTGACTGAAAATACAGTGAAACCCGTATTCATTCAACCAGAACAAAATAGGACAGAGGCTAAAAGATTCAGACAGATCCGTGCTGTCAGTGCGGGGTTGAACCTGACGATCACTGATGTGGTCATCACCCTTGCACTAACTGCTGACTTGGACCCCAGCATTGACCTTCCCTTGACCCCAACGTGACCCCTGCCTGACCCCGCGTACCATCTCTGCGGAGGTGGAGACGCCCTTGTCCCTGGGCGCGATCTGGTGCAGCAGGTGGATGTAGGCGACCGAGTCCTTGATGTCGCTCTGCAGGTTGGAGATCTGCCGGCCGCAGCTCGACCGCGCCAGGTGGTAGTTCACCCACCTGCATCAAACCAAACCAAACGTCACAGTAGAAACTCGCTATTTTGAATTGCAGGAATTACAGTAGAATGCCCGAAATGGTTAATATTCGAGATAGCCAACTTGTATATGTTGATAATGTGGTTGAAGGGAAATGAAAGTAACCTCGATATAACAGAATCTTTGAGATCAGAAATATTGAGATAGATGATTTACTGTACATACACCAAAGATTTAAAAAAAATCAAACAATTAAGCATATAAAAGTTTAAAAAAAAAAGTTGTGTATTTCAATATTTTGAAGGTACAGTTAGTTCTTAGGTATTTTGAGTCTGAAATCCATATGAATGCAGAGAACTGTATGACTGTGACTGTGACTGACCTGATGAGGATCTGTTCGGGGGAGAGCTTCATGAAGTCCTCGAGTGACTCTCCATCCAGCAGCAGGGCCGCCAGGTTGGGGTTCTCGTGCAGGTTGATGTCGGCCAGCAGCCCGATCTACAACACACAAGTCGAGGCTGAATCCGGGGCCAGCAGACGCCAAACGCTTTTGTTTAGCCCGAAAACAGTTGCTTTGCTAATACATGTACAAGTGAACACAGGCCAAGCCAGATGGACAGGATGAACAGAAAAAAATGTTTGACAAGAATGGCTCAACAAGAGAAGATTCACTTTCAAAGTGATCAAAACTTTTACGACTTTTAAAGATGTTATGTACAATTGAATCTACACCCCAAACCCACAAAGGCTCTAATCACCCGGAACTAGCTGATCATGTAACAAACACGGTGTTACAATAGGAATAGCTTTTTCATGTTGCCAGATAAGCCATATAGAGGTAACGAGGTTCTTTCTTCTTCTGGAATGTCTAGACAAATGTGCACTCCAAGCACAGGCCTGGACATGAAGCATGGACCGGTGGTTCTAGGCCACTGCTTTCTTTGTGTCAGTGGCCAGAATTCTATCATTCTTTTAGATCTGAATTTTGGACTTTTTTATTTGAGGCTACAATCATGACAAGAACTAGACATTGGCCTCAAGAAATTTTAGCCATCCATGACAATTTAGACAACATACCTGACAACATCTCTTTGACAACATTTACATGGTCTGGGATCGGGGAGTGAAAATTCATCCGATTTTAACAGCTACCTCTTCTTGTACAGAGTGCAAGAAACGACAGGACTCTTACTATGCATTCACACCACATGTTTTGCCAGCTCACCCTGATGATCTGCCAGAGCAGGCCGAGCACGAGGTGGGGCTTGCCCTGCTGCAGGTCCTCGGGCCCGATGTTGACGATGTTACAGCCGATGGCCTGCGCAGAGTTCAGCGCCAGTGTCAGGTTCTCGTGTTTCTGGAGAAAAGTAAACATTTCAAGTTATTTGAGAAGGTTAAAAAGATTGGAGATCTTGACATGGGACCCAGAGTTGAAAGAGGTGTTTTTAACATTCCACTACAAGGCAAGGGTCTACAGCCTGTCTTGTGAGGATCCGTGAGTGTACAGTGCGACAAAACATTTTTTCAAGGCATGTTTTGCAGAAGAAGTTTGGCTTGCCAAACTTCTTCTACGACCACCCTACGTCATGGTCTGACCGCAAGGAGGCAGTGCGGTGACCTTACGTTAAACGCAGATGATTTACCCGCACGTTGTCGGCACAGACACAGTACTGGGGCTGCGCTGCTGCATACCATGAATTTTTCAGCGGATCCCGTACTTTTGTAATCATACGTGCATAGTACATAAGTTATACGCAGTACATCGCACGTTCTATGCAAGTTGAGGGCACGACCACCTCAATAAAAAACCACTCCCCTGTGCCGACGCCACGGAGCCTGTCAGGTTCACAACTGTACTTTTGTCAATGCCTGGGAAGGTTTTTATATTTGCGGTAACCACGCCCACAAGGTGGAATGTGCCTATCGCTTAAATAAGATGTGTTTCTGTAATCATGCACATACACTTTACTGATGAGATAAACATTGCAGGTTATTGGAGAAGCTTGATATATTGGAGATCTTGACATGGGACCCAGCTTGGAAAGAGGTGTTTAAATAAGATATTCACTCTACAAAAAATGCACACGTTAGCCCGTCTTATAATCATGATATGAGAAGGGTAAATGTATACATTGTTTGTATGTGACTACTGCATTTGACCAAATCTTTTGATGCTAAGGCTCATCGATCATGAAAGCACATTTCTGGTCATAAGAGCACGTAATAAACTTACAAAAATGACATGAACCCACCTGGTAGATGCTGAGTTTGCCCTTGTTGATGGTTCGCTCGTCAATCGTGTCCGGCTGAGACTTGTTGATCATTTTGCTAGGAAACAAAATGAAATAGTCAATAAAATACCGAGACACATATAAAATATTTGCTCTTGTGTTGCTGAAAAGTCAATCATTCATTTTATCATTATCATTAAAAAAATTAAATGATATTTCTTCTTTCAAATACAAACAATCCACTTCGAGATCATGAGGCCTCCTTTTGATACCTTTTCCAACCCATATTGCAAAGTGAACCAAAGCCTTAAAGCTAACAAAACCAACATCAACGAAAGACAAAAGAGCTTATCCTACGACAACAGTTCATCTTAGTCTGTGCTGTACCTTGTGGAGTTATTGGAGGTGTTTGGTCTCATGGAGTTATTGGAGGTGTTTGGTCTCGTGGAGTTATTGGAGGTGTTTAGTCTTGTGGAGTTATTGGAGATGTTGAGAGAGTAGCATGGGGCTGAGGGCCTGCGAGGCTGGGGTTTGTATAGGCGGCCGCAGCAGACCACGCAGTCACAGCTGCTGGGGCGACAGCAGGGACACGGGGGGCACGGCGGGGGCGTTATGGTCACTGTGCGCTGCTCCGAACAACACGACAACGACATTGGACTGACAGCTCGGTCCCGCAGGATTCCCCTTGGACTTGCCGGGCGCGGACTCCTGGCTCGAGGACTTCTTGCTCCAGGACATCCACATTGTTTCGAATTGTAATTGCCGCATGTGTTGCAAGGATGACACGGGCTTTTGACTCTTGGTCGGATCGGACTTTTACAGCAACATATATGTCTTTGACAACATTCACACGGCCTGGGATCAGGGAGTGAAAATTCATCTGATTTTAATGGGTACCTCTTGTATGGGGTGCAAGAAACAACTGGACTCTTGCTACGTGCTATACAGTGACTTGCACATGACGCACAGTTTCCTTTTCCATTGTTATCTGGGATGCAACACTTGACACATGATGCACAATTCCCCTTGTTCTGAGGGATGCAGCAAGTGGCCTGTTTTACTGGTACCCTGCTACATGGTGAGATGCACCTGATGCATGCACAAGTTGCTTTCCTCCCTCCTGGACTTCTACTTCTTCTGTTACCGCACTGCCGGACTCTCTTACTCTCAAAGTTAAACACCTTTTCCATCACTTTCGTACTACAAGGTTTGGTGGGAACTTGACACTCAAACTCACACACTGCATTCTGCACTTTGGACAGTATTTCGGGTCGTGTGTTGAACTTTTCCTCCACTAGTTCCTCGTACGCCTCAACTGCATCTCGCACGGATATTCTTGACAAGCTGAGTTCACCATCAGCTTGATCACACTCGTCTGAGTTTCCAGCAGATCCGGTCTGCTGGCCACATTCATAAAACTCAGTCTCTGAAGTACAATCGCAACAGCATGGAGGTTCCAGGAAATTGACAGGTGATCCTGGGTAGCTGCTGGGGCGATCTTCATAGCAGCAGTGGTAGTCGCTGGTTTTGGATTGCCACGTCCCGTCCTTACACTTCCAGGTGGTTACTTGACTTTGGCAACAACTGGAACAATTGCAGTATTTTGGATACTGACATGCAGTCGGTGAATGAAACGTATTCCTGTCTTCCACAAAGCTTACACATTTGTTGTTCCAAGATACATTATCTCCATCTTCACTCTCTGAGACTTCGTTGGTAAAATATCTGACCTCGACATTGTTTTTGAACTCTGATCGATTATTGCAAGACATGTTACCGTCATTTTTTAAAGACACTTCACTGTTATTACACCCTGTGTTATTGCCGTACGTAGGTGACTGACTGACATGAGACAGACTGTTGTTGTCGCCATCTGGTGTCTGATTATTCAGCTGTACTTCAGTTGTCGTTAAAGAACATTGCGAAAAATTGTTCCTACAAAGTTCATTCATTTCTTCAGAATCGGGCGATCGAAGGCTCATTGATATGCGACTTCTCTGCTGTTGGTAATATGGCGGATCATTATTCCACGTGATATCAGTCCTATCTACTTGTTCTGCTACCCGCCTGCCCCGAAAAATAGTGCTGCGATCTACACTACCTCCAGCGCGGTTATTCCACGATACATTAAATCTATCTATATTACTCGCTGCCCGATTGTTCCACATGTGGCCATGGCATCCGTCCCGTCTTGAACACCGTCTATCCATGTAAACTGTATCATTTCTTCCTTCATAACAATCATTTCTTTCTTCATAACAATCATTTCTTCCTTCATAACAATAATCCATTGACTCTGGCTGGCTCATCGAAATACCGAAATGCGGAGACAGTGATACTTTTCTGCTGGACAGATAGCACAGAGCATCATCTGACGACGTGTGTCCCAGGCTGGAGGTGACCGAGGTGCTGGTGGTTCTACGTGGAGGACTCCAGCTGTGTGAGCGTTTACGCTGGGGCAGCAAAAAGCAGGGGGAGGTGCTGGAGCGAGA
Organism: Streblospio benedicti; assembly: GCA_019095985.1. NCBI lineage: Eukaryota > Metazoa > Annelida > Polychaeta > Spionida > Spionidae > Streblospio > Streblospio benedicti. The sequence continues at coordinate 11,960,321 of CM032663.1, forward strand.
CGGGGGTGGCGTTGCCGTGAAACCGTCCTCCTCCTCGCCAATCGTCAACGGACTCAACTGCCAGTCGAGGTTTAGTTTTGGAAAGACCCGAGCATTTCCTTGACACGCGAAGCATGACTGGCTGTCTGTGTCTGTGCTGTCAAAGGCTGACTGTTCGCTCGGGGATGTCACACTTGTGGTCTCCTCGGTGGCAGTGTAACACGGAACCCCGGACTCCGGCGGAGGTGAACGCTGACTACAGTAAGAGGCTTGCTGCTGCTGCTGCTGCTGCTGCAGCTGCTGCTGCTGCTGCTGCTGTCTTGGTGATTGGGGAGATAATGGCATAAAGGCACCATGAAGACGCCGGGCAGACACGGGAGGGGTGGCCAGGAGCGGGGGAGAGACGCAGAAGGGGCTGTGGGGGGCAGGGGGTGACAGGCTGGGGGGGAGGCAGGGGGGCGGGAGCGGGGGAAAGCAGGGCTGCTCGGTGAGGTTGAGGCAGCGCTCGTCCACGGTGCCCGGCACGGACAGGTTGATCATCTTGCTGCAAGAGACGCATCAGGTGGCCGTTAGTGCAGGGCTGCCAGATGAATTGATTCAATGTTTTACATATATACGAAATGCAGTCTTCCAGTGAAACACTCAATAGTTACTTTTCAGCAGGACGAGTTATTTAAGAAGATACTAGTCTTCCCCAGAAGTAACTCATTCTGGCAAGTTGCCAAACGTGTTTGGCTCAGCAGCCACTCATATGCAGGACGAGTGCATTCAGCACGAGTCCTCCCCAATTTCTACTAGACTAGACAAGCGACTAAATGACTGGAAGAGAGGTAAGCTGATTTATTGTTTTACATATATACTTTGAGGGCATGAGAATCATTGAACAAAGTACTATGCTGTAAAGATATGGAAATAGTTGCTGTCACGGTCTGTCCTGCAAATAAGAGCACGCAAATATAAGGTACCGTAACATGATGTAATCCCGGCAACTGCAAGCTTCAACGAAGAGACATGTTTTTGCAGCTTGCAGTTTGTTACTTTGCACTCACCAGAAGAGGATGCCGTCCTGGCACTTAGTGTAGAGGTCGCGGGTCTCGGGGTTCAGGGGCAGGTACTTGGTGCAGTCGGGGTCATCCTGCAGATTCCTAGAATTCACACAGCAGACGTCACCAACAAACACAATGTTTCATGGATGTTTTGTGTGAAAATAGAGACATAATAGATTCTTTTCATTATATAAAAGTAAAATTACTTTTTCTTTAATTTGATTTATAAAATTTAAAAAAAATAAGCTGAATAAGATAAGGAGAAAAATAAATGAATGCAATTTTCCAAACAGAATTGGGTCCTTATTTATAGTTATAACTAGAAAAACTAATAAGTCGAACAAAAGTAGAAGTACAAAATTGTGCACTGAGTGTGAAAATGTTTGTGATAAAACAATAAAATTCTTGAGATCTCATAGTTTTTAAATCAACTGTAATAAAAACGACGAAAACTGTTGCACCATCTAACACAAATATGTGATGAAAATTATCAATACATAAAGCAATATGATATATTTTTTTACAATCACTTTTGTCCAAAAAGCAATAATTAAAAACATTTGCATCATCACTTTGTATAAACTTCAACAATCAGAAATATACATGGATTTGGATAGCAAGCTTATCTTTTTAATCTCCATTACAAACATTCAAATAAGATATCAAAGACACAAGTTTATAGAATTTATAATTGGAGATAGATATAAATGATTCTAAATTAAGACATTTACATTGATCGGGAAACACCGAATCAGAAAAGCGTCTATGGACTAGTGACTGATGCTATCTGCTGCTACCCGACTGTGTAAAACCCTCTGTAACTTATTGCATCGCATTTGCGAAGAAATACACTATCAAAATATCTTGAAACTTAACCATCCCCTTTATTCGTCTATCCACAACGATCTTAAAGTCCTTTTTCCTTCTTTTCATAGACAACAATTACTTCCAACACCCAATAACCATCCCTGTTTTCCCAGCATCAGACACTCTGCAGAAACATTGTGACTTGATTCTCGGCGGACTGTCCAGACTACTATCCTGACTGTCCTGACTACTACCTATTGAGCCAGTGCACGAATGCGACCTGCTCCTCTCGCCGGGTGTTATGGGTGGTGCCCAGCCGAGCGGTGGGGGTCTAGGCCCTCCAGGATCTCTACACCATACGGCTTATTCAGGGCTTTTTTGAACTTACGTCCGAAGTCAAAGTCATGACACAGCTTTGCGTAGCACTGGGCAGTGGATGAAAGGTACGAAAATATCGGTTAGACGGTTAGATAAGAGATGCTAGCTATTAAGATGTCAGAGACGTGAAAACTTTGAGAACGTTGTTCAAAATCTAATAGAGAAACACTATACAAAATAAGGGGAAAGGTTTAGATTTTGGTTATGACAGTTATTCTGCAAAGGAATATAGTTGAATAATAAATGTTTAAAACCTGCAATGGAAAAAATAAAGCCTAGTTAAAAATACCACCACCAAAATAAAAAGTACCAAAATCTTCCAAACACAAAGAATCGAACCATCAACCAAAAATGAAAACAATGCACCCAAACAATCAAAATGCAGTCAGTAAAACTGATAAAAAAGAAGTATTTTGACAGGGTAAATACAAGTTTATAGGGAATGAGATGAATACCAAAATACCAATCATAACAACATAATTGATCTCTTGATATTGTTTGATATTCTTTGGGGGAAATGATCATTAAAGGAAGAAAATTTCACACGCACAAAATTCTGGACACACTATCATTCAAACTGTAGGCGACACATCTAAGAAAACTAACACTTTTGGGGGATCAAAATTACAGACGGTTTTAGGCTAGCACTAACAACACTGGTTGCACACAACACACTGCGTGGTTTGCGATGCGCGGCACTACCCAGCTACCTGTTAATCCAGTTAGAAAAGGCGACTAGCTCCTCCTGGCGTACTGTGTGTGTGGTGCCCTCCACCGAAGCTTTGGTCGTGCCACCAAAGGCCTCAATGCCTTCGCGTCGTGTCACCATCTTTTTAAACTTGCTGCCAAAGTCGTGCTCTGACTTTAACCTTGCATACAGCTATAAGAGGAAACAAAAGAAAGGCGGCGATGAGTTAGGTCTAATTAAAGCAGCTCTCCCGTGGTTACGACAGAGGCAGATAGCGGCTGGCACCGGCGGCGGGATTAGACACCGAGTTAGCGACCTAGACCTATGTTAACCACGTGGCAGATGATGATTGTGAGGCGTCTGCTGTGTCAGATGCTGCCCACAATTACGTTAGATCCTGACCAAAAGGGTTTGTTGTTACATATGAAACAGGTTACCATCATTTACATACACATTATTTAACAGTTTTGCGTTTATTAGAACTGTAGATAAACATCTTTATATGTACGAATTTAACACAATATGCATCATTTTCACAATATCTGCCTTTTCAGAATTTTCATACATAAAAATCAGATACAACAACCAATACTGTTAAATGAAAGTGTATGTTTGTAGTTAATGTTAAAACATGTAGGAAAGATTTCCCTTTTAGTAAAAGATCTAACCATCAGCTACAACGTATGTTAACAGATTTGCATGAGCTACACCGAGGTGTACACCTAGCACTTTGAAGTACACCTGTACTCACAATTAAGTGCAGGCGTACTACATAAAGTACATGTGCACTCTTCAAGTGCACATGCAGGTGAAGTACCTGTTGACCCAGTTAGAGAAGGCATTGAGCTCCTCGTCTCTGACTGAGTGGGTGATGTCTCCGGAGGCCCCAGAGGAGCCTCCAAATTGCTGGATTCCGCCAGGTCTGGACAATGTCTTCTTGAATTTCGATGCCATCTGCTTGCTTTTCTCAGACATGTATAGCTGCACGAAAATTGAAATATCATATCAATAGTCTGCAAACTCTCTGTATGATGCCCGCAGTGTACAATATAAATGTGGTAAGAAACGGTGAAAAAAATATGATGAAACATGATATGAAAGATGTAGCATGCTATCTACTGATGATGAACAATGGTGGATCTATGTGCCGAGTGTGAACATCTTTTCATGCTACAAAGAGATAATCATTAATAATGATCAACATGCTCGCTCCCCGTCATACAGGGACCATGCTGGTTCTATATCTAACATCATCCTCATTCAAAGAAAAGCTAGAATTTTCTAGAACATTTAACAAATTCACAAGTGACAAAATCGAACCTTTCTATTTCACAAACTCATTTCTAAAAGATTCTAGCTGTTTCTTTCAGACCATCAACCCCAATCTAAAGAATCCATGAACAACAGACGATAATCAACAACCCATGAACCAGTCTCATCCTGTCCGAACCGGTTCAATCCGGCTCAACACCACAGTCTGGTTCGTGTTGCTCCCTGACCTGTTCATCCAGGTAGCGAAAGCGACCTGCTCTGAGCGGCGCACAAAGTGAGCTGAGTCGTCCATGGCGCCGCGCACACGCACGATGCTTGTGGCACGCGACACCTGGCCGCGGAACGTGAGACCCACGTCGTGGTGCTCGCGGTACCGCGCCACCACCTAGAGGGAGCCAGCGCGGTTAGTGACGCAATGGGGGGGGTTTTGAATGTGATATTTATATACAGCATGAGATAGATGAGGTGTAAGTGTAAATAGTACATGAGTTATACTCTGTAATGTTCAATGAGCTAGAAATGAAAGTAACGTTAGTTTTTATTTGTTAGTAACATTAAAACATGATTCAAACTTTGTGTTGCATTTATAATACAGAAAATGAGCTATGCATGGGGTAACATGAAATCGTAGGTGACTATGTATTTTTCTATAAAGTTTCAAATCATTAATTGGACTTACAGTGCAACATAGTAAGAAAGCTGTGTATAGTTCGATGTAGAGATTCATGTGTTCTGTAAATTAACACCTCGAAGTCTATATAAAAAAACAGGGATTAACAAGTTGCTAAGATTATGCAAATATAATGTGATAAAATGTCTGATAAAGACACATTAAAACTCCTCAATAGTGATGAATTATAAATCACATCATAAGAAACTGCACTTTGTGATCAATGATAACCAAGTTAAACAAATCATAAAATCAAATGTTCATTCATGGTCCTTTAAAAAGTTCTTTCAGCAATTAATCAAATCAAATAATTGCAATAGTTGTTGCTTATAAAATCTCAACCATCCCAATTTGATTAACATTTGGAATAATTCTTTTAAAACCTTATTTGCACATACTTGTACCTCTTGCTAATGGGAACTTTATTACATGATGATATTCACTCCTGGATATCTTTGAACAACCAATTTACAAAGAGAAGAAATTTGCATAAGCAAATATATTCATACAAAACAAAAATAATAATGAAAATGAAAATCAGCAAATCCCCAAATCCAAGCTGTTCATTGACAGTGACAAAAAGTGGAACATGGTCATTGTGGATAGGTCAAGCTATGACCAAACTGAGGTAAATAAGAATTACTTTTCCCTGTCCAGAAATAAACCTATATAACTTTGTAATTTTCACACATCACAAAAAATTTAACAAAATATATTACTGCTTACACTTGAAAAATTGCAAATTTACATGTTAAATAAGATAGTTGTGATGAATATGTCCGGCAATGATAAATCAATCACTAATTAATTGCACAATAGATGTCATAATGACTACCTAATAATGACGCTGGCAGCTGATATTCAGGCAACAAGAAGGATGTCATCTTGGTCATTACCAGCGATTGCTTATTCCAACTTTCACATTATTGAATGAGTTCATTGCTTTGGTTTAACATTACACAGTATCATAGACCTGATTCTTCTTACATAATGTGAAATAATTCACTATATTTACAGTTTCTATCATGTCTCTGACCATCATCAGAATCTCTCTGCTCTAGTTGACCTGAACGAATTTCCACAGAACTTTAATATTACCTGCAACTACCTCAAATTGTTTCTTGCAGTCAAATTTAACAAATCACATATGCATTTAATCACTGTAGGCTATGTTTTAACATGTTACAGTTCTCTATTACTGGTGAGTAGTAAGCCATTTTGGGCGATTCGGAGGGTATCACTCTACGTACTTCTAAACCATTCAATTATCGCTTTGTGAATAGACATTCCCACACGCATTTTTTAGACCCACATGTCACAAAATACATGGGTGCCGGTTTGAGAACCTTTATGGCAATGACACAGACCGCATCTACAAACAACATCCTAAAAGAACAAACTTAAAAAGACCACGCTTCCAAATACGAACCCCACAGCTGTTGTTGAGCAGGTCTGCGATGTCCTCTGTGTAGTCCTCATCTTCCATAACGTCCTCACACATAACATGCCCGTTTCCGTTCCCGTTTATCTCCATAGTTACTTTTATCTAACAGAACTTTGCAACAGAACTATCCTCAAAATGCAAGCATATCTCAGCCTATGGTGCTAATGTTGTAAATTCTTCTATTCAGCATTGAAATCATAAATTGAAATTGCTGCTAATAACTTCATAATCCTATTTTTTGGAACTTGAAAACTCAAATCATTTAGCTTCATCAAAATGAATGTAATCCAGTATCGGCATAGCAGTCTTATGGTTACTGTTTTCCTTATGTTAGCATCACAAAGTCTGGAGCTTGTCAATGCCCGAGAACCAATCAAATCCATCTATCACTTTTCTACCAAAAGATACCAATAAATAGACGTTTGCATCGAGATGGCCTGTCACCATGGAGATTCAGTGCGAGACAGTGATAAACAGCGTCTGTCACAGCTGTCACCCGGACACCTCTCGCTGGGACCTCAGCATTGTTTTTTACAGAGTGGCACCGACATCGGCACCTGTTGCACGGATTGTAAGTCTCACATTAAGGTGCTAAATTCGACAGATATTTCGCTAAACGTTACAAATTCTTCTAATTTTAGGACATCATATGGTTGTAGCTATTTGGTTCTATGTTCTATTGTAGAGATTCGTGATACATATTGTAAAATAAAAGCATCTTGATATTTATTGATGAAGCTTGCCGTTTTATAAGATACCATATCATTGTAAAAATCATAGCAAATTTTATTTATTTGAATGATAAATGTTTGTTAATGAACCAAGAGGGCAACCACCGGTCTGAAGATCTACAACACACGCTGACCAAAATCACAGATTCTAGGTAAAGTGTCTAATTAGCAACTAATAAGTACAAAAAGGTTAGAATACTTCCGGTAAAAACTTCATAATCAATACGGTCAGCTTGTAGTTTCACATCAATATGTCTTACAGAATGAAGAATGAACATGTTCCAAAAATCTCTTTATAAAACAATTCCTTCGGAATTTGGAAATCATTTTTAAAATGTAAAATAGTTGTATTTTTACGCATTTCTTATTGCATGATAAAATCCTTTTCATAAATCAAAATTGATGTATACTTCTTTATTGATGTCTGGTACTTTTACACAAAATTCATTAAAACTTATGTCCTACCATCATTGAAGCACCTGTTGCATTGATTAGGTTCGATATGAAGAAATTCCACCACAATTATTACAATCAACGCTATGCTATCACTTCTTAGGATGTTTTCTGCATTTTTGTACAATTATTTGCTGTGATCATGCCTATAGGCTGTTTTTCATAGGTTGTTAATGAAAATAGATTATACAAAAGATACTAAATATCAGGGTGGGCAAAAAGTACAAACTAAAGAACTAACATTATTTAAAATTAATCTATGACCTGCTCTTTTCCACAGTAATTTCGCTCATACAAATCAGTTAAAGCGCGAGAAGAAAGATTTCCTATTTTCTTTAATTCATTCATGTTTTTCTCTATTCTTGTTTTTCTCTTGTTTTCCATGACTGATACTGCATACTTCTCTACCAAGTAGTAAATTTACACATTTCGGCAGGTGTCTAAGTTTGACCATGTAGAATGCCACTACATCAACTGCACTGAGATGTGTTTTTCTGCCATCTGGTGCACGATCTCACACAGATCAGACAGAAACCAGTGGCCCCGCAATTTGCCATTGTTTTATACCTATTTGTGGAGACAAAATAGCTTCTTAACACATCGCCTGGCCGCATGCATCTTCATTCGTCCTGACAATGGAATTTATTCTGGTCCTCCAGACTACATAGAAAGACTCTCAGGGTCACCAGGGTAGATCAGTAATTGGTCATTTATTCTCCAGGAAGGCAACAGACACTAAATACTGGTTACATTTCTGTTATCACAGATTATTTCTTAAACGATGAGTTGTCCAGTGAACATACCATACACAACCATCCAAATGCCCATGGGCTGTTATCATGAAAAATTATTGAGGGGGTGGGCTTCTACATGAAAGTATATATTGGAATCTTAATAGTCCAAATTTTGATATGGCCTCAATTTGGATGGTGGGCCACTACATGGTGGTGGGCCCTTGAACGGTTGTATACGCATAAATCTAATTGTTTCTATCAACAGATATGGTACAAGTCATAAAGCATAAAAAAGCCATCACAATGGTGATAAATATTCACATAAAGCAGTTCAATGGGTCATAATGCCTCTCTGTCATACATAGACAATGGGCGAGAATCGCCGAGAAATATGCCGCACCAAAAAACATGTCTGCTTGACACGTAAAAAATACTACGTCAGGTGACATGTGATTCTATGAAAAAAAAAATCATACCTTTCTTACGTCATCTCATTTACTATGGATTCGTTTTAAAAGATCTAACTAAAGAAATAACAATGTCAACATAATCAATGCATTATAATATTAGAATTATATTAAAAATATTTAGACATTTGCAAAACAAAGATTAATAAAAGAATCCAAATTTTTTGGATTACAGTGAACAAAACAAATTGATACTATTGCTAAGTCATTAAACTTTTCAATCATATAATTACAATAATCAACTTAATACATGTTAGGTAGAATAAAAAGTTGTATGAAAGCAAACTCTTGTGACGCACTGGGAAAATAAAGGATGTGAAAAAACAAAAAACTGCAAATACTATAAATATGAATGTGGTAAAGGTGCACAACTGCCACCGGGTCTTTGTGGTATTAAACATCTAAAATCTAAAAACATTGTTCAAAAAATAAATAATCATCGAACACATAAGAAAACCATGCACAATTAGTACTGTTCATTGCTCTCTGATTTTGTTATAGGAAAATCTCGCCTTCTGAATGTACATTAGGTATGAATTTCTGCAAAATGGCAAGAATCAAGTTATCAACATTTGAATTTGCGAATCATTGAAATCCATCACCGCATAATAATAAAATAATGATCATGATTGAAAAAACGGTATGAAAAAAACCACGAGGAGTAAAAGTGAACATTGCTGTGGACCTGGTGAAAGTCGTCGAACTGTATCTGGTCGTCCTTGATCTTGTCTCCGAGCTCGGACACGAGCATGCGGATCTTGTACCCGGGCAGCTTGATGCCCGTGTTGGCCAGAGCATCCTCGAGCTCCTCTACCTTGATGTGGCCCGCACCACCCGCCTCCACCTAACGCAGCACAAACGATCGAGGTTAGCTTTATCAACGCGCATTACTGGGTTAAAAATCTACCTGTTTGAACTCTTCAAAGTTTAGCTGTCCGTCTTTGATCTTGTTGTCGAACTCCGCGACGAGGTCGCGGATCTGGTAGCCGGGCAGGTTCATCCCGCACACTTTGAGCGCGTCCCCGAGCTCAGCCACACTGATGTAGCCGGAGCCGTCCTCGTCAATCTGCAACCAACGGGGGGAGGGTGAGGGGGTGGGGCTCACGGGGTGGGGGGTTTGTCAGGCTTGAGGTTTGGTAAACTTGATTGGTTTTCTTTTTGATTATTTTTACTTTATTTCATGGAATTTGAATCATTTTTTTTTTCATTTTTTCAACTATTTACACGGATTATATATGAAAAGGATAATTTTGACAGTGACACTTGTCATGGGAAGTAGGGCACTAAATTCTAATCTACATTATAATCAATACACTTTTCTGTTATGATCTGATCCAACAACAGCATGATGGGAGATTTGAAATATACACAGAGATTTGAATATTGGTATGTTAAAACCAGATGCAAAAACAGAACATCACAATAATTTTACATACAAATCGAAGATAATAGATTCATAATTATTTTGACATTATAATATGGAATCTGAACTTTAATCAAAGTAACGTAGAATTACAATAGACACATAGGGAAATCTGACCGTGAGTTGCAAATTTCATAGCCAACATTCCGTATACAAGTGGCTGTATTTTATGGGCTCTTCAAGGTGTTGTGATTGAATTCTGCCATAAATTATAGCAGTGTACATACACCAGAGACTTCTGTAATGGTTGTGTTGTACTAATGCATATCCTAACAGAGCAAAATTGATTTTCAGACGTTTTATGCACCTTCTGAAAGGCATGCAATACAATTTTCATTCACTTGTTCAATTTTACGCTACTACAGTTTTCATCACACTTGCAACATTTCTATCATAGAATTTATCATCATCAATAAAAATTCTTCTCTCATTGTGACAGCAATCTAGAACAGACAGTGCTGCGTCTTAAACCCAATGACAAGAAGATCAATACAAATTTTATCAAAGCTTCTATGTTTAATGTGCATGACCTACGACGAGAAACTGTTTGCACAACCTCATTGGTAGAGAACACTGCATCTTACAGTTGAACTGCTGGATGCATTCCAGACAGGGCACAATATATAATTAAATAACTATTGCTGTTTAATTAACTGCATGTTAATTGTTTGAAGAAAAGAAATGAACAATTGTATTCATTTACTATTCGTATTTACATGAGCATGCCACAAATTAACTAAATGAAAAGTAAAAATTTTCTTTTTATTGTTCTTTATTCAATCAGACACATTATGCTGCTAATTATACTAGCCATAAATAGACGTTTTCTTTTTGATGAAAAATGTGTAAGCTAGTCATCTAACTCTGAATAAATGACAATTAAATTTCAAAATATTAACAAACTAATTAATATAATCTGTTCTACTTTAAGACTTCGAAAACAATCATTATAATATGTATATGAAAAAATGTGTCATTTCATGGAGTTTATATGATCAAGGAATTCAGTGTCGAACTAATCAGTTTAGTCAAACATGGATATGATAGTGATCATTGAACATAACACAACGTGCTGTCATTATCAATGGATATTCATAACCTCGACCTTGTGATATGAAACATCAACTTTTTAAACAGCAGATGAAAGTAACATGCATCATTATAGGTTTTAAACTACACAGAGACAGTCTCCGTTACATACCATTAAGAGGTCAAACTACATTGTACTTAAAAGTAATTATATAACAGATCCAACGATATAAGAATTAGAGTAATAGTGGGTTAGTACCCCAAGACCTTCCATTGCATGGTCCGTGGGAAGTGCAGAAAAACAAGCGAAGAAGAAAACCCTTAAACTTACATTGTCATGTCAGTACTCTGCACTAGATAGATGGCGAGTCATTTAAAACAATGTGATCAATTTCAAATCGACTGATTTCTTAGCTAGACAGTGGAAACGTGACATGGAGACTCTCTACACGATTCTGTGTTTGTGATGACAACAATCACAGCTCCGTCACATCACATACATTATTTCAGAATTGATTTTTGACAAATTATAGAACAATTATCTTTTAATTTGATAGCCTAAAGTTATGCTGATAATGGGTCTTTCAGCACTTATGACAGATTTGTAGCTATTATACGATGACAATTACAACATTTACGTCCTAATTGGGAAATGACAACTGTAAATGTTTGCACCATCAGCCAATCTTGCCCCATTTCTGTTAATGCGCACAGCATTAGAATCAATTTGATGACTGCCGTGATATCAAGATGCACTGCTCGCGCATAATTTCCAAAATGAAATATTGTTTACATGTTTTGCTATTCGCCAAATTAAAAGTCAATTTTAATGTTCAATCACCTGTTTTTGAGCAAGTCCCCAGACCGATAAGCATGTCCTTTATTACCGAAAAGTAATTGAACATGTCAAAATCCCAGGAAAAACCACTTGAATGGTGTAGTATTTCTAAATGGGAGCTCAGCAAACAGAAGCCCTCGACATTTACATCTACAGAAATGCTGTAACTACGTGTAACTGCCGGCGTCAGCTTTTTATATCTCATTCACTTCAGTTCTTATTACCACTTTACAATAATTAAATGTCAAATATGCAGTGTAAATAGAAACAATTCTCTGTAATTCAATGAGTTTGAATATCTCTGCACTAATGATAATCAATAGTTACATGGTCTCCCTTGAAAGTTAGAATGTACATAAAAAAACTTTATTAGTTGAAGAAACATGACGATCAATCAATTTTGACAATAAAATAATACATGTGTTGTCAATTTAACAAAGTACAGGTAATAAGAAAACACAAATGCTTTAGAGTATAATAAGTAATAGGCTTTAGAGTTATAAAAACTTTAACATGGAATGAGAAGATTGGAGGTGAGACCACCATATGGTCATAGGTTCAACTCCCAGTCTCAGCTGGGGATGAGTAACTGGTTCCATATTGCTCTGTGGCACATTGGTCAGTTTGACGCCTTCACTGCTGCTGCCTGGGAAATCCCGGAATATCTACAGCACGCAGTCCATGCACAAAACGATTAACCAATGGTCTTTTAGCCTGGGGGAGTATAGTCTAACAAGGACATCAGCCGACTGGTTCCTAACTAATTCTCAGGTTCTTTACAGCTCACAATATACAGACTGTATCTCGATAATTGCCCATGGGCGTTTGAGCTTCAATGTTGCCGGTGTTTAGTACAAGTGATATCATTAATCCCATTGTCGTCACCGATCACTTGGTCGAGCAAATAGGAGTGTTTTGATACTTAACATTTTATTTCACATAATAAGACTTTATATTTGGTCTTTTTGGATGAATTATGTAACATATTAGATTATAAGATATCTTCACAAAGCAAATTCATTTTGCATACCAATGAGTTTTTTCTGATACAAGAATAAATCACTAACTTGCGATTGTTTTTGACAGGCTGTAAGTTCAAGATACTAACTAACCATAATATTATGGTCAATAAACCATGAAACCTTAGCTCACAGAACACAATGATTAGAACAATAAACATTTCTGAAATCAAGCATTACAACCTGACTAGGTGATTGGCTATGTTTGGCCATACGATATTGGTGCTAAGTGAAATGATTGCAATGGAATGTTCTGTGTCCCAAATTAGTGAGTCAACGCTCCCTCAAGAAACAAAAAAAACATCATAGAATCTTGCACATTGTGTGATAAATATGTAGATATTGGCAGAAAATTAAGAATTTTGTCTTTAAGCTTTTATACAGGGTCAGGGTTGTGATGGATGAGTAAAATATTTAGCAACTCATCCTTTTGACATGTAGCTAATTCTGGTCCATTTTGCATAAGGGTTTAGTTTGCACATGGCGGCCAAGTACATTATTTGGAGGACGGGTAGATTTTTAGTGCTACTCGTCCTGCTGACGAGTAGCACTTTTCCACGTGGTCCTGACCCTGTATGGTGGGTTACGAGGGACTTTACAACCTAACCAACTTAAGTTCCACGCCTCTGTATCATCACACATATGGAATTCTAATCCTTGGCTGCCATCATTATGTCTGATCAGGCGTCTGTGATTACAGTCAAGTGTAAATTACTGCTATCACTGCACTCACTCTAAATGGATGATAAGCACAAAGTATCTTCATCATAGGTTCATTCAATTTGACACTTATAATACTGTATTGTATTGAATTATATTGACAAGTTTAATGAAGTACCCTCGTTGAACAAGCAAAGGACGTTATGAGTGCAACCACAGAAAAGTCACGTCAACGATTTTGTGTTATATGCAGGCATCAAACCTGAACACATGACAGTTCGGTGCTAGTGCATTTGTCTGATAAAGGAACATCCTTGTGAACCACAAGCGACTTATGCGCCAATATCTTCTGGTACAGCAATGTTCATGAGTGATACTGTTTGCAAAATAAATATTAGCGATGACCCTTCAGATATTTTAGATATTTTCGCCATATTATGTATGCAAACGAAAGTAGCCCATAAATATACTACTGTAGCTTTCTAGTCCACACCTGTTGTTATATATTATACATTGTGCTCCATCCTCCATGCAATTAATTAGTTGGTCAACAAGTTAAATCTACACAATGATTACAATCATGAGTATTACATTGGAATTCCCATGATCCAATAACTTTTTGAACCTACAATGACCTTGTATGATTCAGATTAATATGGAAGGCTCAAGAAATATCCAAGACGCAAAGTAACTACTTCAAGGGATTCTATGAAGGACTAAAGTGACCATATTAGAAGACAATATGGGGCAATGGGAAAGTCTGTATGACTCATGTTAACTCATGTTATTTTTTAATCAATTAAATCGTAATATTCTATCAAAAACTTAACGCCCTAGGAATGGGATACACACCCAAATTCATCACCTAACTTTCAGCTATATACCACACTCTTGGAATATTAACTATGGAACGATCTATATAGAGGTCAATTCGATACATGTACATATTCATAATTCAAATGACCTCATTCATCGCATGTCATCACAGCAACATCTACTGTTAAATTAATACAGATCCACTTAGCACCTGACTCTTTCCCATCAATTTTTCACTAACATTGGAAGCCAAAACCAACTGTAGTATTGTTGTGAATGGCACCGTAGATCTACTATGAACTTTGACAAACAGAAGTTTTTGAGTATTTTGGGACCACCCCCGCTTCGTGTTTACACGATGTTCAGGGTATTCCCATGCCAAATTTAGTCATTCATAGCCGTGGTTTGGCTACATATAGCAGACAGCTCATGCACTGCACTTAAGCGTTCTTTCAATTAGAACTTTTGGCATGCTTTAACATTAACAACACACATTATATTTGGTTATTGTCATGAAAAAGACAATAGAAGCAAATAATTCATTAAAAAGTACAGTAGATGATACATGAATATCTTGATGCAACATCCTCAAAAACCATTAAATGCACCGTTTACTTTTTATGCATTAATACAGTGGGACCAGTTTAGTTGAACTTGAGAAAAGGTGAATAAAAACTTAGACTTATTCAAAATTTCAAGTTATGAAAAGTAATGTAAATGTAAAGTAACAAGAAAGCAAAGGCCTCTTCGCTAAAACTATCCATAAACAGGATTTATCATTGCACAATGCACAGGTTGTAGTGTATCAACGTCAATATACAATGTTATATCTCCCGACTTGCTATGACCATAAAAGGAAGAAGCTGTGTCAACTTCCTCCAGGACATTGCTCCGTTTGTCACTCAGATGCTGGGGTATGACTAAGCCTGAGTCATGCCACCAGCAGACGACATATTGTTATACGTGACTCAATGTTATCTACACACTACTTGCTTCCACCCTTCATACATACACACCCAGATGCTGTTACTGACATGCTCAGTTTTCTATTTCATGCAATACTCAAACAAAATTTATCTTGTGCTAAGATTTTCCGCTATTTGTTACACATTATGCAGAATATAAATTCT
This sequence comes from Streblospio benedicti, assembly GCA_019095985.1. Lineage (NCBI taxonomy): Eukaryota > Metazoa > Annelida > Polychaeta > Spionida > Spionidae > Streblospio > Streblospio benedicti. The sequence goes on from CM032663.1 coordinate 11,975,905, forward strand.
ACACAATTGATAACGTTGCTTAATAAAATATAAGAAAAATGAAAACATTGATACACAAATAAAACTGCAGATCTTTTTGGTCAAATTGCTTTGAATAAAAAAGAATGATAAATGAATCCCTACATTTCATAAGCCTGTCAAAGCTCAAGTTCTACATTTGGAAATAGAATGTTATGGTGGCGTGTGCACTTTATTTTGGTACGATGACTGCAGGTTTTACAGATAAAGTGACTCAATCTGTTTTGCTGTCTATTCATATCTCTCTATTGAAACATTGCTTTCAGTCTTAACCCTTTATTGGTGGGTTAGTCAGGGATGTCGACTATTGCAGCCTAGAATAAAGCCTAAAATAAGATAACATTGATCAAGATTGGTATCACATTCACCAGAACATCATGAGGGCTAATGGGGCAGGTGGGTAAATTTGAGAACTGTTTACTACTTTAGCTATTGTGGAGGGTTAAAGGACAATTTGCTCTTCAATTTGATTTGTGTTGTATTGGTAGATGATTACGATTTTGCAATCTGTTCGGCAAGACAATCTATAAAAAGTTAAACCATCTGTCTATATAGCTCAACATTTGCAAAGTTCTATCATGGGAAGGAAGCATTATCTATTGACCAGCTAATCAATTTTCTGGTTGTGTACAGAAATCGGTAATTAGTGTTATTGTGTCAGTGGGTCACTGTTCTTATTTGTCAATATACAGTAGAAACTTCGTAATCTCACATTGGTAGAGAGAACAGTAAAAGTTAGGCAATATTCAAACTAACCAAATGATATTTGTGCACAGTGTAGTTGAAGGGAAAGAAACTAACCTCGAGATAAACGAAAACTTGAGATAAGCAATAGCAAGATAACGCGGTTCTACTGTATGCAAAGCACCAGCTTCTAAACTTAAAGTTGAAACAGAACAGATTAGATAAAAAAGATAAGCAGCCAACATCTTGTGGGATGTTTACTAAAAGTGAAATTATATCAATATGAAATAAATGATAACTCCAGATAATCATTGCCAAGACTCAAAGGAATCACTGAGCACAATCCAAATTTGCTTTTTGATAAGATTTTGTCAAACATTTCATATTGTTTCTGTGTATTACATAACCGTGCCAAGACAAACTAAAATTTCATTTCATTACAGTTAAGAATCAACACTCCCAAATTAGCCAGTGACCCAGTCATTGTACGGTGCATGCTTCTTTACTAGGAATATTTCCCGTTACATGGATGCCATATAGTACAAACAGCTCTGTATAGTCCTGGTCTGCAAAACAACAATGCTCCGGAGAGACATCTATATGAATTTTCCACCACATGAAACGGGCCATCAAATTTTCATTGCCAGATTTGTGAAAAGAACTATAATTTACAAGTCTGACAGCAAAAAAGAAGCAATGTTTTGCTGCAGAAGAAAAATGGCAAAACCAAAATCGCATTGTTTTCACCAATTGAAATAAATTTATGACAATATTTCCAAACACATTCACGAATTTCTGAATGATTTGTGTGCAAAATTAAATACCCTATAAGCAAACCATCAATAGGCAGCCTTGAAAATCTAGCATACAAAAAGACTCAGTGACAGCAAGCATACGACTCTCAGCGCTTGAAAAACACAATATTGTCAGAGGAAAAAACACCACAAATGGTGTTGCATTAGTAATGCTATACCTACACGGGTCTCACCATTAGGCTCAAATTATGTCTCACGAGACGAAAATCGAAAATCTTGGTAAATAAGGAAAAAACATGCAATAATCTTGTAATAATGATGTTCAACTTACTATAGTCATTATCAAGATGGAGGAATTACATTTTTTCTATTGTTGTCATTGTTAAGTATGGGAAATCACCTTATTTTAACAATTCTCAAAATTCCTATACATATGTATTACACTACATTCAAATCCTGTTTCCATACTATTACCGGTAAGATATCTTTCCAAGAATCCTACAGTTACATGTGATTTCTACAATATCAACCCACAGATGAATCAAGATCATTATTTTTCCATTTGTGGCTAATACCAATGCACAATTCCCACATGAGAAAAGTTGAGGATATCAGAATATCCACAAATGAGGAAGCCAAGTCCTCTGGAGACACAGGAAGTCTAAAATAAGCAGCTTCAAATATGGGCTATTTGGTGGATCAAGACCGCAAACAATGTAAATAGACGGCAGGGAATACATGTAGCATGTACACACCAACAGTGTTTTGACCTTCATCAAACAGACATAGAAAACGTTACCTATATCTCTGTTTTGAAATCGTTTTCTTTAAAGCTTGATGAGAAACCCATCCAGTCTGTCTCCATGTTGACATACAATTCTTAAAACTAATAACAAATACATGAAAGTGTATTTCTGTTGGAATTCTAACCGTTAATGGTGTAGATTTTGATATGCTACAAATTTGAGTGGTGATCTTTTACACGGGGACGGGCCCTTACATGGCTGTATACGTTATCTTTCTATATGCAAATGCCAACTGTTTACATTTAACTTCTACTATATGTTTAATATCACAACATCTAACTTAGACATCAGCCCCGACATCAACACACAACTAAAATGCTTCACCGGCTTTACGAAAGCTTCAAGAACATTCACAGTTTCACACCATTGCCAGACATGTACCTTTCAGACACACAAGTACATTGAGCAATGAATAACTGGGTGTCGAACCCAAAACCTTAAAGGTGTTGATAATAAGTCTTGTCCACTAAGAGACAATGCAAAGCTACGATTATTGAACACAAGACTTATCTTTGAGGAACACTATCAGCAGTTCGTTCACCCAACATCCCCCAGGATATAGAGCGTCTGCACCATCACCTGGGTCTGCATGAGCTGCATGGTAATGTCCCCACCACGTTTTTTTAGTATGTGAACTCCGATTGGACGTTCATTTCCACGCAGAGGCATTCACACCAGTTTGGTATGGTAGATAACATGTTAACCTGAGATTAGTGGGGCACACCCATCAAAATCTTTACATTATGGTGCTCATTTGGCTAGTGATGCCCATGTATCATATTTGTCCTTTACAGGATCTATATGATAGTTCATTACATGTTCAATTCATATGATTCTAACTGTAATGCAATGACTGCAATGTACAGAAATGATTATGTGTAAATTGTCACGTCATTCACACAACTTCCGCTTTGCTATTTGTACATTGTATTTTTAAGAGACAATTTCAAAGTGAATTGTATAAAATTCAAACATGTATTTCCTCAGATTAAATCAGGAAAATTCTCACAAAATGTTTGTGACATGGCATTTTAGCACATTTGCAATGCAATCTTACATCAAGGCAAGAAAATCCTGTAAACGAAAAAACACACGACAGCCAAATTTGCTCAAGCTGAATTAGCTCTTTAAATCTATTCTTTCTATTACTTTACAATGAATTTGTCACTACGTGTTGATAAAAATGCCCATAATCATATTTGATAGCAGTAACTGAATCATTAACGCCATCAATACCGTTGGATTTATTGCTGACTGTCTGTAATTGCAATGCCATTGACCATTACAAAAACATGCAGCAAAACATCAGACAGTTGCACTTTTACCATTACACATATACAACCACCTGCTTCAATATTGGTTATTTATTTCTGCATCAAGTTAAAATTAACGTCTGCATCACTTTAAATATCACTTTTAGTTTAACCATATTAAAAAAAAATTGTTGGGAGGGACGACACTTCATTTTTTAGGTTTTTTTTTTTCTTTCTTTCTTTTTTTTAAATTCTATATCATAATAACCATAATTACGGGTGACGCAATATAAGCGATAAAATTAACTGTTTGCATGATGGGTTTGATGATGGATGGAGTGGCGCCATTACTGGAGCTTCCGCTATCATGAGTCCGTATAGCCCCACCACAATCCAGGGTGTAATGGAGGTACAACATTACAGGAACAGGAAGTTTTTGCGTATCAAAATGAATAAATAACGGGATTTTTATTTGAAATCAGAAAACAGTATTTCTACTGTAATGACTTCATTTCAACAACGATACTAGAAAATTCAGCAAAAATAATACTGAATCATTTTCACTTTTTGTTTTCATCAAACGTCATACTTTGGATAAACAAATGAATGCATATTCCCTTACTACGATTCCCTTATTTGAACATTGATTTTACTACATGATAAGCAAAATCCATCAATAGTAGATTTGCTGTGACTTTGAGAGGGCAGACGGATAAATCAGAACATGAGAACATTCTGTGCAGCTGTCACATCTCAATGTGTAAAGTGCCAGAGCACAAGTTTTCAGACCTCACGTATTCAAGCAAACCATCAATTGAAATATCATGCAATCTCATGAGTTACTTCACCTATTCTGCCATGGGCTCGTACAGTCGTAGGTTAGATGGCTTCCATGAATGTTTGGTGAATGGCATGTGTTATACAATACACTGCCATTCATCAAAGCCATCTAACCTACTACTGTACATGCCCATGTATTCTCTCCAATTGAGTATCAAATTAAGTTTGTAATCAAATACAATAAACAGCGAGAAAGGATTAGATAACTAATATTGTAACAATAGAGCAATCTAATACATTTTCAATTGTGATAAAGTACTATACCTAAGACAGTGCCATGGCCGTCCCAACAAGAAAAGTGTCATTTCACTCTTCTTGTTGAGAATCCATCACCATCCAAAACACATCAGTGACACTGGATCTAATAGAAGCGTTCTCAATGGGAGGAGGGTTTGTGTAGTACTCTAACCACTAGCCTTGAGAACATGGTCATAATAAGAAGATATTGTGATACATGAGATGATCACTCATTGATCACTCACCAGTCGGTCAATACTCATTCTCTAACCCAACGTTTAGCAACAGGTTTTTGTTGTTGAAGTCTAATCAGGAATTTATAACCACTGGTTATAAATTCCTGATGTCATGTTCACATGTAACAAATTGAATTGTTCAAAACAGCCCCCAGACAACAAGGGATAAAGCTAACTGATCTGCAGGACTAGTATGGCAAAAGAGTTACTAGTCCTTGAGAAGGTTGCTCCGCCTACATGTTTTACACGCTAAGGCTTTGAGAAAAGCTAGTTCGTTTGTAGGACAAGTCACTTGTTATTCTTACTTGTCCTGTTGGATTAATACAAGTCTTGGATAAGAAGACGAGTACTTGTAAGGGGTACAGCAAATAATTACTCACTTTACCTTTTTACTTCCAACAGCTAAGCTACAAAGTTAAAACAGCACAAAAAATGCAAATATACTTATGCTTGCTAACTAACAATAGTGTGCAGAATTATCAGTCAGTGTGCCAAATTTGTCAAAGAAATATTGTTGTTGTTTTGCATGAGATAATGCGTGAATAACATATTACTACACGCTGGCATCTGTTGCCATGACGCATGGTCAGCCGGTCAGAGAAGTGATGGGAATAAGTATGGCACTGAAGCCATTCGTAGGCCATTGGAATTCCAATGCCAATAAACATTTGTGTAAAATCCCACCCCATAAACTGACAAATTTTAAAAACTTTAAAAGCCCTTGGTCGGCTACAGTAGTTTTCTGGTTACCTTGACATGTTATTCAACAAAGACGGACTCAGATCAAGTGTTTGACAGAACAGAGGTTATATATATTATTTTCAAGGTCTTCGTCGACAGATACAATAATGTCTGCTTATAATTGCCTTCTACGGCTTGATGTTTGAAGATACTAACAGAGTGCACAATACTAGAATTGTCATACATATAATCGAGACATTCTAACGGTTTTCTGTGATGTTCGTATGAAAAGTTTAAATCTGAAATCCTAATTTCATTACTAAAAAAACTTGCCGGCAAGACAAACATGGGAAGTGACAATTTCATCAGTTTGCATCATGAAGTACAAACTGAACCTCATGCACTTCCTTATAATGGTAACACGGATAAAGCTAATTTGGGAGGTTTGTAACTACTAGCGCTCATACGAGTTTAATGCCCTGTTGATTTCTAGGGCTGAGAGTGGTTTTTTTGGATATAAATTGTGGCCAAGGTTCATAAATTGTGAGGCTAAAATCGCTAATGGCCTGAAATATGGGCATATATCTGCATGTTACTGCACTAGTCTGACAACTGGACCCGGAAAGTCTTCAACCCGACTTGTCCTCGATCGGTTTTTCAGGTTTTTGTAATAATTGGAATTATGAGTTTACCTCCAAAATTATGAAATGTATTTGAAAGAGCGTTTGTCAGTATACTTCTTGAATGCTCCTCTGACATCCATGAATGTTTCATATACATGTAGATCTGGAAAGATACTTTATGTAGGCCATTGTGAGGGTTGTATGAATGGCACCGACCTATTCATTATCTAAGTTCACTTGGTATTATTCCTTGGCATCCGCCTAGTTGCGGGTGTTCGTCCATGCGAATCACTGACATAGTGCATTGTGTCAACAGAATGGTTGTCATTGAAAAGCAAATGAGTTTACATAGGAGATTGACACTCATTACATTCGAATTCTTTTATGATGACATGACTATGTCTCTAAGTCTGATTATATAAATGATTAGATTAGATTTGATTTGATTTCTTAAGGTTAGATCTTTCTGTAGTTGACACAATTCATGGAATGCTTTCTGCAAAAAATAGACTACCCGTATGTTATTTACTAAACCACTTCAAAAATGAACCCATTTTCCTTTCTGCATAAAACATTTTACATTGTCAGGTTTAACACTCCATTTCATCCATGCGTTGAATGCATACAATAGATAAGTTATGAAAATCATTTAAATGGACAGACACTATCTTTGAAAGAACATAACAATAGACAGTAGATATCATTGTCTACAATCTTCTTACATGACTTACAGAGAAATAGTGACTTAAAATCCAACAGGATATCAATATGATAAACCCAATGAAATCTGTGTCAATAATCTTGAAGATGAATAGAAAACACCCACGGGCAAGTTTACTGCAAGACCAGCAAATCAAATGCCATACAAAAACATTGAATACAGTAAATTTATAATACCATTAGAAAATCTTGTTCTCTCCAGATTTTCATAGTAGAATTTTCCTTAGAAATGTATTAAGAAATTAACATGATCAAATGATTATCAAAATATTACAGCAAAACCTTTGCAAATAGATATTTCTCCTTCCGAAATTCAAACATGGCAAAAATGATAAAACTGCCATGTTACGATTATCATTTTAGATGATCAAATCATTGTATGAAATACACAAGTTTATTAAGTAAAAAAACTGTAGACCAACTTATACGCTAAATAACTTTTCGGTTCCCAATCTAGTTCAAATTCACTGACTTGTATCATCAAGTTATACGATATTACATTGATATATCTAATTACTTCAAAAGAAAAAATAATAAATTTGGGTACCACCAACAAAAGTGATTCAAGAGATAAACGGTTCAGTATCATACATCAAGATTAGCACTTGTCTTTAACTTCTACTTTCTCCTACTAGTGACTAGCTGCCGCCTAGAGGATAATGTTTGCAGATCCAGTAGAAGCAATCATCAGCCATAAGTAATGTGCAAACAACAATATCATGCATACCTTGACATGGGTGCAGATAAACTACTATCTAACACATACTGCATAATCTCAAAAATTGTCAACTCAATCAATCATGATTATAAACTTGATTATGCAGTCAAAGTAGCCTTTCAAAGCTTGCAAATGAAATTAGACTAGAATAGAAATTAGAATAAGAGATTAAGAAACGCTGCAGTATCTCTTGTTCTGGCCCTGTGCAATCCCCAGCTGAGCTGTTAAGTGTTCAGGTTTGATGCCTGCATATAACACAGCTGAGATGCCCTAATTTTTAATGACCATGCGGTCCTCACTTTGCTCACATATGTAGGGTCGGGGATCTTGTGCAAATAACTCCATTCAATACAGCACAATCAGAAACAATCTACATCCACAAAGTTATATGATATTTAATATAACTATATGCTTGTAACTCAGAGCTTTTGTCATAAAAAAGGTTATTGCACGATCATGTTTGACCTTCATGTGGCAAAATCGCAGTCACAACTTATCAATAACTGACCATAACCAATTCTTTCTAAAAATACAGGTATTATCTGAAGCCAAACGTGTCCTTCATTCAAGGCATGTTCTTTCTCATACAAATGCTAGATAATCATGCCTAAATCCAAACAATTTATTATTCAATATACAGCTGCATTTCTGACTATGAAATCTGCTTAAATGACAGATATTTTGACAGTCAATGATATGTCATACCTTGCTTAAATCATCTTCAGAAGATTAATTTTGGTTTCTTTATCATGAACAATCTTATTAAAAATACACTGTACTTTAAATTAATAATCCTACTCCATATAATACTGGAAAACAGCTATTGCCATTCAGTTTTTATTTAAAATAAAATATGAACTTATATGTATCTCGAATAAAAAAGAATAATAACGTTAAAAACAAAACAATAAATAGTTGTTCACTAAGTCATATTTCAACTACGCAACAGGTAATAGTAGTAGGATAAAATCATAAGTAGACAGACTATCAGATTTTAATGTAGGCTTCTTCAAAGCCCTTGTGTCTTCAATAATTAAAAGCACATGATTATAATCTGCAAAATTTTCTACGTAGGCAATGTATTCTGAATTAGGAATGAAACGTAATATGCAAGGTCTTATAAATTATTCTGCAAGCATCATTGAGGAGCCGTTGCATTATCGGGGTTCCAACAGTGACATGCTCAGATGACTACATAATGAGCCATTTGGCAGAATTACAACAGAATCCATTGATCAACGATGCTTACGTATCGATCACTTTCCACAGGAAATCAATAATGATATAAACAGCTAAAACACATTTGAATTGATTAAAAGAAAGAAATAATAATTTAATACATAATTTGGCGAATTCCATTTACCTTCAACAACCTGTTACTTTACTCATCCCAAAATCAAACACATTTTCTAATTCTTTAATCAATTGAGTGTCAGAAAGTATGTCAAGAGATAAAAAATCTTAGTCTACAAAAAAATAAACCATAAACTATAATTAGGAATATCGTAAGAGCGGACGCCTCTGTTTTGCTATTCCTGCTGTAACTTTAAAATATAAATTTCAAGTGTGAAAAAGCAGTTTTAATCTAAACTGTACATTTCAATAATTAAATACGAAAGTGAATCAACGAGATGTGAACTGATGTGAATGAAACTGACATCTGCAGCGTTATTTGAACAAAACCTACTCAAAGCTAAACAAAGACAAGTTTTGATAATCCTGCTGATAATCAGTCACCTCACACATCCTGGTCCAGTTTCACCACAAAACTTAGTACTGATGATTATTAGCATGTACAAAACGTAACCGTATGCTTGCAAAATCTAATTTTTTATAGACTTATCTTGGTTAATTAATATATAAATGTAACACATTTTAGTGATAGTTATGGTTCTAGTTCATAAGCATATATTTAAAACAACCGGTGTGAATTTTCTACTGTACACAAATGATGGACATGATTAATTGCTACAAAAGCATGCAAGCACATAAATTATCTAAGTGCGATTATCATTCAAGATTAAAATACACAGAATAGTTTTCATTTTTAATAAATCAGTTGTATCACTTTGTGAATGTGATTATACACGTTGAAGTAGTAATGTTTACATTGTAAATAGTTGGGTAAGCACTTCAATGGCATTACGAATACTTAAGGCAGGGCATCAAAAATACGACTAGCTCTCGAATAATAGGAAATTTTGTAATTCTTTTTTTACAACATAGGCATCATCAAGACATTTTCTTTTGAACATTGTAATAGACAGAATTATACAGCTGTTTAAAAAGACACAAATGCCAACAAACTACTGAATGTTCATATCATTTTAACAACACGACTAAAAATTACATTGCTGCTATCATGGCTATTGAGACAACTTGTAAAGTTGACTAGCTAGACTAGGTAGCAGAATCCGACTTAAATTTATTTTCATAATAATGTAGTTGCAAACATTTCATATTGAGGTGTTTAGAAGATATATTATATATCTTTCAATATTTATGATTGACAGATATTTATAAACACAATCACAAAATTTGCTTTCATTTACTGATTTCTGTTTGGCAATCTACATGTACATGCACTTTAATTGTACATAAACGTTCAACATGAATTGTGATTTACTATGGCTACTCAAAACCAATATATCCTTCTGGATAATGTGAGGATTGTTCTTATTAATATTTTGGTTGTTCTTTGAAAATTATAACCATAATAAGTACATGAAAGACCTGTAAGGTTTTCTTATCCATCTTAATACATTTTGTATTTTGCAAGACATTAATTATTCTCTTAACTGAAGTACTATAGTTTTCTCTTAATTATTTACACCAATAAAGATAGCAGATTTTAAGACTTTGTGGACTAATAGTCTTTAGACCAGGAGATACATTGGATGTGACGTTATGAACTTTGACCCATTTAGAACACATTACATAAGTGATACGCATAGGGCCTATGTTATGTACGTCTTAACGTAACAGTTTCCACGTACAGCACTGCACTTCACAAAATTATGTTGAATAATACACAAAAACTCAACATAGCTACTAGTATATCAGATTTTGGACAATCAAGCACGTATTTCTAACTACCATTACAAATATATGCACTGAAGGATGTCACTTTAAAAGAAATCCGTTTTGTTCAATAAAAGGAAGTTAACGGGAAAAGGGTGAGTTTTGATAATTAAAGTACAAACTCTACAATTAACATACACATGAAGTCAAGCTGTAATCAGCAGTGTCTTCATCCAAATGAGTACATTTAAAATACCACACATTTGTCATAAGTTGACAGGTGTACTATTAAGTGTGTTTATTGAAATAAACAAGCTAAATTGCAATATCTAGACACGGTGTCAACAAACGTATGATGCTCAAAAACGTTAATGAAACTAAGAAGAATATAGTATAGTCGACACTACAGTTGTTAGTAGTACTAACAATATGAAAACGTTAAAAAATAACAACTGAATCATCTCGATATGAATCAGGAAGTTGTCAGAATCATCAAGACTTGACAACCGGCTATGAAACTTGCAACGTTTAAGGTCAATTTACCATATACATATGCGAAGATTTTCATCAATATTGACTTGAAAAATTCATTGTACTTACAGTTTCGAATACATCTGTTAATTCATCCAATTGCTCACGAGTGAGCATCAAACTTTGCCTATTTTCACTCATACTGTCAACCCTTCTTCTTGATCTGGGTGGGACGAGAACGTCACGTGACACCACCTGCAAACTTTTATGTAAAGAGCCCGGTGATTGGACTGTCTATATAAGGGACGAACCCAAAAATGGCAATTTTCCTTTCGGGTATATATATACCCGTTTTCAAAAATGACTTTAAATAAGGTTTTCATAAATAGCCAGAAATGATAATAACAATAAAAAATATTTAAAAAAACAAAAAAAAACAAAAATAGAGTAATTAGAAACTGAAACCATCTTTTGAATTTTAACATCTAAAATTACATGCAGCGACAGATTATTTATATTTAATTATGGGAATATTTTTATCATATTTTGCATTATCATGAATAACTGAACTGTTGAACTGAACATAAAATAAATAAATACCTATAAACAAGGTTACAATAAAAATATAGCCAGATAGGAAGAAGTCATTTCAAAATAATACTTTAAATAAGTTAATTCGCGTTCAAATAGTTTTCACATTTTTATAGCCATGAAATCAATTAAAAAAAAGTTTCTATATAGTTCTGTTCATTTGTTCAAGGTTCTATAACATTAGGGTGTATTAGGTTACAATAATACTAATGTAGATTGGTCTTGGACATTGCTATACTTGAAACTTTCTCCGGGGATGCAAAAAAATTAATTCTATTAAAGCATCTAGAAAAGCATAAATTAACACTTAGCCAGACCATACACTGTCTTGTAAATAATCATTTAGAATAATTCTTCTATAATAAAATCTTTTTAAATGTTATGGTTAACCTATCCATAATTAATCACATTAACTATTAACGTAATTAAAATGTTAATACATGACATAAAATTGGAACATTTGAAATTAATAATATACTCACTTTGTTGCATGTCCATTTCCATTGGTTTCTCCATTGCTCCCATTCATTTTGAAAGAACCGTTAGCACAGTACAGATCCATTATGAATTAATTGAAAATTGTGTCAAATTTAAGCGGAATTGCCAACATGTATCAAGGACTTCCTTGATGACAGCCCTCTCGATCCAAAGTAACGCACAGCATCCACATATTGCGAAATTCCAGTGTACGTTTGTCCCACTAATGTAAAATACAGTCTATTTCTGAGTTGAGTGCAATTTGTAAAACAAACATTGCATCATTTATAGACTATGTAAAATTTAAGTATAATTTATTTCATAAGAGATTCACTCAAATAGTTAGTCTACATAACAATGCTTAGATGTCTACGAATTTGATGAATACATTATTATTAAATTCAATAATGTTATGTTAATTAATTTAGTTCATCAGAGACATCATGATGACATCGACATATTTATAACGTTATGTATACAAGGAAAGTTACAAAATGCACTCAACCTTTTATGAAAGCACGACGGAAGATCCAGAAGAAAAAAAAGTCCCAAGAAACGTGGCAATACACGCGATAAATCCAGAAAAATATGTTTTTTCTTACACGAAGTAAGCAATATTACAATGAAATAACTACAGTAGACGAGCGAAGGAATGCCAAAATGGCCATCACCACCCGGAGTCAGCTTGTGATGTATAATCACGCTGGTTGTCGTAGTAACTGGCAAGCAGGCCAGGTGGTCATTAAAGCCTAATCGTTATGCGCTTCTTCATAACGATAATTATGCAAGTTGCTTTTTTGCATCCAATTTATTTTCTAAATGATAAAATAATTAGTGCACATCATAAGTTCTTCAGTACGTTTCTATGTAGAAAATATTTAATCTTAGTACACTATCAATTAAAGTATAACTGATTTTTTTTTCTAAATCTGACAATAATCATCAAAACATAAATAGAAAAGTGAGAGTAAAAATAAATAGAATCATCGTGTTACTATGGTGGATGCTACTGTTGAATTCATACTTCATGTGACTATTCGCCAAATTTGGGAATAAATGAAAAGAACAAAATGGCTGTGTGTGAGCTTTGAAAATGGCATTAATGTGTTTGGGTCCATTCGAGCCATATCATGACGAGACAGCATTGTAATAAAATGTGACGATGACGAACTAACGCCCTCAGGTATGAGGTTTTCACAGAATCATTGTTATTGTTTCATCCACCATAAACGGCTTCAACTTCACATTGTTTCAAACGGTAGATCATGTAATCGGACAGTAGCAATTGAAAAACAATTACAGGAACGCGTTAATATTTTACACAATTTGAACTACCCTCAAGGGATATTAAGTTGTTGACTGGATTGTTTAAATCTATGGTTTTCTGAATTGTCCATGCCATTCATCTATAGTAAAATGTTTACTTTCTTAATATAAAGACAAATGAGAACTATATCCTGTAAAAAAGTTACATAAATGAAAAAGTATTTGTTTTGAAAGCATTACAGTATAACCTTCAACTAAGGCCACCTCTCCTTTGAGACCACCTCTATTTTAAGCCCATTTCTCATAGTACCATGCCTTCCTAAAAAGACCTTCCTAAAGACACCACCTCTCTATTATATATACTAGTTAAAGTGGGTGGTTTTAATACAGAAGTTCTACTAAACTCTATCAGCAGTGTGCCATTTTAAGCTGTTTTAAAACAATTAACACCGATTTGTAATTACGGACAATAATCATAACACATCAGTAGGCGTGAATTATGGTTATTCACCCACTGGTTACTAAATCAATTGAACTGTTACGCGCTGCTGTGACGGCTTTCATTTGATGAATTCTGCCCTGGGGAGACAAACTGTGACAGGACTTTTTATATGATTTATATTTTAGGCCGTGCAGTTGGGTCAACTCTTACAGTATAGCCTCTCTGTTAATACCGTACTCTACCGCCGATTTCATTTGGCTTGACAGAAAAATACACACCCACGAATAAACTCAATTCAACAGTTTTAGGTTTAAGACAATAACTTTTCTGGAGCCTCAGTAAATAGTCATTTCTTTACATAAATTTACATGTGTGTTCAGAATTGCACCGCAATCCTTCTTTTCTGCAAATGGTAACAAAATTATTAATCAGTTGATTATCTTCAAATGGTCTCCATGAAGAGATGGTCTGTTTATGGAGCTTTATGGTGGCTCTATTTTTTAACGTTTAGAACTGTGGAAATTGGTCTTTTTATAGAGGTGGTCTAAATTGAGGGTTCTACTTTACGATGGACCATGAAAGGGGGAGATTGTTTAACTCTATTAATAGGTAATAGCAGGGGACGGTTGAGATCCAGACTGGGCAGCCAGGCCACACCCTCAAATTGAGGAATAATTAGGGCCTGTCCAAATAAATTTAGGATTTGATTGATTTGTTTGCCAATCTGACAAATGTACTTGTCATTTGTGTTATTTCTAATTCAAAATAAATATTTTTACTCAGAAAAAAACAAAAAAAAATAAAGTTTTGTTTTTATTGCAATCTTCTCTCATTTGTTTTCAATCATTATGGGATGGCACTCATTGGAATATAATATCCATTACCTATACATTAAATACTATCATCGAAACATTACATGCCAATTTGTATATTTTACTGAACGTGAATAGTAAATACAGTGGAATCTAACTATCTTGAACTATGAAACATACACAAGCAAATGAATCCTTAAAAATTCAACATATTTTTCAAATTACTAACAATGTCAAAATAAAGCAGTACTCCATTGGATGTCATAAACACTAAACATATTACGAGTAAAAAAAAGTCAGATATCATAGCTACAATATTAACCCATTAGTTTGGATATTTATTTTGTAAGTGTGGGCACAACAGTATTAAATGTCTGAGATGGACAAAATAAAAATAACCAACTGATATACATTCATAATGTAGTTGAATGAAATTAAACGAACCTTTAAATGACAGAATATTCAAGATATGCACTGTTGCAAGGTTTTACTGTATTTCACACCTCTTCGATTCATCAAACAGACCCCTTTAATATTGGCACCTGCTCTCCCAATGACCTGGCACAATTACTACTACAGCATGTAAACATTTACACCAAAGGAGAAGTGACTGGTTTGGCCCTGGGCTATGATTGGAAAATTAAGAACTACTTATAGTTAGTTGCCAATAATGACCAAAACAAACATGGACATGGCAGCAATTAGAATTGGTTTAATTGCACTTTATTATTTATTTATATAATTAACATAGAAATAAAATGTAAAGATTTACACAACTTATATTCATTTCTAACAATAATCAAATTCATAAAATGTATATCGTCTCTTTTTCTTGTAGTTTAATATGAAATTTGACCATTTCATTGGATAGTAAATAATATTTGAAGATGTAATAGAATTTCCTCCTCAAGATTGTGGTTGTAATTCAAGTCATTGCATAAAATTAATTTGTAATCACTATAGTTGATCAATTTGTAATTGTAAATCAAGAAATTTACTATCCACATCTGACAGAAGCTATATCAAAACCAAGTAAAAATAATCTTAAAATTTCCTGCAAGACACTGACAACCGTTATCGTGATATAGATATAATTTTATTTACATCTATCATCTCTTTCAATCCAGACGTAGTCTTAAAAGAAATCTATACATTTTAGCTGGATTGCTAATGTTTTATTTTTGCTTGCTTTGCATACAGTTCATCCAGTTATATATTACAAAGTTTCTATTTTGTCACATACAGGTTATCACAAAAACATATCTGACTGCATTGCATTACATTCTAATTCATATGAAATACGCGCATTCTATTTGCAATTGTGTTTTATGTCTGCTAGCTTTGGATCCAGTTCATCCAATAATTCATTACAAAGTTTCTATTCAGTCACATCCTCGCACATACACAAAACAATGTGGCTACATTGCATCCAGACACTCAGCACTAGCAACCGATTCTGTGACTTTTCCGGAACATCGCAACTTCAGATGACAGACCAGTGATCTGTGCAGGACACACATCTTGGCCCTGCCCTGCTTTGTCCCACAATATGACCTCCGCTGCCGCCCCACTTTAGGCTACATTTGTGTAGTTTGAGGCTACAGTTGATCGAGGCTATGATTCCGTCGCGGTGTCCTTCCTCTTGCCGAATAATGAGCTGAACAGGTCGTCCCTACAACAGAGTGAACAGAGCTTGTACTTGTGTCAGTATTGAGCTTTACGGTGTTCTATTAAAGACGCTTTTGATAGTCCAGAAAAGCATCTTTTCAATAGAATACAGTAAAAAATATGAAACCGTATGATGCTTACAAGATTAACAGAATAGTACATGTGCCATTATTGAACATTGGACATCCCTGGATTGGCATTTTGGGACAATTTATATGACGTTACATTGACTGAATAGTAATCTAATAGATTAGCAAAGTAAATGATGAAGAGGAATTTCAAAAAGTAGTTTTTGAGATAACACTCAAAAGACTAACAGTACTTCACAGTGCCATTCTGAATTCTTTTCAATTGAAGATAATTTTCAGTTAAATATTCAGTTAAAATGACTGTATTTTCATCCTTAATTAAAGCAGCCAACTTAAGAAGAACCTGTCTTATGTGGACACCTTCAAGAGAAGAGGAGTGTGTATATAAGACAGGTCACGCCCGGCTGTAGAATGTCCGGGGATTTCAAAAAAAATATGCGGAAATTTGTATGCAGAGTATTCAGACGCATTTGCGCAGCTAAATCTGAAAAATAAATAAATGTAAAACTGCGGAAATGCGTCCGAATACTCAGCACATTTCGCCAGTTTTTCACATTTTCCCGCAGATTAAACTGCTAAATGCATCTGAATAATGCATACAAATTTCTGCAGGTATTTTTTGTTGAGATCCGCAGACATTTACCCTAGAAATGGGCAGTATTAGTCTATATCAACTATAAGTCGACACCCCATCTTTGGCCATCAAAATAAAGAATTTTAGTTAAAATTGTTTTTAAAATGTGCAAAATCATCCAAAACATAAACATCTGAGCTCGTAATTTATAAAAACCAGTCTGACAATATTTGAATTTCGGTTAGGTTTGTTTTGGTAGTACAAACAAAACATGTGATATTTTATTTATATGACCTACCAGAGATTACCCTGACTCATTTGGGGACTTATTACTACATCACCCCATTCTGACCACGACCATGACTAATGTTTAGACCCGATTATAAGTCTGATTTAGAATGGTTTTTTTTGGGGAGTAAAAACTCAACTTATACTCGCATTTCTATGGTAACAGTCCTTCAATGGGATGTCCACGTTACTTGCTTTTAGGTCCACGTCCAGTTTTCCACACGGAGCCATGAAGTTCACCAGCTTCTTGCCAGTTCCACCATACCTGAAAAACAAATGGAGTTCTGATAGACCAGTTCGCATATTTATGAATTGTAGATACTTTATTAGACAAATAAACAAAAGCACATGTGTTTTAAAATGCATTGTGGGTATTTTTTAGACAAACATTGAGATAATCTCTTTCTGTCAAAATGTCACCACATGGGTCCAAGACTAACAGGTTTGCGCCACCTAGTGGTGAAAAGGGTCAATAGTATTATTGGTTGTCTTTAATCACAAATTATACACAGGGATGAATTTTTTTTTTGACCCACTAAAAGCACAACTATGATAACATTCAGTAGTACACATATCAATGAATGAAAGTCATCAGTTAATCTTAGGTACGTTTGCACCCTGCATATTTAACTTTTTTATAAATTGTTAAAACAAAGTGGTTATTTGAGACGGTCCCTAATGTGTTAATCTGTTGTGACCAAGTCACGGTTATCACTGACCGCCGCCGCCGGTAGTCATGACTTTATGATGCCTCTCAGCATGATAGCAGGATAAGACCGTCTTACAGCGTCCTTACCAGAACAGTGGAATGTTTACTTTACTATTTGCCCCGCCACACACTGCTTCATCGCCATGTCGATTGTTTGTAAACAATTTGTGATGCAAACTTTCGATTGGCCGCCGTAGAAACAATGGGCTTGGTCATTGATACTGATGCTATTTGCATATCTATTTGATCATCATTTGTAGATCATAGATAAATATGTAGATGCGTGAGCTGGCAAACCGACATGCACTTTCACATTGACACCTACGTAATTTCGTGACGCGTCAGTTTGCCTGTGAGTGCATCTGGTATTTGCTAATATGAGTGATGAACACCCTACACCATGGATGCCAGTACTGCATGCTCCCCAGGGAGTTGAGAAATGCAATATAATGTGAAAAAGATGCCAATGATCTTGAATCAATGTAAAGTCGCTCGAGCATGATAACGTTGAATTGCGACAAATAAGCGCATTTACATTTTAATACACATATATCCATATCACTAGAATTTGATTTCAAATCGGAAATGTAAAGGTGGTGGTTTTTAGTTGTGATCCAAGTAATTTGCTCTCACGACTTTACAATGGTGCCAAATGCAACTATACAAGAGCAATATTCAACAATCTTAATCATTCCGACATCCGTTTTTTCAATAACCAAAAGTCATTGATACTTGAAAGTGTAAGCTGCCATGCTGTATCTTTACGATGTGGCCCACATAACACGTGTTATCAGCAGTCACTAGAACAATCAGCACTTTATGGCTGTGACATTCCACTACCTGTTGTTATACATGCCGTATTAACGTGATAAATAACTAATGAGACCACCACTTGGGGTGAACGGTCTTCAATTAGTTTTGCCTATGGTCTTCCTACACTTAGCTGAATAGCCGCCCATTTTGTTTGGTTTGATTGGTTCAAAACTGTGATAAATATTCTTGCCAGTCACCACCGGTAGTTATTCATTTTAAATGAATATTGTCTGCTCTTTTGTCATCTGCCTAACATTCTCTCTCATGCAGAAAAATATAATGGCCAAGTATCCATCTTATAACCAATCCCAACCATGTCTATTACGTGGAAACCTTTCACTTCTTTTCTGTTTCCCATTTTCTTGCGCATCATATAGAAAGAAAGTGAACCTGCGTTTTACAGACACCTGTCTCGGACACTTGTCTGCCCCGACAGATTCCTCACCTGACTTTTCTGCCCTTGCTGGCGCGCGTGTCCACTTTCTTCTTGATCTTACTCCTCAGCTTGTCAATCTCCAGGTACTGCCTGTAACAGAGAAAATACTATCTGTAACAGAGAAAATACTGTCTGTAACAGAGAAAATACTGTCTGTAAGTTAAGAACAGGCTACAAAATACAGCCTACCCGCCTGGTTTTAAAAGTATACGGCCGATTGGGCAGGCTACTTTGTAAGGGCGTTCAATAGGAACATAGTCAGGCCGGACACTTTTCATCATTGCCGGCCCTGCTGCCCATGCGCAAGTTTTCACTGATATTCATACGCTAATAAAACCATGACAAAAGATAAATAAATTCAATGCAAACCATCTGTACACTTTTGGATGGAAAAATCATGCAGTTACTATACCCAAAACAACCATCCAATCTCTATCGATCATCTATAAGCATTTTATCTTATCTAATCGCAAAACGTTGATGGAGATTAAATCTTTATTTTTATATAAGGGAAATTATTACACCAAAGCATACACAACTGATTCAATCCCCTTACCTGCCCAGGGCAATCGGGTCATCAATGTCTTGAGTCTTCCTCGCGATTAGTTCTCGCAACAGCTGGCCGTAGAAATCGTCATCATCGAAGATTTCCTCATCGTAAT
This sequence comes from Streblospio benedicti, assembly GCA_019095985.1. Lineage (NCBI taxonomy): Eukaryota > Metazoa > Annelida > Polychaeta > Spionida > Spionidae > Streblospio > Streblospio benedicti. Next base: position 11,995,795 of record CM032663.1, read on the forward strand.
CTTTGAGATGTTCCCTGCTAGGTAGCCTCTCCTAAAAATTACATTTTTTAAACCAAAACCTGGAAAAATGTCTAACAATTCAGCATAAAATCTCATAAAATCATCTACTTTCAAAGAGTTTCAACACATTCTGTGTGATGAAATTCAATGACTTTACAAGGATTTTGAAAAAATTCAATTACAATCATTTTTCCAGACTCTGTGGAAACTCAGTTTTAGAATAAATGGCATCAAACAAACAAAAACAATTAACAGTGATAGTAAAAAGTAAGATGATGCATTACGGACATTAAACAATCATTTGACAAGGTACCAGCATTGTATCATTACCTCCGTATCCATATCCTCAGGAGGCTCTTCCGTTTCTTCCTTCTCTGGTTTACCGATCACTCGGTAAGTCGTTCTTTTCAGTTGGGTTCTTTTAATCAACCGATCTTTATCACTTAATACCTGAAAGCAAAGTTTTCCATTCAGTTCCACTTCAAAAAGTAACCAGTGCAATGGATATGCACATATCCAAGTCAGATTAATAAAAAAATATTCATCTATAAATACATTAGATATACAATGTATATCAAAAGACTAATACCTCGTCAATCTTTTTCACTGCTGACTGTTCAAAGCCAGTGAAGCCTTTCTTATCAAGTTTTCCCGATGCCACCCGAGTTTTGTCGTACCACTTTTGTATGGTGTTGTTCCTAAAAAAAGTTGATGACACGTGTAAGACAGTTGCAATTTACATCTTTTCAAACAAATGAACCGTTCACACAACACAGCTGCATAGTTATTGTTTCTCCGACGTCAAAACATAAACGAATGTACATGTAGATAATTAATAAAGAATAAATTTGAATTTTACAAGTCTTCTGCAAACTTTTGAAGTTGTCAAAATCCTTAAATCCAACCAACCTGTACGAAGTGAAGTCTTTATGACGTTTCGCCAGCTCCGAGGGATATTCCTCCAGACGCAGCTTCTTATGGGGCACCTGTTTTTTGGGACTGTCGTCCTCAACTTCTTCCTCCACGTCGCTGTCGCTGGGGATTTCCTCATCGTCATCGTCTGCTGCAGGCCTGAAAATCAAAATTCATGAATTTAAAATTGTTGTTGTTTTAAAAGTCATAAATTCTGGTGAAATGATGGTCAACACAGATTATGTCGAATTTGAATTTCTAAAATTTATTAGCTAGAGCATCAATCGCACTGTTCGGCCATACACACAGTCTGTGAATTTTACGTATCACGTGAACTGCCCGTTACAGAAGTCACTAAATTTCACATCTACGTAAAATTCACAGTTTATGTTTATGTGTATGGCAGGTTTTAGCGACTGGTGATCTACACGTAAGTACTTTCGAATAAACAAATTCAACATCAGAGCTAAAATATCGAAAAAAAAAATATATAAAACCATTTTCTGATTATATGAAGCAAATGGTCTGTCATACATACAAGTTAAACATATATCTTATTTGTAAGCTAATACAAAATAAGCTGAAATTAGCTTACAATCAATTTAAAGAAAACAAATATAATACTTTCAGTCCTGGGTGTGAGTATATTATTTACATAAACTGTAGGCAATTGGTAGCATGACAATTGAATCTTAATTTCCAGATGTCCTATTTGATAGCTGCTTCATTCAATTGATATTTCATAGTTTCAAAAACTGCTAATAAACATGTTTTATACCTTTTCTTTGCGTCTGCTCCTCCTTCGGTGCACATGTACTTGGTTTCTGGATTCTGCTGGAACAAACTGGCCTGAACCGACACCAACTGTTCTAACAACTTCTTCACAGCTTTCTGACCTGGAATGAGATAGTGACATGGTAAATAATATTGTTTTCTTTCCTCTTCATGCACACCAGCTGTTCTAAAAATTGAAGCGGACATCCGCGAACCTGACCGCGGTCATCATCCGGGGTATCCGCACCACACACAGATGGCGGGCGGATGTGGTCAAAAGTTTGCGGACACTTGTCTGATCAATGAAGTTACTTTTGGGACTTATGTTTTGAATTTCAAGGATCATTCTTTGATCCGCATCTACACCAGATCATTATAAGATTCTCTTTGATCATCATCTTTTACTTTGTTTTTGCAAGAACATGCAAGCATGTTACTTTTTGATTTGATAAACTGCAATATTGCAGTTATTAGAGACATGTTAAGAAAAACATATGAAGTGTATCTTAAACACTTCATTTTATAATGTTGTATTACATTTTATTAGAAACACCTCATACTTGTAATCACCATATGCCTTGGAGTCAATTTCATACCATTACTGTCCTTAATTAGAGTTAACCGCTATGCACAGCATGGTTCCTTTTGAATTCATTGATAAGTAGCAGTTAGCTAGTTAGCCAATAAGCTTGACCTCTATGAAGATGTTTGCTTAACCTTAAGGAGTCTTTTATGACCATGCAAGTTAAATCTTAATTGGTGTAAAGCATTGTTTCAACAATGTGATATCCATTTGTTCTAAGTTAAAGTTCTAAGTTAAAGGGATGCATCCATTTTTATCTCTTTTCATATAAAATATTTAGTTCTAAATGTGGGTAAACATACACGTTGTAATGAAATAAACATAGATTCCAGTATGATTTCCTTTTGCCTACTTTGATCTTAGGTTAAGCAGAAATCTCTTTGTCTTATTACTCTTGCACTCCCCTATAAATAAAGATGTAATTAGGAAATCAGTATCAGTTCACTTTGGAGTTATATCTGCTAGTTGTAGTAGTAGACCATTCTTTAGGGAGTTAAAATAGAACTTTGTATGTGCTGCAGTGCTATCATGAAGACTGAACATTTAATGTTATGAATGTTTTCATCATTGTATGGTATGGTCTATATTTTTTGCAAAAGTGTCCTATACATTTGATAACATGTAAATAAAGATAACTGCATTCAATATTAGTTTTTGGTTTATCATTTTCTTGCAAGTTTCACCACAGTAAATGATAATGATTCTGATAGCGGATCGTTTGTGGATATATTATTGGGATGATCTGTAATAGTGCGGTCAAATTGCAGTCATTTTTTCTCTTATGACAATGCGGTTGCAAGGCGGATCACGGTCAAAATCGCGGTCGCCTGCTGGGGCGGATGCGGACACAGAAGTGTAATTTAAAATTGGGGCGGTTTTAAATAGCATAAAGGGCACTGTCAAATGAATGGTCCACAGATTATGCATTTGAAATCTAAAATTTATTAGCTAGAGCAACTGTGCACTGTCTATCCAAAAGATACACAGAAAAGTTTGATGACGTCTGAAATGCCCATTACAGAAGACTTTAAATTTCACACTTACATAAAATTCACAGTTTGTAATTTCTCATGTTTTGCACTGCACATCTGGGTATTGTCAGTAAAATCAGTATTTCAATATTTTGATAACCTGTGTTATTTTAAAAAAGATTGTCTAATTATATTCTATTTTAAATTTAGTTGTATTTGTAAAAAAAAAAAAATTAGTTGAAATCAGCACAAGTTTTTAAAGAAAGATAATATTAATCTAATGGAAAAAATATTAATATAAACACACATCTTCAGGCTAGAATGACAAGGCTAAAAAAATACTAGTGTCCCTATTTTTAGTGATTGACAAAACAATGCAAATCATAATCAAATCAAAAACTGCTAGAGACAATTTTCCTTTATATTTTTTGCTTTAAAACTATTTTTTCCCTATAAGCAAACAAACTATTTGATGTGTCAAAATAATTCTACCTCTTCATACATTTTTGCTAACAAATTACTTCCATCTAACATTATCCATAGATGTGTTTTAATATTCATCACAAAATTGTCACAGATAGATAATAATGGAAAAAAGCCATTTAACAGAAAATATTTTAATTATAAAACTTTTATGTGATCAATTTTAATTTATTTCATGCCAGCATATATGGCAGCAAAATGTTTATCAATTAAGTTGTTGTAATGTGCATTTTAACATGATGAATCATGAATAATAAATAAGTTTTTAAAATGCGTTTAGTTCATTAATCTAATGGTCAAAAATGAATGGAATTACTCGAAAATATTCACAATGAATATTAAGGCTGAAAACTACTAGTTCCTCTATATAGAGAAATTGGCAAAACAAGGAAAGGTCATAATCAAATCAAAAACAACATAGAGCACTTCACACCCATCCTGTATATTTTTTTTTGTTTAAACCATCATAGCTCAGCTATTAATGAACCAACAATAGTGTTTGAGGTGTCAAAATGAAGCTACTTACTTATACATTTCGTAAGATAAATACTAATTTTATGAGTCGTAAAAATTACATGATCTATGGTGCATTTTGTTATGAATTAATGTATTCACACACAACCCGTGTGTGGGGATAATATGCGATTTGAACATGTTCATTTACGTTTATTCTTTCTAGAAATTTTCTTTTTACACTTTGGCACCGGGAAAACTATCGTGTCCATAGTAGTAATATGATTTGGTACTTGTTTGGATGCTACATATATTTTCAAAAAAAACATACGGGATGTGTGTGACCTACGGGCCTTGTGTGAAGTGCTCTACTCCATCAAAATACCCCAATCCCGGCAATCCGAAAGGGGCTTCTTTTTACTATTGGAAATGTGATGTTTGATTTCAAAACACTTGTGAAATTGGGAATGGGGTAAACTAAAATGGTTTCTTCAGGTTTGGTGAAAAGATTGTCTAAATAGAAGCATTTTTATGCAAATTATGGAAGTTTAAAGTTGGCAACACAGCTCCGACGAATGGAAAGATTTTATACGCGCTACGCTGCAAATATTTGCAAGGATACAAGGGCTATCAAGTAGTAAGACGTGAGGGGTTAAGGGTTAATATCATATCAAAAATAACATAAATCCGTCCAGCACGTACAGTCCTTGACGGCTGCACGGTACTCGTCTAAATACACTATCAATATGTCCTAGTATATAGTGGAAAAGTTTTTTTTTCAATCAGATAAAATATTTCCCAGTAATGTGTCTACCTTAAGTTTTTGTAATGAGCATTTCAACAGGTTGAATTATGAATAAACACAGTAGAACCTCCAATTAAGATCACTTCTCGATTAAGGCAAACTCTATAATAAGACCACTTTACAATTTTACATGGTCCAAAACATTCATAAAGCTTCGCAAATGACCTTGTCTATAGAGACCACCTAACACTGGTCCCAAACGTGGTCCTAATAGATAGGTTCTACTGTAACATCAAATCAAAAATAACATAACCCCCCACCCCCATTGCATACCGTCCTTCACGGCAGCGCGGTACTCGTCGCTGCCGGCCGCCGAGAACTCCCCCCACGCGGCGCCCTGTGGCAGCGTGTTGGCTGCGCTCAGCGCTCCCTGCAGCTTGATGCGCAGCTTGAGCAGCTCGTCCCACAGACCTGACAGCAACAAAACAGACACAAAAACGTGATATTATACTATATATTCATTTTGAGATAAATCCTTTATACTTGCTTTTTTATAAGCCAAATATTTTCTCCTTCTTGATCAAGAAGGCTTCATCAGGGCCAATGTTCACTGAACATTGGCCCTGATCTCAAAATGAATATATAGTATTGTACAATAAGAAATCCAATGAATCTGTTCAATATAAAACGTGATATTGATGTTACTGATGAAAAGAAACAAGAAAAAAATAGTATCATTTTTAAAATTAGTATTGTTGATTAATCTTAGGCATATTTGTTTGATTATTATAGTTGTAAGGTAAGGGCTAACTATAACCAAAAGCGGTCAGCACCTAAATCTACCTCCATCAATTTGTCAACTTTAAAAAAATGTATCTTTTTCATGTAACTGATAAAAACAAATAAATATTTAAATCAATCTTATGTTTGAAAATGACAGGAATTAGTCGAAGATAATGACAATTAACATTAAAGTTAAAAATACTAGTTCCTCTATACTGGAAAATTGGTAATTTTTGTTCTTGGAAAGGTGGGAATTTTACTTACGAAGTTGGTTTCTGGTAGCAATTCCCTTTGCAACTTCTTCTTGGACACTAGACTTAGAAAACTTCTGAACACCACCAGTTTCATCTTCATCTGTAAATAAAGCACGTTTATCTTGAGAAATATTACTTCATCAAGCGTGATGTGTATCAAATGTTCAATAATGAAGATAGAAAAGAAGTCATTTTTACCAAACCGATATCGTCATAATATATCAATTCACAACAAAACACACACCATCATCTAACGTCATGATATTTTAATTCACTTATTAATACACGAATTCAATGTAACACACATTAAAATCGGTATTGAAATATCAATCCAGGAAAAATTACCTTCATCCATATCCTCATCTTCCTCCTCACTCTCCTCATCATCTTCGTCACTTCCACTTTCATCTTCACTACCAGTCTCACTATCGTCATCATCATCGTCAATCTGACCATCACCATCCGAATCATCTCCAAATTGGCCGAAATCATCCGTGCCTTCAAAACTAAAACATTATAAAAAATAAAAATATGATTATAATGATTACTTGTGTTAGTTCTTGGTTTTAGCTACTTTTATCCTGTTTGTTCTTCTTATTAAATCAATGTGTATGACAAAAGCTCAGTACCTTCATTCCTGCCAACTCAATTTATTAGACTTAAAGTGATGTTTTTTAAAAAAAATGCCTGCCCTCTGAAAACCAGTGGATATATTTTTTTGAACATCAGTGTAAAACACTTTCCATAATTAATGTCAACTAAGAATCGCAGGCAATGTATGATAATTCATTATTATAACATCAAAACATTTTGGACTGGTCAAAAGAAAACAAGAATTATTTTTTTTTCTAGCCGTAAACAAGACTTTCACACAAGTGATTCACACGTTTGCATTTTTCTATGAACAACAAGATATTTTTTGTTATCATTTGAGTTTCATAATATATAGAAAAGCTACTTTGATTGTAATAATTATCAGCACTCACACAAAGCTGTCCTTCTTTGTCCGTTTCACTTTCTGCTTCATCTTCTGCCTGAATGCGTCCAGCTCATCCTCGTCTTCCTCGATTTCCTCCTCCCCGGACTCCACCTCTCCCGACGTGCCACTGCCCTCCACACTCCCGCTCACATTCTCCTCAGCACTGTCGTCATCATCGTCCTCCACGTCACTTGAATCCTCCTCCTCCTCATCATCATCTGATATCTGTTCACCTGTAATTTAAAAATCAATATCCCCGAGTAACTTTATTTTGAAAAAGGGAAATCAGGATGATGCACTAATATCGTTTGCAAAACAAACATCAACTAACCTAACGCGTCTTCATCAATAAGTGCCTTTCTTGACACTTTTTTCCCAGAATAGCGACGATCCTCATCTTCAAGCAACGAAACGGCTTTCTGTCTCAACTTGCTCCGCCCCGGAGTTATGACATCATCATCTCCACCATAAACCTCTTTGCGTATCGATGCAGCAGTCACTAAACAAGCAAGTTATAAGATTATTTTCATAATTCATGAGAATCACTGAAAATTTAGCTAACATATTCAACTTATAATTCTAAACTGTGGTGGGGATTTAAATTCTGTAACAAGGGTAAAGGGTTACAACACGACCCACATATCCAACCCTTCCAGACTTCACCCCCAGTAAAACGTCCCCATGAAACAGGTGTTCACACGGACAGGCTTCAATGTGTATATTGAACATTAATATTAAACATGTTTTCACATTTTGTGACATTATTTTGACTTGCGATAATACAAGAAACTCAAATAGGGAGACACGTGTTTCATCTCATGACATTTATACACAGTTTGTGACACTGCAATGAGCTTTGTTTCGATTGGTTTTGAATGACTAGACATTACCATCATTGTCATCCTCTGGATCTTCAAATGTAGGGGCAGGATTAACAAATTTAGATAACTGGTCAACAAGAGACATTTTTAGTGTTGATGTTCACTGGCAGGTGGCGCTTTATGTTAATGAGGAAAAATCGCGACGCATTTTCACACTGAGTTCGCCGTTTTCGAGGACGTTATGAGCAAATTGGGTTTCCCTACTCCAAAATTTGACGCATGCGTCATTAATCTCTTTACCAAGAAAAAATGGTGTTCGTCGAGTATTCGCCTTTTTTTATGTTCGGAGTGTAACAGCGAAATTACTGTTTCCGCTTTGCCGAAATATACAAAAATTACATAAAATTTTCTTGATTTTCATTAGTTAGCATGGCATATAACTATGTCGTCACGGCGCATAAGCCGACAGCAGTTAATGCCTGTGTTACAGGTTAGTTTGATTTGTTTTAAGCAACTGATCATATCTTAGTTGAGCTCTATTGGGGAAATATTCTTGCAAGTTGCAGGGCCCGCATGCATGCCTGTCATTTTTTAAATGCCGGTTTGGCTATGTTGCGATAGAGAGGATCACACAATGCGTCATTCCCATGTCCGTCTGTCCAAATATCTTCACGCAGTTATATATTGCCGTCTGTTAAGTTATCCTTCAAAATGGTGTTTAGACATCAGCTTACATGACAGGTGGTAAATGTAGTCTTTTGACAGGTGATGGGGAAAGAGTCAGAATATAGTTAGAGGATTATCTCCAAATTTATTGAATGCATATGAAAGGAATTTTGTCAGTATAGATTCAGGGCGATGTTCCTATAATCTGTGAAAGTTCTAGTATTCTCAGATAAACACATTGAATTTAGAACCAAATTTAGGCCACTGAAACTAAAAAAAGCACTACCGAAACTAAGCTTCTAGTGGCCCAAATGTATTGGTCTAGATGCCTGCACCAGCACTTTGACATGTGTTAGCTGTTTGTCACTTGTGTTATTCTGTCGTATTCAATTTGGGTTTTGTTAGTACCGTGTTCAAAACACCCGTTCAGAATGTAAACAAAAGGATTTTATATATAAGAAACATTTATGAGGATTCAATAACAGAATAATGTGTCGAAGTGCTGGAGTGTGCATCTATCTTAAATGTTCAGCCATGTAGCCATGAATTATTATCCTGACACCAATTTTATTCCACTACTTTTTTGGCCAGCAACAATTTTATTTTCCTCAGACACTTGTTAGATAAATAATTGGAAGTGATTTGCATTAAAATGCTGCACCCACATGAGTATTTTTGTATTTCTACATAAATTTAAAAGATACACACAGAAAAATGTCAACAATTTCAAACTTCACAAGTCAACAGTTGTTTGGCGAAACTGTTAATATTATTTAAAAAATCTAGTGTTGTGAGCAAAGAAAGATGAACTAATATATTTCATACCAACACAATGAACACATTCAAGAATATGTTGATATGCGATTGGAAATATTTAGATATTAGTGTTGGGAATCAGTTGGAATTTGACAACTGATCATCACTTAAAATCAGTTGGCCCAAGTGACCGATCATCAGAGTTAATCGTTTCATACGATATTTATATGTAATCACCCATTGTCCGCCATGATTATTAACAAATGGCTGATAGAAATGCTAGAACTGGCGTCCTTTTAAAACGAGCATCGCCATTGGCCAATAGTGCTGCCCTCTCGATTCACGCATACAAAATGTTAGCCAATCACAGCAGAGCTTCCACCGGCGTAATCTCGGCCGGAAACGAGGTAATATTATGAATATTGTAAAAATAAACAATACTTTAAATAAATACATTTTTACTGGCAAACATAACACGAATTTTACACGAGTTTGAATCGTGTTAGAAATAAAGCAATTATTTACACAATCGATTATGCCTCACGCTAATCGAGCCCTGAATCGTTTGGTACAAACGACCGATCACTGATTATAGTCGATCATCGTCCCAACACTATTAGATAAACCCTATATTAGGTCAAGATTTCACATCCAATGACTGCATGAACATCAATGGTATATAATCTATGGCTGAGGCTGTGTTTGGATATTATGCTTTCCTTCAGTGATTTAGGTCAGGTCGTTGTCCCATCTATGCTAATTTCTCTTAGATTTTAATTGGCTTTACCAGTTCAAAAATTTCATCTGACAAAAAGTAGCAGTGTCCAGATAATGATATTTCATTTCAAGCCAACCAATATTTATTCTGTTTATATCGATCATATATTTTAACCCTCTCGACGCCAGCCGTAAATCCACTATATATACCCTGAGTGCCAGACACGCATTTTGCGTGACGTGTTGTTCACTGTGGGGGTCTTCAATTGTCATAGTTGAAATATGATCCTTTGAAGCTCTTACGTTTTTCATCATAACATTTTCACATTTACAGTACATATTCAGGAGACGGTCTAGTTTCTTATTTTCACCATTATAAATAAAGATACATACAGCATCACGTTCGATTTTAACAATTTCGAGTGATCGTCCATTCATTTGACAACTTCCGGGAGCGATTTAAAATGTCGTAATATCAGTAGTAATTTTAATTGTAGCAACGTGTTATCGAGGATACACACAAAACACAATATAAACCACCCATATTTCATAATAATATATTTTTACTCACAATATTACGGACCAAAAACATGTTCAAACCTTGATTTCTGATTCGGCGTGAAGTTTGACAGGCACCACTTGGCAACACAACAAAAACATCATCCGTTTTGATAGAAATACTAGATATTCGACGTCCACACTTATTGGGTAGTTTGCCAAACGCTTTATTTGGGATCGTGGTATCCAAGATACAATAAGATGAGGCATGGATGACGAATAATATGATAATTCTTCATCAAAATTTTCTATTTCGTCACAGCATGGCAGCTCTTACCGATTTGGACAGATTTCCGGGAAATCAGCCTTGCGCAGCGCACGGCGCTGCTATAGATTCGTAAGAGCGCTCTTGATAAAGGCTTATTGCATCATTTAGCAGTTGTCAAAATAGTTTTGCCGCAATTGAACCCTAAGAATACCGCTTTCAAGGCTGAAAATTCGATGTCGTGATATGACCTTGGAGTCTAGTTTCACATTTCATGTTAGGTCTCAAAGCAAAGCTGGTTTCTCAAGGATTCCAGCCATATATGACAAGCCATGGTTTTACGAACACAACTAAGAGTATTTCAGAGCTCAAAATTGCAGCACATAATGCGTGTTGGGTGGGTAATTATTCGTTCTCACGAATAGAATTAAAATATTAACACTATGCTGCTTATTTCCTTCTAGAAATACATCGAAATGTCAAGGTAAAGTTGTTGTTGTTGTTGTTGACACACCGGAATTTGAGACTAGAACCATGAGTGTTTACAAGGCAGACAAACTCAAACTGTTTTTTTCTGAAATAAGGCTCCTGCAGGAGCCCACGGCACTGAGGGGGGTATTTAGAGTGGGCTCCTGTAGGAGCTCACGGCATCCAAAGGGTTAAACAGTGTTTGACAAACATTTATGTGTATTCCATGCAAACAACATCATTTAGACTGGTGATCAAAAAAAAATATGTATAAAGAGAGACCTGCATTACTTAAATCAATTGTCAGGTAAATAGTAGTCGTGTATCTACATCCGTTCTTCCATGTTGCTTCGAGGTTGTGTTTTGATGTCTATGCACTCACAGGCTAGTCTAAGAAACACAGGCCAGGTATAAATGTTACCTTTTGCTGAAATTCATCTTGATGTCCATTTTTCTGTTATAAAATTTTCTCTATTACAGGTAATTTTACAAGTCCCAAGGAGCTTAACTTGATTATCGCCAAAAATACTAGACTTGAAATATACAGTGTTACGCCAGAAGGTCTTCAATCAGTAAAAGAAATCGGAATATATGGCACAATTTCTGTGCTTGAGCTATTTCGGCCACCAGTAAGTGTATTAGCTTACATTTAGATTTTTTATTATGTTTCCATTTTACTCATAATACATGGTTTGTTTATTGATTTATTATAGTGATATGGGATTGTATGTTTAAGATACCAGGGCCATGGATAAGAGAAAAATCATACTTGTCCATAGGACGGGTATCCTGAAAAATATACCCGTCCTAACTAAGATTTAGACGTCCAAATCAGCAAACTCCATGTAAATGCAATTGAAATAGTTATATGAGGTGACAGAATACTCGTCCATAGGACAAGTATCTCAATATTTTTACCCGTCCAGACAACGCAGATACCCGTCTCGGACGATAGGACAGGTATTTATCCGTGGCCCTGGATACTAATTAAAAAAAAGCAATACAAAATACCCAACCCTTCAAGGGTTTTTGAACTATTTACAATGACCTATTTCATATTACATTACATTAAATTCCATGAAATGTATGACAAAAATACATTTAAAGTGGGATATCAGAATATATTATGCAAACATTTTGACATTTTTATTGATTGTAATTATGAATGTTCTGTTTTACAGGGTGAGATAAAAGATCTGTTGTTTGTTTTGACAAGCCGCTACAATGCCATGATCCTAGAGTGTGAAGGGGAAGGAGAGGCCATGGAAATAATCACCAAAGCACATGGAAATGTCCAGGTGAAATAAAGTACTTTTTCTGGGATTCAATAGTTTCATATTTTTATCTGTATATATAATGTAATGGTGAATATATATGTGAAATGTAAACGAGAATTCCATAGACCGGTGATGTTGCTGCTGCGGAATGGACCTTATTCTAAGTACTTTTACATACACTAATTGAAAAAATCGGTGTTTCAGGATCGTATAGGTCGTCCGTCTGAGACGGGAATCATCGGGATTATCGACCCACAATGCCGTGTGATTGGTCTGCGTCTGTACGACGGCTTGTTTAAGGTCATCCCGCTCGACAGAGACAACAAAGAACTGAAAGCATTCAACATCAGGTAACATGAGATCATTGCTGTATTGTTAGCGATTTTACATAGATAGTATTCAAACTCATCAGCCATTTCGATAACAGTGTGTAAAAGCATTGATTGATTGACTTATTTTGTGAAAATCCATTTTAACTTACTGTCTTATTATTTTTTTTTGGAACATCAAGAAAATGTCCTCGAAAATATTAAATCAGTAAGTTACAGAAAATGTATTTTCACAAAATTAGTCAACCAATCTACATCGAAAAAAGAAATCCGATGAATCTTTTTACAAAGTGTAAAAGTAACTTAATAATTCGCAAATGGTCTCTCGGTTCTCAAATCTAAAGAAAATGGGAAAAAAGAAGACACTGTCTTGTAAACATGAAAATAAAACAGCCTGCTGCTTAGGATGATGGTATCATTCTGGTCTCACAGCCTTGGGGTCGTGAGTTCAAGTCCCGTTAGGGCCACTTGATATAGTAAAATGGAAGATGTCTCTTCAGCTATGTCAATACAGTGACAGGAGCTTGTTTGCCATAACAGTGAGAGTAGAAATGAAAATAAAAAGATTCTGTTTTGATTTCAATGTATTTGGATTACATTACCATAGTAACAGATAAGCACAAATACCTAACTTGCTAACCCCCCCCCCCATTGCACTGGCAGACTGGAGGAGCTGAACGTGATCGACGTGCAGTTCCTGCACGGCTGCCAGCAGCCGTCGCTGATCCTCATCCACCAGGACAGTCACGGCCGCCACGTCAAGACGTACGAGATCTCGCTGCGGGACAAGGAGTTCCAGAAGGGGCCGTGGAAGCAGGACAACGTGGAGACCGAGGCCATGCTCGTCGCAGCAGGTGAGGGTCCACTCAGCCACCACCCGGTCCGGCACAAATGAAATTAACTATTCCTACTTGATTAATTGATTTTAAAAGTACATGAACCGGCTCTTCACAATCATAATAAAGGTTATGCTCAGTGGCCGAACAAGTATGCTTACACACACACAATATGATGTGTCCTGTGCATTCTTAAAGTTTCTTCATTAGGATGAGGTATCATTACAGGCATGAGAATTTTCCGCTGGATCCGCGGATTTCCGTGTTTTAACGAGCTCCAGGGGCCATTTGTGTGAATCGTAAAATGAAAAAAAATCTCTTGGGGGGGGGGTAGCAGAGCCGAGCTGTTTTGAACTGTGACAGCATATATAAAAACCTACACCGCCATAAAATATACAGTGTTTGGCCATCGTGGTGACGATTCCCTCATTGGTCGAAGAGGATGCTGTCATCGAAACTAAACCAATCGAGCGCTTTTTAAAAACAACCACACCGCTGCAACGATTAGGTGGCTGTGTTTTACCGCTTGAAAGTTAAGAAAATTTTCTGAAAGCAATAAACTTAAAAAAGTTAAGAAAATGGGCTATAAAGAAGCATGGAGCAGCTAAAGCCATGGATAAAAAATAATATTATATAATAATAATTAACGCTTATTTAACACGTGGTCATACTAAAACTGGCCAGCAACGAAACACTCACATGGGCGTCAAAAAAGGTAATTATCGATGACAATATGACAGTTGAAAAGGCAATATAAATAAATCAGGATTGTAACTTGTTATAAGGGTCACTGATTGCTTAAAATGTGCTTTATACACACTGTCAGTCTGTTCTATCATTAAACTCTAGCTAAGTATACATGTATTGCAGAAGTCTATTGGTTATTTGACAGTATATGAATATTATTATAAATTATAGCCATTTAAAAACCTCATTATTTAGAAAATATATCAGCAATCTACAGCAAATATTTTTCTTTGACTTTATAATATTTTAAAATAAATTAAGATTACTGTATTGTTTAATTACCAATTATTTTTTTTTTAACAATGTACAATTTTTAATGGACCATTTTATAGACAAAAAATTTATCTGATAGGTCTATAATGATTCTGATTATATTTGAAATACATTGTAGACATAGACAATTGAAATTTTACTTTAATTAAGAATTACTTAACTATCCCTACATTTAGTCAACATTCATCAGTGTTTTATTACAGTGCCATACTGTTTTTTTTTAAAATAAAGTTTATGTTTAGTAATAGGTGAAATTTAGTTTTGTAATTTGCAAACTTAATATAAGTCTACATTGAACATTGCTGTATGATTGTTCATAATTTTCACAAAATGTATGCCAGGAAATGCCCAGAATTACACTTTAAAAAGCACTAATATCCTTATTTAGCTGGGGAGGCTTCGTTCGGGGGCGTTGCCCCCTCAACCCCAGTGGGGGCCTATGCGTCCCCCACACCCCCCTATTTAGTCTTCCACGGGACCCTCAAATTTTCAGTGTTTTTTAACAATCTGTATTCTCATCCTTGATATTAGAATATCTAGAGCAATTTACATCACACCTCAAACAAGAAGCCAGAAACCAATCAAAACAGATGCGAGAAATGTAAACCAATGATTTGCTGGGGACATAACTTGCACGGTGCACATAAGAAGTCACCTATATCCCATATGTTAAATGTGACACCTGTCATCCGCGGCACCGCCACGCCTGGCTTAAAAATCATTTCAATCTTAAGAAAAAGAAATTATGAATATTTAGACACATTTTGTGTTTGTGTGAAAGACAGATTTGTGATAGAAAGTTGAGCATCCTGAAATGTGTAAATTTGAAAGTAAATGTGATGTTTTTCATTTGCATAGTTACTATGCCATAGTTAACTTGTTTGATTTGATTTTCCTTCTATTTCTGCTGTGTTAAGTTCTAAAATTTTAGAACTTAACACAGCAGAAATAGAAGAAAAATCAACTTGAATGAGACTACCGTATACGACCATACAAGTGCCCACCCTCGTGTACCAGCCCTCGTCCCTCTTTTTCTTAAATGTCCTGAAGAATTATGTAGTAACTGCACTCTCGTGTAACAGCCAACCCCCCAGTTTGAGAAAATTTCTATTTAACAGCGTTGGGTGATTGGATGGATTATGATGCATACCAAATCACCAGACTTTTACATAATTAACCTGGTTTCTCTGGTTGCAGTTCGGAGCCGCTAGGGCGGCCAGTTCATCATTGGCCAGGAGTCGATCACGATGATCAAGCAGAGCACAATCACGTGCTACGGGAAGGTGGACGCGAACGGGTCGCGCTACCTGCTGGGGGACATGGCCGGCCGACTGTTCATGCTGCTCTGTGGAGAAGGAGGACAAGATGGACGGCACCGTCGCCGTTAAGGATCTCAAGGTGAGGGCTGGGAACTTAGCTGGGCAGAAAGATTGAGTATGTGTGGGTAATGCAGGGCTGCCAAATAGTACAGATATGCCGGGTATTAATACAGATTTCCAACCCAAAATACCCAAATACTAATTCTACCTTCAAAATGCAGATTTCCCCACTTTGTGTGTTTTCATTAATAATTACTTTTTATGAAGTAAAGGCACAGGAACTGCATCCCAACATAGATATGTGTGCTTGTGATTGGTGTTAAAAGCGCTGAATATTGGTGACATTACACCAGAAATACATACATGTGTTCAGCGCTTATGGATTTCTTTACACACATTTTTGTAGCCCGTTTGCAGTTCCACCACAGAATTAAAATACTAATTTTGGGCATCCAGTACCAGTATAATTTTGTAGAAACTCCATTATTCAAATCTGTGGGGATGACAGGAAAATGCTTGAGATAGCCAATATTGGAGATAATCAGCTGATTCTGCATACGAAAAATAGTCTGTTCATACTGTGGTTAAAAGGAAATGAAATTGAATTCAATATCAGGAAATTCTAAGCAAGATGGAAACACCAAGGCTCTACTGTATTTGTTTAATTTATTTAGACAAGTATGTTTAGTTTGTTATTTGTTGCAGGTGGAGCCCCTGGGTGAGACGGCCATCGCAGAGTGCATCACGTACCTGGACAACGGGGTGGTGTACATCGGGTCGCGGCTCGGAGACTCGCAGCTTGTCAAGGTGCACAGTAATGCTAAAACCATGATTGCCCAACCGGCCGACCAGCCTCAAAACATAGGTCGGCCAGTTGATATTCTGGGTCGTCTAAAAAAAAAAGCTTTATTATCTTGTTTTTCACCAGTTATTGATGTTAAAAGAATCCCATGTTTATGTGCAAGATGTATGTTGATATGAAAAAGAAATGCTGGCTGGCTGGCAGTGATTGTCCTCAATAACTGAACCCAATTTGCAGTCACAAATCCTTCCTTTGTAGAGGGTGTCCCTTGTTTACTACATCATTTACTTACATTATCATAAGCTAATGCATGAAAAAAGTTTCCGTTATTCAGTTTTCCCTTTGTTTATTCTTCCTTTGTTGAGGACATTCACTGTAGTCAACTTGAAGTCTGAGTCACCCTGACCAAACGACCAATGACTGTGCTGTCTGACATATATATGAGCTTCAGCCACAATCTTCAGCACATTTGACAACGACATGTACATTTCAACTACTATGGAACTGCTTCATAGTCAGCATAAAGTTGAAAAATGCAAAATAGAGATTTCACGTTACACTATTCAAAGCCGTGAAGTGACCATAGTGAGTGTGATGTTTTCAGCTGAATGTGGATGCGGACGAGACGGGCTCGTACCTGTCGGTGATGGAGACCTTCACCAACCTGGGCCCCATCGTGGACATGTGTGTGGTCGACCTCGAGAGGCAGGGCCAGGGACAGGTGGGCGTTGACAGATAATGGCGGGTATTTTCAGTATTGTTATTGTTATGGCCTCAGATAGAAGAGAAATGTTATATGTCCATGTAGAAATCAGCGTGTTTGTTCTGTTTGCAGCTGGTGACGTGTTCCGGGGCGTACAAGGAGGGCAGTCTGCGCATCATACGCAATGGCATCGGCATCCACGAACACGCATCAATTGACCTGCCCGGCATCAAAGGTACGGTGCAAAGCCAACACTGGCAAATACAGTTTGATCATGTAACTGATGTATCCAAAAATATATGGTAGAACTCTTGAACATTAGAGGTGTGCTGTAGAATCCTATGAGCACCTTAAGTATTCTTTTTTGGAGTCGGCTCAAGTCGCATTATGCCATGGCGAATCCTTTTCCATTTCTGAAATAAAATATGTTTTAACTAAGTATTTTTTTTTTTCGATGGTCCACTTTCTTACTACTCTAGCCAAAACTGTAATGTGGCACTGACAATTTGTTTTTGTTGGCTTTGTCTCAAATTCGAAATAGACAACCAGACTACACTCTATCTCTAAATGAAGAATAATGAGGGCTGCCAAACAACTTTACGGTTTATATACAAAGTTCATCTTAACACAACACAATAAATTCTTACATTGATTGACAGTTTCGACAACTGCTGTTGCCATGTATATGGATTCCAACACGATGAACACATTGAAGGATTACTTTACGGTTTGTTGCGTGTTTTGCAGGCATCTGGCCGCTGTGTCTGTCGGGCAGCCTCGACAACATGCTGGTGCTGTCGTTCGTGGGCCAGTCGCGCGTGCTGATGCTGACTGGGGAGGAGGTGGAGGAGACGGAAATCCCCGGCTTCGACGGGAACCAGCAGACGTTCTTCTGCGGCAACGTGAAGCACAACCAAGTGCTACAGGTAGGTGCAACTCGCAGGAGTCTTGTGTTATATGCCTCCCACCCAGGTGGATATTTTGAGTTGTCCTGGAATTCCAGGTTGTTTAACCTGTGAATGTCCTCGATTTTTTTTCGTGGAAGAGTGCAAATCCTGATTGTCTGGTGGACTGTTGTTTCCAATTCACTGTGGTGAAGTCAAAGTCATAGAAAAATTGTCCACGAAGCTTCTCGCATTTGTATACTCTCACTTGATATGTCAGATGAAGGGCATGACTTTGGATGTGGGACAACATACCACCAGTCCTCTTGCTACCAGCTCAGGGATGGGGGTTGGGGGGTTTAATCGAAGAAATCAGGTATTAGAGGCAGGACATTATTAGAAGATTTACGGTAACGTCACCCTGTAGGTGACTGCGAGCTCTGCGCGCCTGGTGGACTGGGACGAAGGCGCTGGTGGCGGAGTGGACACCAGCCGGGGGCAAGCACGTCTCCGTCGTGGCCTGTAACTCGGCCCAGCTCGTGTGTGCGGCCGGCCGCGACCTCTACGCCATCGACATCAACAAGGCGCAGCTCAAACAAGTCAAGTGAGTGCTCAATCTCCCAGTTGGAGAAGCCTCAATAGGTACTCTTAACGAAGTCTGTTTTGCTCTTCCCTTGCCTTTCTGTCTTTCTGTAAACAAGTCAAGTGAGTACGCGAATATTCAGTGACTAGATGAATATTTATGTTGTATGTCATCTGTATTTGTCATTCATTATCTAGTATTCCTACTGATGAAATCAAAAGTTTTTTCACTTGATAAAGCATTGAAGATGCGAAAATTCGTGATTTCAATAAAATTTAGTACCTTTTGGACTTCATAATTTGTTCTGTTTTGATGAAACCATTGCTGGTAAATTGTCTGCGTTGCCGTGGTTTCAGTCAGACTGTGCTGGAGCATGAGGTGGCGTGTCTCGACATCTCCCCGCTGACGCCCGGCACCGATAAGTCAGCAGACATGTGTGCCGTCGGACTGTGGACAGACATCTCAGCTAGACTGCTGAAACTGCCCTCATTCGAAAGGTAATAGCTTATAGAATATGTGGGTGTTGTGATACAAATAAATGTAAATGGCTGCTTTATGGCCTTCATCCTTGCTATGCAGAATCAGACGACTTTACATTCATACCAGGTCATTGGCACCCTTTTCACACTACATCTTTCTCATCTCTTCAGCAAGATTACAGCTCATCCAAACTGTAGCGCAGACGTGCTTATCACCTATTTAAAGTGTAGGTACCACACAATAAAAATATTTAGATAAAAAACACTGACTGACTGCTGTTGTTGTAGCGTGCACGTTGAGATGCTGGGTGGCGAGATCATCCCGCGCTCCATCCTGATGGCCACCTTCGAGGGCCTGCCCTACCTGCTCTGTGCCCTCGGGGACGGATCGCTCTTCTACTTCAACATGAACCAGGAAACAGGTGAGTTAAAAGTCTGTCTATGTCCAGTCAAAAGCCTGTGTGGCTTTTAATAGTTGAAAATAATATCAATTTAATCGTGGGGAGTCCAACAGAAAAATGATTTGCTTTACGGATTTTTTTCTTATGAGTTATGACCAAGAACTTATTTGATGGGTGCAATTCCAGTTTCACTGTTTCTATTCTCGGTTTTCTGCATTTTTCAGAGCTCTGTTGGACAGAAGCAAGTTTTTTTCTCTAGATTTTTTTTTTTTTTTCGGACAAGCAAGAACATTTTAGTTTTTAAATTTTGGTATTGTTTTTGTATTATTCCCCAATGAGAGAGGGCATTAATCGCATTTTTAGCTGTTGGCCAATCTCTTTGTTGTACTTTGTATAACAAATAAATAGGTTTATACCCTTGGTTTAAAACAATGTATTTGAATAATGAAGTTCCAGTGTCACCGTTTCTATTCACTTTTGTCCATGTTTCTTGGAGCTTTGTCCGACAGAAAGAAATCTTTTCTACAGATTTTTTTTTAACCAACAACACATATTTGATGTATGAAGTCCCAGTTTCACCGTCTCTATTCTCCATTTCTAGGTGCTCTGTCGGACCGTAAGAAGGTGACCCTGGGCACCCAGCCGACCGTGCTGAAGACGTTCCGCTCCAACGCCACCACCAACGTGTTCGCGTGCTCCGACCGACCCACCGTCATCTACTCGTCCAACCACAAACTCGTCTTCTCTAACGTCAACCTCAAGGAGGTCAGCTACATGTGTCCACTCAACTCAGAGGGCTACCCCGACAGGTGAGTCAGCCATGCGCGTCTGCTCAACTCAGAAGGTTAAAACTACTAGTCCTCCCCAAAAGTTACTCATCCTGACAAGTTGCCAATTGTGTTTTGGCTCAGCAGCTACTCGTATGCAGGATGAGTGAATTGAATTCAGCACGAGTTTTCCCCGATTTCTACTATTGTGGACGAGAGGACGGGTGACTAAATAGGAGACTGCTCTGGGGCTTTGATGACAAACATCCTGACCACCAGTATTAGTAATTTCGTGAAGTCTATACATCGCATATGATATGGTCTCATTTTTTCGTACCATGCTTTCATTGTACACTATAAGTTCTAAACGTAACAAATTTTCCAAAACGTTTTATGTTTTATTAGAGGTTTTAAACTCCAGAGACTCCATCATAATGATACACAAGTGATTTACATATGTTGTGGCTACCGTCTTTTCCAGCAATTCACACTTCAAAATCCTAAAAGACTCAAATGCTAGACTAAATCAAATTATGTTCTCTAATATTTTCGTGTTCTAACAATACATTTGTTGTTAGAACACGAAAATATTAGAGAATAAAATTTGATTTAGTCTAGCATTTGAGTCTTTTAGGATTTTGAAGTGTGAATTGGTGGAAAAGACGGTAGCCACAAGATGAAAAGAACCACGTACAACCAAATAATTAATCTTAGTAATTTTCGATTTACATATGATGTGGTAATTTGCTGTGTGTTTTTCGTCCCAGCCTGGCGCTGACGAACGACAGCACACTGACGATTGGGACCATCGACGAGATCCAGAAGCTGCACATCCGGACGGTGCCGCTGGGGGAGACGCCGCGCCGCATCGCCTACCAGGAGGAGAGCCAGAGCTTCGGAGTCATCACCATGCGCATGGACATACAGGTGGGAGAGGCTTATCTTTATATCTATTGTGATGATGGATTGACTCATCGTTGTCCAATGAACGTCTTGGCTTTTGAATCATTTATTTGTCTAGTGTCTCTGATGACTGATCAGTCCAATGCGTTGGCAGCTCCACAGACAAAAAGCCAGCAGTTTGCTTCTCTTTATCAATCTTGCAGTTCGTTCTTCCTGAAATGTTTGCATAAAACCTCACTGCATTTACTGTGCATTTAGAGTGTTATTTATATATATATCTATTGTAAGGCTTGAAAGAAAGGAGTGAGCTATGCTCTTTACGACAATGCTAAGTTTTCTTGCCAAGACATACAACAAAATATGATTCCATGGCCCCTGAAAGTCCATAACTTAATCACTAAATAGTGCAGATGTAATTGTGGCAAAGATTTCTCTTTATGTCTGTGTTCTCGATTTTTATGGGGGTTTCTCTTTTTTCTCTTTACAAGTTTTTCTTTGTTCTCTTTACCTGTCTGTGTCTTCTCTTGATGGGTTATCTCTGTGCTCTCCCTTTTTCCAAACATTTCTCCATTTACCCAGGACTTTCAGGGCTGTTTCTCTGTTCTATTTTTGCCAGTTTCTCTGTTCTCTTTACATCTCTCTCTGTTCTGCAGGACTCTGAGGGCTGTGCATTTTACCAATTTCTCTGTTCTCTTTAAGCCAGTTTCTCTGTTCTCCTCACATCTCTCTCTCTGTTCTGCAGGACTCTGAGGGCTGTGCGCCGGCGCGAGCCTCTGCCTCCACGACGGCGGCGTCCACGTCCCACTCGACCCACACCAAGCTGCTGACCGGCTCCTCCGCGGCTCACCTCACAGAGCACGCCTTCTGGGGACGAGGTCGAGGTCGCCAGCCTCCTCGTGCTCGACCAGCACACATTCGAGGGTGAGTGGAGCAGGGGAAACCACGCGATAAGGGCGAGTGCTCGCAGCAGGGTGAAACTAAAGTGCATTCCAAAACCTCCTTTCTACCACATAACGTTTTAAAATCAAACCCGATTTTCTTAAAATTACCTTTTTGCATGGCCGGTTGCACGGACGTATTATTCCCACTACCTGTACAAGTCCATGTGCTGAAGTAATAACACCCTTCTCTCTCCCCCCGCAGTGCTGCACTCGCACCAGCTGATGGCGAACGAGTTCACGACGTCCCTGATCTCGACGCGGCTGGCCGACGACCCCAACACCTACTACATCGTGGGCACGGCCATGGTCTACCCCGAGGAGGCCGAGCCCAAGCAGGGGCGCATCCTCGTCTTCCACTGGAGCGACGGTAAGCGTGAAAATAGTCGCCCAGTTACTCTTCAGCAGGACTAGTGACTGACAAAGGTACTAGTCCTTCCCCAAAAGTTATGTCCTGACAATAGGCCAAACTAGCAGGACTAGTGACTTAAAGAATTCCCATTGTGGTTTGAATTCCACGGTTATTTCCCAAGGTATTCAATGGATTTCATCACCAGGTAAAAGCTAGTAATAATTTCCATGCTTATCCGTATCCCTCGGGCAATGGCCACTGAGTTACATTTTTGGAATACTCAATCTTTTGTGGTTTCAAAGTACATTGCATTCTAATTGAGATGGAACAAGTTTTGTCTTATTGATCAACTACATAGCTTCCTATTGGAACCTGTCATATTTTTCTTTGCCAAGACTTTCACTCTTCTCTCAAGAGCTTCGTCAGGCCTAAGGAAAAGATCCTCTAAGCTGGTCAAATTCGCCCTGACGAAGCTCTTGAGGAAAGAGCGAAAGTCTTGCCAAAAGACAAAGTGACCGAATCCAATAAGTCTCTCCATAGTTGATCATGATTTTGAATAATGGAATCCAACACAAATATGCAATCGTTTTGTATTATTGTTTCAGGCAAGCTGAACCAGGTTGCGGAGAAGGAGATCAAGGGGGCAGCGTACACGCTCAGCGAGTTCAATGGCAAGCTGCTCGCCAGCATCAACAGCACGGTCAGTATAACCAGCGTAACCACGCACCAGCATAATCATAGGAACCGGTGTAACCACACGAAGTCGCGTAACAACGCTCTGTTAGACTTTATACCATAACGAAAAGAAGCTCACATTACATTTTACATACATTTTGTCCCATTAC
The DNA here is from genome assembly GCA_019095985.1 of Streblospio benedicti. Classification (NCBI taxonomy): domain Eukaryota; kingdom Metazoa; phylum Annelida; class Polychaeta; order Spionida; family Spionidae; genus Streblospio; species Streblospio benedicti. The sequence goes on from CM032663.1 coordinate 12,019,361, forward strand.
TCACTTCAAACCACAGATTTTCATGGTGTTTGCTCACTTGGAGTGTAATGAAATGTGTCAACTATGATGATAAAACAAACAAAATATTAGCTCAAATATATTTTATGATAAAATCGAGGCTGAAAACAATCTGTATTTATAATATTTTAACGAAAAAAAGTTCATTTTGATAGTTATACAAACCAAACAGTCATGAGTGGAAAAATTTCTTGGCAATTATGATGGAAAACAAATAAAATATTGGCACAAAATATTTTACCATTTAAAACAAAATCTCTTTTATTTTGATAGTGACATGAGAAATCATGTTTTAGGTGTGTCATATTTTTTTATTACTCATTTTTTAAAATAAACAACAATATAATATGATAACAAGACTGATTATTATCATGGTTCATCAATCACAAAAAGAAAAGAAAAGAAAAAGATTGCAAACTTTTATGATTGCTGTTTTAGAATTCTGATAACAAACTGTAGATATTACTGAGTGCATTATGTTTTAGATACCTGTTTGAGTACCATAGTAGGTGCGCCTGTTCATTGTGTGACTGTAGGTGCGCCTGTTCGAGTGGACGCCGGACAAGGAGCTGCGTGTGGAGTGCTCCTACTTCAACAACATCATCGCGCTGTACCTCAAGACCAAGGGCGACTTCATCCTGGTGGGAGACCTGATGCGCTCGTGTGCACTGCTCGTCTACAAGGCCATGGAGGGCACCTTCGAGGAGGTGGGCAGCATGATAATGCACTAATCTATTTGTTTGAACATAGTTCTTGTTTTTGTCTTATTCCACCTTTTTAAATTAATTACAAACTGGTGTTATTGCTATGTATGAACGTATTTGAATGTTTGTAGTATTTGTGTATATGGATGTAGTCAATAACGCAAGACAATTGCTAAAATAACACAGGTTTGATAAACAGATGTTGAGTAGTAAATAAGTGAGTTCATTGCTGATGTGTCACAAGATGTGTCAGAAAGTTATAAACATACATGCAGAATGATTCAGCGTTGTTACCACTGCTTAAAATAACCACGATTCAGTTCAATTTTAAACCTGCAACATCCCCTATATCAAAATCAAGTACTCAAATATACCATCAGACATTACATGACTGAATCGAGGTATATATAACCGTCGCGTTTCCCGCAGATTGCGCGCGACTTCAACCCGAACTGGATGTCGGCCATCGAGATCCTGGACGACGACACGTTCCTGGGCGCCGAGAACTCGTTCAACCTGTTCACGTGCCAGAAGGACAGCGCGGCCACCACGGACGAGGAGCGGCAGCACCTGCAGGAGGTCGGCCTCTACCACCTCGGGGAGTTCGTCAACGTCTTCAGACACGGTGAGTAGACACGTCGTCGCTTGGGGAAATGGATGCCACTCTGAGTGTCAGATCAGTCAAGCAAATTGACATTGACATTGAAAGTTTGACAATTTTAATGTCAATGGAGGAATTTGCCATGTATGAACTTACCTTGGTTGTTAAAAATCATAACACAATAGTGAAAATTCATTGTATATAAGAAGAATCAGTTCATGTGTGTATTATTCAGTGTCTAATGGCGAATGCAGAAGTATTGCAGTACCATACGTGCTGTTTTGTTACGTTACACGTATGGAACTGACATGTGTTGCTTAGGTAATTTAACCTAGAATGGTTCAATTCTCACATAAAAGTGCACTGTCTCAACCTATTGATAATGATGGAATGTATTCTTGAAAACTGTTTTTTTTACGGTCTTCAATACTTATGAGACAGACTGTTCTGTGTGTGTAGGTTCTCTGGTGATGCAGCACCCGGGCGAGACGACGACGCCCACCCAGGGCTCCATCCTGTACGGCTCCGTCAACGGGGCCATCGGGCTTGTCACCCAGCTGCCCACAGACTTCTTCAACTTCCTCCTCGAGGTCCAGATCAAACTGGCAAAGGTACGCCGGAGGATGGGGTTTTTTTTTTTTTTTTTTTTTTTTTTTTTTTTTTTTTTTCAAAAGGGTACGTACACTGTGTTTCATATAGGGATTTTGTTTATTCTTTTCCTTTTTTATTTGTTTTTCTTTTCTTTTTTGTTTTTGTTTTTTGGTAAAGGTACAGTTGGATGTTGTGTTAGCTTGTTACTCTTGTTTTAGATAATGATGTTCAAAATATGTTGCCTTTGCACTAAACATGTATTTACAGATAACTCAATTTGATGTTCATACATATAACTGAATGTAAACGGATGTTTTCTAGACTAGTCCTTCTGAGTTGGTTAGTGAATTACTTGTACTGTAGTTAAGCTATTATAGTTGATATGAATATGTGTCCAGTTGATTTTTGTTATGTGGTATAAAGTGTCAGGGTGTGGAATCAGCCCAATCCCTTCTGATCACCGTATCCTGACCATACGGCACCAAACGCCACAGTCTACGTATAAATAGAGAGGAGCCAGGCTTGATTGAGTGAGTTCTATAACTGAATATTCTTCATCTTATAATGGTGGAGATGTTGGGGATTATTTGGTGGGTCTCATGATTCAATTATTCTAAAATTACATGTTTAATTTTGAAAAGGAGCCTCCATAGTTCGAAATCTATAAAAATTATATTCAATATTTGAATTTTAGAGTTATTTTTGAAATAAAAGCAGGTAAATACATTGAAATAATTGAATCATGATATGCATATGAAGTTGCAGAATTGGTAAATGCTCTCGTCGGCAAGCAACACATGCTGGCAACCGACACGTCACTCAACTATCAAGGTGTTGGTTGGAAAACGCGTGTTAGTTTGCAGGCGCACGCATCTAGATAATTATGTATTTACAAAGTTCATCTTTCACAGCACAATATTTCTTACATGGTGCTCAAGGTGTAAGAGTCCTTCTGTTATATTGTTGAACGTTTAATCAATGTACTTGAACTTGGACTCAAATAGACATGCGAAGTACTTTGACAGGACTTGAGTCCATAAAACACAAACAAAACACACATAAAACACAACTCTGCCGGCGGATGACTCTCCAGTACCGGGATTCAAAATTCTGTAACCATCCAACCTTAATAATGAGTCTAGAGTTTTGAAGTCTTGTTAACATCCAACAAGATGAATATGAAAGATCAAGTTTAGACGTCTATTTATGCCCATCAGGTGTATGATCTATTCTTGTACATTGTTTTTGTTTTAGATATACCATATATTATGGTGAATCTAATAAATGAATTGAATTGAATTGATCAATTATTATGGGACAGACTATAAGTTTACCCCCCTATTTCCGCCCACCATGTGATCAGTAATTATGAGTCAGGCTATAACCCCTATTTCCACCCGCAGGTGATCAAGTCGGTGGGTAAGATCGAGCATGGCTTCTGGCGCTCGTTCCACACGGAGCGCAAGACGGAACAGTCAACGGGCTTCATTGACGGTGACCTCATTGAGAGCTTCCTCGACCTTAGCCGCGACAAGATGGCGGAGGTTGTGCAGGGACTGCAGGTCAGCGCTGCTTTGTATTGTCTTGTGTTGGAGAAATTTATTTCGCATTAGTGAAATGCACAGTAAAATATCACAGTACAGTTTAAAATGTGAAACCGCGTATCGTTAAAAGCATAGTTATTTATGATGATTGGGTCAGGTTATTTTTAGAGAGAGGAAATTTTAGTCCAAAGAGTTAATTTTTTTTTGATGCGTTATATTTGTAAATTTGTGCTAGAACGTGGAAAATATTTAGAATGTGCATCCTATAATTAGACATTGTAATTGTTCTATAACTACAGTTCCAAAAAATTTTCTTGTAGTAATGATTTCATTTATCGTCAATAACAATTCTATATTATGATGGAAGTTCATCGTCTATAACAATTTTATAATTTTAATTATCTCGTATTGTTTAAGACTTGTATCGCAATAGTTATAACGGCTCCTGTTACCGTCTGTTTCAGATTGACGATGGCAGTGGCATGAAACGGGAAGCGACAGTCGATGACTTGATAAAAACAATCGAGGAACTCACTCGGATTCATTAAAACTTAGTGAACATTGTTTATGTGATATACAAAAACTGTAGTGTGGATTTCTGATGTGAGTGTGAGCTGGAAGACATGGTTCAAAATAGCGAAGCACGCGACTGATGTCAACGTGAAAGTATCCAATATGGTCAATATGCGCTGGGAGTACAATGAAACAGAACTCTGTCTAGAACAGATTGACAAGGTGGGACAGAGACCTGCAACTGGACGCGTAGCCATTTCCAATATTTCATCAAGTAAATATCAAAATGCCTCTTTGCAGACGCCAGTGATGTACATAATTTGAGTAGTTATTTGTTTTCGTAGTTTGTTTTTTTATTCTTTTCGTACGAAAAATGTAACTTCCAAGTTGTCATTTCGCCAGATATATGCATTTTCAAGTCAGATTAAACAGAATGCCATTGAAATTAGTGTACATGAATTTTTTTACGTCACTAAAATTGAATATGAATGTACTTAATCATCAAACCTATTGCATCTTTTTCTTACAAATACAATAGACAACATTTAAATTAGATTTAAGAAATATGAAAATTTAAGTTAAACGTTATTTAAGAGGCTTGTGGTGAGAACATGTTTAGACTGAAACTGATGTAGTCTGTTTTTTAAGGTTGAATGGTGAAATCTTTTCAAAATTTGATCATTTATGTGGATAGCTTTTTAAGAATGCATGGAATTTGCATTTTTGGTAGGTGATATTTTTTATGAATGTTAGATCTCTTTCCACATACCAATATTGTTATACAAAATGCAAACTTTGCCAGTTATTGGCAATTTAATACTGTTTGATTAACTATATTGATTTGGTGTTTCAAAGCATTGTTAGTGATTTATGTTTTGGGCACTTTTTATACCAATTATTGATACAGTTGATTTTTAAAATGACTATAATTCATATTGTTCTCTTTTTGTGATTATCTAGTAAATTTGCTATTCAAATAAAGCAAACAAATATAAAAAATGGCATTTATTGATAAGATAAACTTTTGTAAAAATATTTTTTTGTGAATAAAGTTTATAAATTTGAATGTTGAACATCCTCATAAAAAGGTAAATGTTTATTTAGTGTTAAAAAAAAATGTTTCTGTATGACGAGGGCTGGACACTAGCTAGTGCCTGCACTAATCTGTTGTTTTGGGAATTTTGAACATCTCCACAAGAACTGGTAGCATACAAAAATTTGTTTTCATTGAAAAATAGTTGATCTAATTTTTTATTTTGCCATCTGCGGTTTAGTTTAAAAAATTTCAGGGCACATAAAAATAAGATCAGGGCACATGAATTTGGACCATCACGTGCCCTGCTGGGCATGCGAAAAAAAAAGTTAGTGTTAAGCCCTGTAATGTTTACTGCTCAGTTTAAATTTGCAGAATGTAGACCAAATATTTTTAGTAAATTAGAAGACGATAGCTAAAATGCATTATAAAATCCTTGGGAAAAATGAACACACAAAAAACTAGATGAAAAGTGTTCAAAGAACACGTCGTTGCTTGAACAAGTAGGCATTTAAGGTATATTCTGAAACGATATATACTTTACAATTAAGAACTTTTTTGAATTTGACGAGAAAATCTCAGAATGAATTTACAGCAGTGATATACGTAATTTATTATACATGTACAATAAAAGCTTATTGAAAATCTTTCATAAATTGAAAAACCCACTTTAATTAGAAAGTGCCCCAAAGCTAATCACTCCGGTGTGGTGCACCTCATACCTCATAGTTGTGTAAAGTTTGAATGAAATTGGTTCATCACTAAATGTTCTAGTTTTTCCAGAGACAAACATGCATAAATAGTCACAAACAAACGAAACACAATGCTTTGCTTCAGATGAAGCAACGCAAATGAGTTCACTAGCAAACCCCCCATTTCATTGTCAGACAAGTACGGCAGAGAACTCAAAATTACGGGCAAATCCCCTGGCACGTCGATCAGGGGCAAGAACTTCCAAAACGCTCAAGAAACATGGGACTGAACTGATGTCTGTAACTTCATTCTTACATACTTGGATGGTTATCACCTCAATTCTGATGTTGTGTGTTAGAACTCCACATGAGGATGAAATTTTGGGAGGTTTATAATGATTTTCAAGCTATGTAATCATACACACACGCACACTTGGATTCCAGGATCCTTCACTGGACACATGCACTAAAAATACCCCATACTTTTAATCAAGCGGACTAACCTTTATTTCCATAATTTCTTTCAATCAAAAT
>CM032663.1:12025690-12151621 GCA_019095985.1 Streblospio benedicti
AAATGATAACTTGGATGACAAAAATGGTAACATGCTCTATCAAAGTCTTTGTGGTGGAACAGTTATTAGTGCTTCTGGTAATGGTCCAGTGTTCCCTCACCCAGAGCCTGCACATCACTGTCCTGACATGGACGGTAACCAACATGATATGGAAAATTCAGGCGATATACCAGAAGACGTTGACAAAGAAGGAACAGTTGTTGTTAAGCCTGAACCCCCAGATGATTATTACACTTTCCAAAGGAACCTTCCTGAACAGGACGATGATGATCCAATCGTCATCCCCACTGAAGATTCACCACATCGTCGTAACTCTAGATCTCCCAGCGAACAAGAACAAGTTCAGAATCTGTCGTTGAATATTTCAAACGCAGCATGTTCGTCCACTGTTAGTCCTCGCAGCTCGAGAGAGAGCGGCGTCAGCCCGCCGTCTGAGATGAAATCACCGATGCAGTCATTCAAAGATCCAACGGAGGCAGACAGCACTCGCTTACACGCCGCATCCCCGAGTGTCATCTCCCTCCTTCTTCAAAAAAGAAATCTCACAGGATCGAGTATGCTCACCGCTAATGGAAATAGTCACTCGCAGCCAAAACAACTGCGTCCGTCTCCAAGGTCTACTTCCTTCAACAACAACAGCAGCTCGTTCTATCCGGTCGAGTCCGGTTTGCAACATAGCGCAGGAGGTGGATACGAGAGCCGCAGTAGGTACAGCTTGCCTCAGTATAACCCGCTGAATCTGTCGCACAGCCAACATCAGGCCACGCGCTCCAGCAGTGAGAGTTCTCACTCGTCGCTCCACAACACACCGCACAGCACTGGCTCCGGCCTTCGATCGGTCGCCATGGAAACCAATCGCGGCTGGCACTGCGAACACTGTAACATTTTGTTTTTCGACTCGGCCATTTACTTCATGCACATGGGTCTGCACGGGATGGACTCCGAGTGGCAGTGTAACTTGTGCGGCATGCAGCTGTACGACGTCTACAGTTTCACGTCTCATTTTGTTAACGGGCACGTGTCCTCTTAAGTGAAGTCACAAATACGGAAGAAATAGAAAAAGGGATCAGATAAGTGATATTGCAACTTCTTGATATTGCTACTAATTGATATTTTCAACACCAAAGCGGCAGTGCTAATGGAGGGAAATATTTGGGTTTGAGCGCTATTTCTTGAAATAGAGTGCAAATGATAGTCATTGATGAAGCTCAATCTTTACATGTCCACACTTCGTAGGAAATTATGCATCCTTTATAGATATAGTACCAGTCAGGGTATGATCTTCTTTTCACATAGCATTCAATTAAGATTAGTCACTATTTGAAGAATTGCTGATGGTTGATTTGATTTTTGGGTAAAGATCATGGATAATGATTGTGATTTAAATTATTGGTTATGTGTTATTGACTGTTACTTTTTGTGTGTTACTTGTCACTTATTTGTTGTAATGCCATTTAAGCATGCAGCAATTCAGAAGGCAAAACATTCCGTCAGTTTACTGTTATATCTGTATATACCGCGTATATTGATAAGGATTTATGCAGTTTAAAGTTATCTTCAGAAGGCAAAACATTCCGTCAGTTTACTGTTATATCTGTATATACCGCATATATTGATAAGGATTTATGCAGTTTAAAGTTATCTTTTTAGTCATTTGCATCTTTTTGATGCTGATTATTGCATATGCATTCTTATACAATTTTGCCTACTTAAAACTTAATTTTTTCTGGTTGTTGAAGTTAGATACAGTTGGCTCCAATTATCTCAAACTCTGAATCATGCAGTCAACTAGACAACTATTTCCATTATTGATACTTTGCATTTTCAACTGTTATTGATAATTCAAAATTTACGATAACTTCAAAATATTTATTTCTGACAGCTTTGATTTAACAGGGACCAACTGCATATCAGCTGTTGTATATACAATTTAATAACTTGTTGGATTTATGCGCGTATTGAATATTTTCACTGTTATGAATATTTATTCTCATATCTCGAGTGCCTTTTTCCTCATACACAGGGAAATATTTCACTATCATTACAGTTCAGAGTTTCCAGTACCACATTTTTATAAATGTGTGTGCCTCTTAGATGTTGCTAGTGTTTTTCATCCATTTTGACTACTGTACCTATATTGCCTTGAAACTTTTGAATGTTTTCAAAAGATGTTTATTGACTGAAGTCCAACTAAAGTGCTTATTTTGTTACATGAGCATGTTTAGATAGAGAAGATTTTTAAAGCAGGACGTCATTTCAGTTTGTTTTGCTATTTAGCATATTTAGAGACACGCTACATTAATGTTAGCTTTACTTAAGAAGAAATATGACAAAATTCACATTATAGATTTTCTTTCATCAATGTCATAATATTCTGTTGCTACTGCAATTCGTAATGTACATAAAATGATGTATCATCTGCTACAGAAATATCTGTAGATCTTAGCTTTAAAAATTGATTTTTCTCTGAGTTTGAAATATCTGACTGTGTGACGTACTTGAAATCTTTCTTCTCTTGGGAACTTAATTGATATTATTGATCAGTGGTGGGCAGTTGTGCAGGGTTCAATAATATCATATTAATTGTATCTCCACAGAAATCTCTAAAGTTCAGAAAAATATGAAAAGATAAACATTCCGTCTGCTTCAATATATTGAATTCCAATCAAGTAACGTCCATTACAACATTTAACTTTGCAGTCCTGTTTGCAAAATGCTCTCTCCATTTTAAAAGAATTTTGTTGCTACTTACTACTAGCTCATGGTTTCTTTTATAAGATGAAATGATCAAAATTGTCAAAGAATGAAAATATGAAGCATTTTTTTAGATGGCGTGAATATTTTAAATCAAACAAGTGCCTGATCGTGGTGAAAGTGCTGAGTGAAGTTTATATTCTGATCAAAATGTCTTTTACAATTGTTAGTAAACACAATTATCTGTGAATCATTGTTATGTCAAAACTGTTGATTGAAAGTGCCTAACGTACTGTGAAATTTTGTAGTTGTAGTGAGCATATGAGCATAAAACTATGGGTATAATTTTGTGACAAAAAGATATCAATTTGTAATTTGTTAGCAAATGATGTTAATCGTTGTCAGTTCGCATTTCTGTGTTCATTCGTATGAATTAAGGTCAAATGTCACCAACTGTGTGGTTTTTATTCACCTTTGGAATTACATAGCATTCAACAGTGCTGTCACTTGAATATATTGCAGATTAAGCTTCATGATGATGTCTTGTATATTATTAGTCAAGGTATGAGTAATGCAATATTCTAACTAACAAATTCAGTTGGGAGCCATGTTTAATTGATAATGATTGAAAAGGATTGGCATATTTTGGATGTTACATATGATGTAGATTTGTACAAATTGCTAAATCATGGTAGTAAATGTGAAAAGTCAAATTTAAAGCTCAGGACATGCATTCCATATAAAAGTTTCACAACAGGTTTTTTAGCAGATATTTTAGTACCGTCAGTAATGCAGACATCAAAGTCATTTTTAGTGTGTTTTTATTTTGTTTTGTGTGCTAAGTATTGATGTTCGCCTGAGCTGTTGTCCAGTTTTTACAGATGGTCGGAATGTGTCATTTTCTGTCTTCCTTTTGATCTGGTTGTGGTGCAAGGCACGTGATTTTTCTCAATTGTCAGTTTCGTTTTTAAACTGTCATAGAAACATTAACAGAAAAGTTTCTCTGATGTGACAGAAAGACATCTTATTGATACCTCCTTTGACAAATTTTCATGAGAATCATGTCACAAAATCAATTAAACTTAAAATCTGTGCTTACAATTCAATAAGAAACTTGACAAAAAATATGCTTGGTGTATTGAGAGTGAATTGAAGACAATATTTATGTGAGAATGCTTGCCTTGTAACTTTTCACTTGTTCTTTGATCTTGAAAGTGCTACATGAAGTTCTTTCTTCTTGAAATCAAACTGTGCAAGTATTTTGTAACTATGCATCTGCTGTTAAGGTACATGGTGCTTGCAACAATTATCTCAAAGCACCTTTATTTTGTAAATATATATTTTCCTAACATTTAATGTACGTTGTTTCAATGAAGTTTTGTGAGCTTTAATGTTGATATTTTGTGTAGGTGTTTGTATTTTATGTCCGTGTTCAAGTTCAAAAGGTTTTGAATGTGATAATCAAATTATATTTTTAATCAAAAGTTCGATGAATTCTAATCATAAAGGTAGAACTGCATCCCATAGGATTGACATTTATTGATGAGCATGTTTTTTTTTTCTACAAGATAAATGAATGTAGTTTGGAAAATATGAAAATGTTTTGTTACAAACATTGCAATGATACATTCAATAATTTGTAACTAATCATTTGAAAGCAAAGCAGATCTTGAATATTCATAGATTTTGTTTAAAAGACACATTACTCATCCAATAAGATATGTCAATGAAATGCTATTTTCAGTTTTCTTTAGTTTGTATTATAATCCATATCTCTGCGAAGCTAATTTGTGATTGAAGACCAATGAATTGTTTTAAAAAAGCTAGTCATTGTAGAAGAATAGAAAATGCTAAATGGAATATTTAGTTTTGTTTTAGTGCTTGTTAGTCCTTGAAAATTGTTAAATCCAACAATAGTGAAGGAGTCTGTAGTTGTTGATGTTATTGCCAGTCACGTATCAGTACTTCAATGCTATTGACGTTACTTACGTGCTTACACACTTGTTGCTTTGTTGCTTTAAAATCAATTCTAGATACATAGATGGACATATTTCCTTGACTGAAATTATTTTTGTGAATATCATTTTATATGTTTTGATAAGATTTATTTGTTGTGTTCCCAAGAACCATCCATTCGTTTTTAGTCAAAGCCCAATGAAATCTCTTAGATATGATTTAGAATTGTTTGAAATATCAAATCATATTTTGATAATAGCCCATTGTACAAAGTGTTGGATAATTAATAACTGTTGATTGAAGTGAAACCATGATAATAATAATAATAATAATGTGTTCACCAATCTTTTGATTCTTTAGTGTTTGCTCCAATTATTATGTCAATGTTCAATTGTTCAATTGTTGTTTTATGGACGCTTTTTAATTCATGTTGATTTATTGCTCTCCGCCTTCACTGTTATGTTATCTTGATCATGTTTTAGCTATTGCTTTTACACAAAATCATGATAAAAATATAGAAAATTTCATCAAAAGTGGCAAAACACGGCTATCTTTTTCGTTGTCAGCTGTTTTTAAATGTTCTGGCAGATGTTCACTGAAAATTTCCGTCATATTTTTCAACCACTTCTTTTGTGTTTTGCTGTTTTGGGGATATTTTCAAAACTTATTGGTCCTCCAAATGACAGTCGCGTATTTTTTAATGGCTTGAAACCATTTTAGATTCTAGTGAAAGAATCCAACCTTGGTAACCAAAACTTGTAGAGCAAATTTGCATTTATTTGCACACATAGTCATTGCTCACCTGTGACAAGTTGACATTCTTTTTGTATCGAAATGCGCAATTGCACATTTGTAGTATAGGCCTGTACCTACTCCTTGTGGATTAAAAGTACTCTAGTTGTCATGAAAGTACTGTGATTGTCATGAAAGTACTGCAGTTTTCATGAAAGTACTGCAGTTCTCATGAAAGTACTGTATTTGGCATGAAAGTACTGCACTAGTCATTGAATTACTGCGGTTCCCATGAAAGTATAAAAGTACTGTGATTGACAAACGTAATCATTTTATTTATTATTATTTTTTTTAAACAAGTTATTACACTAAGCTTTCAACAGTCTCTTTTGTTTTGTTCACAGTGATGACGTCATTCGTCGTCACTGGGATCGCGGTAAATCACCGGGTTGTGTGCCCCCCCCACCTCTTTTCTCACTGTCATCACTGTGAACAAAACAGAAGAGACTGTTGAAAGCTTAGTATAATAAATTGCTTGTATTATCCTGTTTAAAAATAAAATGATTACGTTTGTCTATCAAATCCAGGATAAATCAACTTTCCATCAGAAGTACTGTGATTGTCATGAAAGTACTGCAGTTGCTATGAAAGTACTGCAGTTGTCATTTGGTGGACCGACCATTCTAATCATTCCACGTGTTCATGTCATTGCCAATCGGAAAGACGTCTGATATGTGGGAAAATTTTGTTATGCTATTTTAAATGTGTAGCTCTTCTGTTGTGGTAATAATTATAGATGTACATTAGAAACTCATTATCTTTATCTCAAATCTGTAGGGAGAACAGTAAAATGGTCAAGGTAGACAATATTCAGAAATCTGTTCATAATCATGTGGAAGGAAATTAATCTAACCTCAAGATAAACAATATCAAGATAATGGGGTTCTACTGTACTCATAGCTGTACCAAATGAGCTATTAGTATAAAGCACAAACAAATTGATTATTCAAAACCACATAGAGATGTCGTTGCGGCTCTGACTGCATTTGTGATCATTCTTTGTGATTCTTCTTGCCTTCAGTCAATTTGATTTTTTTGTGATTATGTCAAGATTTTGATGGGATTCTTTTATGTTGTTATTTTCCAGACAAATAAAAGGTGATTGTGATTAAAACCCTGTTTTTCATTGATTACTTTTTAATTGTTAGAATGCACATAACACAAAATGCACAGATTTTGCAACAACTAATAGTGTCAATCTTGGCATCAAGTAAAACAATGAATGTTGAGAAGTTTTCTTTTGCATAAGCACTCCCATTCTCTTCTGATAATCACATCCCCAGACTTTTCCTTAAGCAAATAACATTTTTTATTTTTTCATCTTCGGGCACATGTATAAATTGTACAGTTCCCAAACATGCAACAGATTCCCTTACTTTGCTTTGCATGTTCAACATTCCCTGATTTTCAAGAAATGTTAAAGTTCCCTAACCACATGGATCCTTATTTTGTAATAGTTAACCTATACAACGGAATTATGTACCATGAAAAGAGAGACGTTTCATATGGCATCCACCATATTTCTTCAGTGTTGTGACATGAAGTACTATACTACAATTACGTAACCCCAAGATGGGCAGATGCCATATGAAACGTCTGTTTTCATGATACATAATCCAGTTGTATAGATTAAATATTACATATGTATTAACCTGGATGTCTAATCTTCACGTTATTATCAGATGGATCCTTGTACCTAACTACAGGATGTTTTGAAAGTAGATGCCCAATACATGTATATCGATTATAAATGTGCATATATTGAGATACAATGTAAGTCATGTACACGTGTACACGATGCTAGTGATCTAGTAACAGGGCTACAAGAGATCGTTCAGATCACATATAAGATAGGTATGCTCACATGCAGGGGATGTAGCAATGTTGTCTCATAGCTCAAACGATTTTTAAAAAATACAACTTTAATACCAAGGAACATAAAACTTATTCTTAGAGCACATCTAATTCTGCAGGTTATGATCATCACAGTCAGTGGTTGGCTGGTCATTATGCTCACTGGACAGTCAGCTTTTTGACACGATGTGCACAGGATCAATAATACAGTAGAAACTTACCATCTAAAGCTGAAGCAAGAACAATAAAATACTCAAAATACCCATTATTCGAAATAACCAAATTATGCATGTTCTTAAACTTAGTTGCAGGGAAATCAAACTGACCTTGATATAATAGAAAATAAGAGATAAGCAATATCAGATTCTACGGAGATTATTTTTATATATAACATGCAATAAAGACATTCATGATTTTCGTAACTTTTTATTGATTCTTCAACATTTTCATACAATATTCACTCAGTTGGTACTCAGCTGTTTTTGATTATATTGACTACAAAATTCTAGTGTCCCTTGAATTTACCTATACTGATGGATGCTGTTACATCTAACAAACTTTCATAATTTTAACCATGCACTCAAAATACATTGAATAAAAGCTGCCTGTAAAACAGTAAACACTATTTTACTTGAAGATAATTCCACCAGTTGTCAGCTATTTTTTGATCACACATTTTAACCAAGTCATTTATTTAAATACTGCAACATTTATTTCATAGTGCAATCAATTAATGTTTACAATAATGAAAATTCTTAACAAATTAATAGCCATATTTTTCTTGAGTTGCCATACATATACGGTTTCACAATTTTAATCAAAAGAACCCATGTCCTTGATAGTTGATATTTTACTAATTTTAAAGTTTTCATTCCCAAATAACAACTGAATTTGAACCACATTTAAAGTTTGAATGGGTTATTTTTTCAACGAGTACATTTTCAAAATCACTCAAATTCTATTCCAAAATTAGCTATATTTCATCATATAAAATTTCTATTCATTAAAAGTTAAAATAATTTAATATAACTTATATTATAAATATAAACTAGTGGCACGCTCTTTTATAGCAATATCTTTAGAACCTTAGGGAGAAAATTTAAGGTTAATATTCAATACATCACAGAAATATAAATACATGATCCAAGAGGCTTTAAAAAATCATAAATATTTTTGAAATCTTAAATTTAGTAACATAATTGAAAAACAAATGCACCCAAATAAAAATATTTTATAACAAAAAGAAGCACCATAATGTCTATAAAATCAAATTGAATTTTCCAACACATGAAATTAAAATTCCGATATCAAGTTTGAAATTTTACCAGTTCAATTAAATGTGCTACTCTTTTCTTTGTAAATTGTTTAAATCCACATCTGAACATTTAAAACAAGAAATCGACAGCCCAAACTACCAAGCACCCATAAATAAAGATTTCAGTTTGTGCTATAGTCAGTATGTGAAGGTTTCCATAATCTATTCAACAAAAATGTCATTAATAAACATCATCTTCATGATTGACACACCCAACCCCATACAGAAAATAAGTGAAAAACAAAACTACTCTGGGAAACAAAAACAGTTAATAGGATGTGCTATCAACTGACTTAAAAGTAAATGAAGAAATTTTTTTTTTTTTCATCTGTCAATTCCACAACTAACACAGACATCTGGAACAGTCTGTCTACGACAAGAACATCCCATTGAAATAGTGACTACACCTGTGTAGCCCCAAAAAAAGTAAATGATGTAATTCTTGTTTTTGTTTTTCATATATCAATTCCAGAACAAAAGTTACAGAAAAATATTGCAATTCCACATCGTTCACTGTCTGTCAAATTGGCAAAATTGTCAATCGGCCAGAATAAAGAATAAAGTCAATCGGCCAGAATAAAGAATAAACATTATTTTCTTTTTTCATACGTCCATCTCAGAACAGAACAAACAGAAAGATATTGCAATTCCGCATCTTGCACTGTCACATTGTATTACTCTGACGATGCTACACCTGTGAAACGCAGTCGAATTCACAAAATTGGCAATCGGCCACCATCGTGCCTACTTTGACGAGCGGTGAAATGAGGGTGTTAAATGCCATCTGCTGTGGCGACGACTACGCCTCTAAAGCCAAACAAAAAACTAAACTAGGTGAAATTTTCTTTTTTCATATGTCCATCCCAGAACAGAACAAACAGAAAGATATTGCAATTCCGCATCTTGCACTGTCACATTGTATAACTCTGACGATGCTACCCCTCCGAGGCGCAGTCGAACACCTCTGGGCTGTGGTGTGGGTACTTGGGATGCCACCAGCGCAGCACGTACACATTGTAGACGGGGTCGAGGACGAGGGTCGTGGCCCCGGCGAGGTTACGGTCGTGAGGACTGTACTGATGCTGCTCGCTGAACACCAGCTTGAGCCGGTGGTGTCTGAAACAACACACAATGTACACATGTACAACGTGGTGGTTTTACATGAAATAAAAACTTGCGTCATACTACATTGTATACATAAAATGTTTATGAATTGCCTTATCCTTACAATTGTTTCGCACAAAAATCCTCTGTGCCTGCTGAATCAGATGATGTAATAATAAAATTCCATATGCATGTGCAGTCGATTCAAAATAAAAAGATGTAAAATCATTTAAAAACTTTCTGTTCTTTTATATAAATGCAATAAACATAATTACATAATAATTTTAATATAAATTCATATAAAACATTAACACATGGCTGATATAGCATCTTCTGGACAGGAATTTCCCCCTAGTTTAGTTTCTGCCAGTTTCCGCCCGGCGAAAAGGGGTTTTGGACAGTTTACGCCATATTTATGCCACTTGTCAACAAATAGGTTTGCCCGGCGGAAACCCAACCCTGCTGCTGATGGCCGACATTGAGCAAAAACTGAATTACTCGATGGCACTAGATAATATATATTGTACACCAATGCCTGACTACAGTTTATAGTCATGTATGCAAATCAAAAATATCAACAAATTTGCCAGTTCTAATCATGGGACCTAATCTCCAATTTAGGTTTGTTTAAAATGTCTGACTGTCTCTCACAGACTGAAAAAATGACATTTTCATGTGTGTATTCATTATGATGTAAACTAATCACAATAATGAAAATAACAATGTAGATGATGCAAAAAAAAATAGCGATTTTGATATTCATTACCATTTTTTCATTATGATAGAAAATGTTACTCCATGAACTTCCTGTCAGCACATAAATTAACATTACAAATAACAAGAACCATGACAGAATGCAAAGTTCAGTTAATTAAGTATGTAGCATAGATTTCATAGTATATGTATTTTCACTGCTACGTGTACATATCTACCAAATCATATAAACATAAAAATCTTTAATTTCATTTAAATTTCGAGCCCATACACTCCTCATTATGGAGTCTATGGACTCAAAATTCAAATAAAATTAAAAAAAAAAATCATATTCAGATGATTTGGTAATAATACACGTAGCAGTGCATATACATATACGATGACCGAATGGCCGGTTATTACTGACCTCATGTCGCCGCTAACGCTGAGGAAGGTTTTGGTGAGGATGAGCCCCATCACCACCGGCATGCAGATGTAGTTGGTGGCCAGAACCTGCAGCAATACGGCAGTAATATAACAATGTTGAAGTTGGTGATACTTGTCCTTTATATAATAAGCTCACAGTAATGTCATGTTCTGGTTATATACTCATGATAAGTGAAGACGCTAGAAGATAGAAAATTTTAATTTTTACACAAAACCAAATTTAAGAGACTTATTCAACCACAATGTATGCACTAGTAAGATCTATTGTCTCAAACAGTGCCCCAGACATGGGGCCTCAGATAACTTTTTAACCATACTAGTCTACAGGTCTGGTATTGCAAACATGTTACTAGCCCTCCAAAAATGTTTTGAATCAGCAGCTACTCGTATACAGGACAAATAATTGAATTCAGCTCAAGTCCTCCCCAATGTCATATAGTCTGGACGAACAGATTAATATAACTAAATGTGATACTGATTCCATAGTCCGCTCATCGAAACTATGTCGTAGAAATTGGGGAGGACTCGTGCTGAATTCAATTCATACGAGTAGCTACTGAATCAAACCACGCATGGCAACTTGCCAGGACGAGCAACTTTTGGGGAGGACTAGTACCTTCTATAAGTTACTAGCCGTGCCGAAGAGTGACCACTGAGGCCTTAACTGGGAAATTCAATGACTGAATGGGAGACTGAGTAAGAATCGGACCTGCAGAACGCAGCAGTCCTCCTCCGTGTTGTCGTGGATGTTGATGTCGGACAGAAGCCGGTCCTCGTTATCGCCGACCACCGCTGACAGGTGGCACTGCGAGCGCCGCGGCAGGCGGAATTTGAAGAAAAAATGCCACAAGTTTTTCACCTGCTTATGCCACATCAGAAGGCACCGGGCACCTGTATGTAGTGTTTGTATAGAAATTATGATTTGAAACAGAAATATGTGGATCTATTAAGGATTAATTGTATTGAAGTGGTAGATACTTGCGTTATAAGATATAATTGCATAACAATGTCATCAGTTGCTGTATACTCATAAGTAAAAGAATTTTGAGAAGAAAATAGAAAATGTTAACTTCCACAAAATTAAACACAGTGCCTGAGAAAAGTGATAACGCTTCATAGTCTACAGGATAGTATCGCAAAAAGTTACAAGTATGGCAAGTACGCAAAAAAAGTTACTCATCCTGCATGTTCGACACAGTTTCCATGCAGCACACAAACGCTAACTTCGGATTTGAGAAAAGATGGCAGACTGGAGGGCGAGTAACTTTTAGTGCTTACTTGACTAGTTGGCCTACTCGTGAATTAGTAGATGAGTACTTATCTGGGGCACTTCCAAATGTAAACAAGACTATACACAAATATATTGACTAATTTTGAGATAAATTCTATTTTGAACTTACTATCTTATTATGTCAGACATTTTTCATGTCAATTGCACAATCTGTCCAGTAATTATTTTTACAGTTTAAATACCAGTTTCTGGACTATTATACCAAAAACAAAGCTAGGGTACTAAAACAATAATGGCCAAACTATATGAGAGTTCTTTCTGTCACTAGGTGACAGCACGTGTCTGTGTGTGTCGTGTAAGGGTCGCTGGCACGTGCTGTGGTCTTTTAAGACCTAGGGCAGTCCAAGACCACAGCGCACACCAGCGACCCCCCTTATACAACAAACACAAACATCCTTTAATGTTATGTGCTGTCACCTAGTGAGAGAAATAAGTCTTAGATGATCGACATGTAAAATGTCTGAAAATAGTATAAAAATATCAAGACAGTAAGTATAAAATGGATTTATCTAAAAAATAGTCAAAGTATTTATAAAAAAAATTAAAATCCAACGAGTCTATTTTCAAGACTTTATACACAAAATGCAGAATTAGACCTACCCGTGAGAACGTCCGGATCATGACCAAATGATGCCGTATTTTTTACCCTCTTTTGGAATGCTGGGTACAAATAGAACAGAGAGCGAACAACGCGCGTTCTCAACCCATGGTTATGGGATATACAGTGAGGCTGGAGATGCATAGGTAGATCAATATCAGCATTAAAGTATCTGGAAAATATAACTATTTGTATTACTAAAAAATCACTAAATAACTCAATGAAATGTGGAATAAGATCAGGTCATGAAATTTGCATAATGTTGACTGCATGTTTGAAGTGTTGTAAAACTTATGACATGCAAGACTTAAACATTTGCCAGAGTGCAGATGAGAAAGAAAAATAAGACGAAAAATGGCACAATATAAATGAATCACCAATATAAAAAGATACCAAACATCGTTTAGGTTTTTGAAATGCAAATAACTAAACAACAGTATATAAACAATGTAAAACCGTATATAACCTTTTATAAAGTTCATGCCAAAACGTAGCAGAATGTATGACCATGTGTGCACTTTTGCAGATACGTGCAAACAGGGAAATGTCTTCAGGATCTATGTAACTGCCCAGAATGAACCAGAGATCAAGGGGATAAATGTATCCGGACTCATCTTTCATTATCAAATTTTCTAGTTGTTTCTTCTTTCTTCTGCGTGTGCGACTGCGAACACTTGCTCCTAAAATGGAAGTTATTCCTTGTATCAGAATGTAAAATTATAGTAATGCTTCAATTAATATAGCAATTATGACTAATAGTGGTGCGAATGATTGACGATATAACCGCGATTAGACTAGTTGGGGAAATGGTGACCAATGATCGAATCTAGTTTAAAATAATCATTATAATCGCAGAATTCATATCTACCATTCTCTCAACCATGAAAATGAATTTCATACTAGTAGCTTGGTATCAGCAATCAAACATAATTCAACCAAATATTTTCCACCCGGAAGTTTGCCATTACTATGAAAAACATCTCGGAGTTAGTTTACAAAAAGACCTCAATGCTGTGGCAACGCCGCCACAATACGTAAACACTAAAAAAAATGGCGGCCTAATTGATTGTTGCCGGAGTAGATTTTTCGAGTGATATTTCAATAATTTACATATGTATGGGAGATGTCTATCACTCATAATCAATCTGATTCGATGATCAGCCACCAGATATAAAGCGATAATCGATGGCCGATAATAGGAGCGAGTCCGACCACTAATTACTATGTGAAATAAAAGTTAGTCTTAATCACACTATTTGTATTAGTATCATGGATATAATATTTAATGCATACCACAATCAACATTTTCTTTTTCAGCATCTGACAGAGCTGCAGGAAAATCTGTAATCTCAAAGTCAGAAAGATCTTTCTCAAACCATTCCAAGTCTGTTGTGCTTGATGTTTTGGATACAGCCACTAAAATTTACAAAAAAACATAAACATTACATAAAAATTGAACATCAACTTTCAGTTATCTCTGAAAGAGTTGATACATACCAAGATAACACAATTCTATAAAAATACATGGCATATTTTTTTATAGATAATCCTCCTGTTCTGATTATACATCCGTAAAGTGATTAAGAAATCTACTCAACTTATAATTACTTAACAAGTACAGTAGAACCTCTCTAACAGGAGTACCTTTAGATTCAGAGTTAGGTGGTCTCTATAAAGACTTAGAGGTTCATTCTGGCAGCTTTATGAAAGTTTGGGACTGTATAAAGTGGTCTTATTATAGAGGTAGTCTCAATAGAGGTGGCCTTAATTGGAGGTTTAACTGTTGGCATATATCATTTGCATCAAACCCATTTTATGGTTTACATACCACAGTAGTGAGGAATACTACATACTTTCTGAGGTCTGCAGAATTTTGGTCTCCCCCTTCTTGAGCCTTCCAGTTTTCACAACTTCACTTGTAGCATTGGCAAAGTCATTTAGAGTAAAATCTGAAAGCAAAGAGGTTACGAGAGCTACTTCATTATTCACAAATCTATTATTTCGCAATAATCTTGCATAGCAGACGAAATGACATCATACACCTACAAGCCTCACTTCCAGGTTATGTCAAAATGTGTGTCAATGGGATGTGTGTTTACATACATGTAAATTTAATTTGCTCAAAAACAGACCTGATTTGAGAGTTTTGTTGGTCGCTTGCCGACCTTTCTTTCCTCCCATGTTCCCTGATATGTTATGTTTCTAAATATTAACCCCGACGTTAGTGTTCCCCGAGTACTCCCACATTTTGAAAAAATATTGATAAAAAGTTTAAGAAAATCTTCTCCCGGATCCGCTGCCATCTTGGATAAGTAAGTTCGCGCATGCGCTTTGACACAAAAAGGTGCATTCTGGGATCGGCACAGTTTCTTGTCGTCGAAAATGGCCCCCAAAATGGCGAAATTTAATGACATGTAGGGCCAAGTTTTCCGTGATTACGGTGTGAGTAGGATAAAAGAACGTCTTCTGTGAGGTTTGCCACTGGATTAAGTAATCATGTGTTCGTGTAAACCTAAAAGTCATGTCCCAGGATGTATATTTACGGAATAAGCAGGGTAGTAATTATCATATGTGTGAAATAAGCTGTCATTGAATTTGGAATACACTACTTAAATTTTCTGTCATTATCTGGATATTCTTACTGTAAACGTGCCATACAAAATCTGCCAATATGATGTGTGACGTGATGCCCACCATCTCTGAGGATGGTTCGGGTGATCGAGACTCCAATTACTCGGGAGATGATGCCAACTTTGAACAGCTGATGGTGAATATGTTGGATGAGAGGGATAAGTTGATGGACACCCTCAGGGAAACACAGGAAAACCTCGCCCTCAGCCAGGCTAAGATTGGGGAGATTGAGAGGGAACGGGATGCCTTGTCCAAACAGCTTCAGGCCACAACACCTCAGGTAGGTTGCAGAGCCGCAGGATCCATGCTTTGACCCTGGTTCCATAGATGATCAGGAAGTGACTCCAGAGCACCCCAAAAGAGCACCTGCTGTATTATAAATTGAGCTTTTACCATCCCTGCTTATAGTTAATTACTCATTCTTAAAAATTCCTTAAACCTTTAGTCATGATGGGGGCTGATAAATGACTGATAAACTTTAAATTTGAAAAATAATAAGTAGATGTGGTCGCCAGTCTCGACATACGTCAGAGTCTCCTCACGTCACTAAAATCCGTGACGAGACTCTGACGTATGTCGAGACTTTGGCGACTGCATCTACCATAATAGATGGAGAATTATTAGTAAAGCTTTTCATAGAGAAAACAACAGGCCTTGCTTGTTCAGCAGAATTTTTTCCTATGGTCATACTTATTTGCTATGTAAACCAACATTGTTTCAGCGATTTTTATTTTTTCTACGATATTACATATGTAATGTATAAAAAATCTTGCAATGTAGGCCATTTAGATACCATAGTTTACAATGCTGCTGCAATTAATTTATCCCAGGATTAGTTTGGGCATTATTATCAAATTATTTGAAAGAAAGCTTTAGGTTAAACAACTGTAACGTATTACAAATTCATCATTTATAATCATCAAATAAGATGAAGTCACCCAAGTTGAACCTCATTGTATTGGCTTGGATATTTGTGTTGAAGATTTATTCTCTGTAACAATATAATACAACAAATATTCTATAAAGTTAACAAGCAACATGCATCATTGGTGTTTATATATGAAATTATAACAAACTATTAACTACATTCAAAATAAATAGGGTACACATATTCTGATCTGCCTTTTGAAATTGAGATGCAACAGTGATTTCAAAGTGGAAGATCTTATCTTATTTACATTTCATGTTTGTGAACGATCACATCACTCTCAAAACTGCAAGTTCATCGATATATTCACATTGTCGTAAACTTTCAGTCGTGCTATAAAAGTATCTTTAACATGTGGTGTTCACACATTATTATCGCACTCAATTTGAAAAGGATTTTGTTTCCATTATGTATTAAATATATTTATTCAAATAAAGATAACCTAACCTTATTCAACAAGAACTCAAGCTAAAATAGCATTTATTTAGACTTAGTAAACACTATGGCTCTTTAAAAGTAGGAATAATATATTAAAGCACTCGAAAGTCATGCTCAATTCAATCACATGAATTCACACGGGAATCAAAGCTGAACTATTCCAAATAGGCCTTTTATACAGACTCAATCATGTAAAGCTGAATTTTGCCTGTGAATACCTGAAAAACAAGTGAATGTATGTTTGTGGAATGTCTGTTGCCAAAAGATAATGCCATTGAAGCAAGTCAAACATATTTATCATTGCCCTCTACCACTCTCCATAATATATAAAAACCGAACTGGAGCCTGTATGACTACTTTTTGAGTGAAGTCCCTAGTGCTGCTCGTAATGCCTGCACTTTCCAAGCCCCTTCATCTCAAATGAATCTAATTATCTTGTCCAAATAAAGGCCCCAGTGAGAGAAGAAAAGCAGAGCATTTTGTTACATACAAACAAAACAATGTATGACGCTGACAGGATACTGAAATATTATTATTTACAAGCTTTGAGTACCAGTGTTTCATTCATTCTCTCAGATATAATGAACAAATAATCACAAATTCTGCGATGTACTACGCCCACTAGCTGATTGATAAGGTTTGTTTATCATCATGCTGTTTCATGAAATGATAGAAATAGAGTTAAGAGGCGAATCATCATGTGTAAATATGATTTATATGTGTACATAGATTATTAAGCCTATCAAAATTGAATTACTAGGATAGTGTCACAAGAGATTATACAGGTGGGAACTGTAAGGAATGATGCTGTGAACAGTTTGATACTGTATTATTATTGCATTGAATAAAGTCAATCTCTCATGTATATATCAAATGAAATTATTTTGTGAATTTATACAATTAATTTGGATTCATGCGTCGTCCCTTTATTCTGACAGTGGATTTATCTGTTTTTGTTGTCATATAAAAAAAGAGAAAACTTATTAAAATTTTGGCTGAAAATGCAAGTGCATGCGCTTTGCTTGTTAATTTTTCGTGGTCTGTTGTAAACATGTGACTATCATTTGTTCATCTATGAATGGTTTCACTTCATAATATCTATTTAAAACCATCCTCATCTAGTTAACAAACTGGCCATTTAGTGTTTAAAAGGCTTCAGGGGGCTTTGATATCAGTGTTAATTGTATCAATTAAATTCTCACTTGATTCTCATGTGTCCTGCTATGCGGATTTTTTTAGTAAGTATCCACTTACAAGTGCCAATACAGTAGTACTTTTGTCTATAATACCATGTTTATGTGGAGAAAAAAAAAGTTGGAATATGCCATTGGACAAGCAAATATTCATACATTTTCATGAAATTTTCTAAATATGTTTATGCCCAATACAATCTCTGAATATATCTATTAGATAGCAAGTTGTCTGGCTTATATGAGAAACTGTAAGGCACTCCAAGCGTATTGATTTACCTTTGATCATACACCGGTAATTAAGCATGATTATTGCTGTGCTGGAGTCCATCAGATCACCTGATAGTCACCGGTCACTACCTGTTTGAACCTTGGCAATGCTCAATATGCTGTCAAAACCTGTTGTTATCATTATTTTGCAATTGATTATATACTTTCACATATGCTGTGTATCAAATCAGCAGACTATAAAGTAGAACCTCCAATAAGGCCATCTTTGAAGAGACAACATATATGATTAGCCGATCTTTCAAGGTCCCAAACCTTTATGAAGACTCCAATATGAACCTCGATAAAGAGACAACTTGTATTGCAATCACTTGAGACCATTCCCCCATGTTGTCTCAATAGAAAGGTTTTACTGTATGCCATTTTGATGTTATATTTCAAATAGAATAGGAACTGTTCTGCATAATCTTTTATATAATTCAAATCTATTCTTTGCTTGATTGGTAGGATTGGGAAAAACTCATTAGAATACTTGACATAGTTAGATATGTACGTACATAGCAACTTACATATTACAGAAACTTACATATTACATGTTGTGACAGTTCATGCTCTGGTGTATTATTTATAATAATTAATTGGTTCTGCATGTTAATGAGGCTGCAGTTGATTGTTGGGGTCGTGTTATGAGGAGACTTGTCACTTGAGGTGATGAAATATTCACATACCAAGACGCAATATCAGCTGTTTATTCACGTAATGTATGTTTGTTAATTCTTAAATGTCATTTTTTTTTACATCAAGTAAGGAATACTAAAATGATCCTATTTAATGCCCTGAATTGCTGTTGTCAGTTTTTTGTTGTATGATGATGATATAAAGTAGCCAGAAGACCTGTCATTGTTGTAAATCTCATTAACTGCAAATATTGGAAAATGATGTGAAAGCTTCTGCTATCTTTGCCTAGACGGCTGACTTTGGTTTAATCATGACCAGCAGCAGTATAATTTACAGCTTTTCAATGATGAATACCACATTTCCATTTTCTTACCTTCAGTCAAATGCTGTCAGTGTCAGGGGCCAGCATATATCATGGGAGGGGCTGAACTTTACACACTATTCTAATTAATGTATGCATTATAATGATTGCTGTGGTACTATTACAAGCTCATTAATTAAGCTACCATTAAAATATATAAAATATTATACTTTAATCGCACTTGCACTAAAAAAACAGTTAAGGTCCCTGATGAAAACGATTTTTTAAAAGTTTGTTACAAAATGAGAATTTATGGTTTTAGATAATTGTTGTTGAAAATTGATGTTTTGTACATTACAAGTTGACCAGATTGTTCTATATTCTGTGACAAACAAGTCAAATAATCATATTTTCAGTGTTGACTTTTAATGTTATAAAAAAGATACTTTTCATTCTTTACCTTGAGAGTGAATGACAAAGTAATGTAATACAATACAATACCTTGAATACATGATATGATAGTGTTCATTTGCGCACAACACCTAGCATGATAGGTATTCATTGTCAAGTCCAAAAACGAAATGTATTTACGTGGACTAAAATATATATATTTCAACAAGAAGATTAATTACATAGTGCAATAAGGTTCTATATTGCATTCCTTACTAGTAATTGAGGACTAATTTAGGCCTGCATAATACAAATTTCTATAGTAGTATTATAACAATTGCGACCAATTGTATTAGTTAGAATACCAATAGGGTTCATAGTTTGAGACAACCAGTAACTAAAACTGCAGTATCATTTGTGACTTTACCATTTCGTGACCTGTCACTGCGACCTTTAAGCAGATCTATACAGAGACCACCTCCGTAATGAGACCAGTTCTCACTGCCCCAAACCCCCGCCCAAACCTCTGTAAAGAGATCCCAGGGAACCTCCATAAAAAGACCACACCCCTCTATTGATGCCACTTGAGGCCAGCCTATGAATTGTCATAATTGAGAGGTTCTACTGTATTGCATTTTCATTGGTTTGAACAACATAAATTTAGAGATTCTTTCCCAGTAGAACAATGATATTGGGTCATAACTATTTCATGTTCCTAGTACAAATAGACCATGTTTTTACTGCCATAAAACTGGTAGGTTTATGTTCGTGATTTGACCTGGAGTACCAGGTTGAAAGAACGCAGCTTTATGATATTTATTCATCATGAATGCGCTTGCTGGATTTGGTTTTACTAACCCGAGTGCTGGATTGATAAAATACGATGTTACGTAGGCTAAATAAATTTCTTGTAAGATTAGTTCTTTTGCAGCTTGTATATAAAATACAGTCTTGAAATTGAGTCATCACGACATTATTATACTGAGTTTTTTCTTATTTTTGACCCAAAAAATGAAGCCTGATGAGCTATCGTCTGTCTCGATTCACATATTTTAATGCCGAGTTGCATGCAAACCTCTGGCGTGAGGTATCGCCTACTCATTTTTCTGATCATTACATCAGCGAGTTTAATTCACTGCCATTATTGCCATACAATCAGTTTCCTACAACGGAAAAAAATGGCAATATGTAATTGGAATAAAAATGATGTCTTGTCGCTCTTGTGGCATTTTTTGGTCATAGGTAATATGGGTGTTTATGGCATGTTTTATTGCTATTCTATAAAGCAATGTCTCAAGCTGTTCTAAACGGGCTTATCCTACATCCAAGAAAATTACACACAATTGTTTACGTAATAGGCTACAATGCTGCAGAAAAGATAGGCTTTGCGTAAATAATAGAAGTAATGAGAATGCTCAACATTATAATTGAGTGAGCACAAACTTTGCTTCCTTGTAGTTACAAATGTTGCTTTGCAATTTTAATGAGAATAATTCATGTAAAAGTTTTACGCGCTAATTATCGTATTCAAGTCGCTAACAATGATGATAAAAAACATTAGAATGTCAGTGTTCAAACAGCATTTCTCATCAATAATGTAAATAATGATAAGTATTTATTAAATAGTGATCACGTAAATGGCAATAGTAGTTGTAAATATATAAATGAAAAACTCATTTCCTTTGGAATCCATAGAATGACAATCTGAAGACCTTATGTTTGTGTAGTCCTAAAGAAATGTCTGTATTCTAGAATGAAAGCAAAACATGTATTGTGCCGTTGTATTACAGCATTATCATTGAGCCTCTTTGAAATTGCAATTTTCCTCTGGAAATATTTTATCAGCCAAATAGGTGGCCTCTAGTTACACAGTTTGCTGCATAATACAAGTTGAACCTCCAATAATCACCATTTCACTATTGAGACCACCTCTATAGTAAGACCATTTCTGGTGGTCCCAAACTTCCTAGATACAGAGACCAACGTGAACTACCTCGTTGAAAAAGACCACCTGTCTAGTATTGAGACCTTTTGTGATCAGTTCCCTACCAGGATAGTCTCAATACAGAGGTTGCTGCATAATACTGCTTCCAATCGCCACTTTTAAGATTCTAGTAGCATGGCAAAGTAGCATGCTAGACAAACAGACCAACATCATAAACCACCTGCATGAAAAGACAACCTCTCTATCGAGACCTTTTGTAATCAGCATGGTCTCAATAGAGAGGTTGCTGCATAATAGTACTTCAAATGGCCACTTTAAATATTCCAGTAGCATGGCCCCGGTAGCATGCACATGTTGTTTGTATGTGTCACTCAGCAGTATCAGCCAGGCTCAGTGAGTAGCAACAATACACTTGTTATGCGCACTCAACCGCCAGTGAACTTTGGCAGATATAATCTGGCCGAAAAAATGCACAATCTCCCTGCAGCTGGATGGTTATGTAATCTCGAATTGCATGTGGATGTGAAGGACACCCTGTTAGAGCTCCGTTTTATCTTATTTGGAATTCTCTGTTCAAAGTTTATTACACAGTTGAACCTTGTCATATCGATATTGCTTATCTTGAATTTTTTGTCAACTTTACTTTGGTTTCATTCATTTGATTTCAATTGGTTCAAATCTTCAACTATTTTGTGAATATCTATTAGTTGTTTATTATTGTCATTTTAGTGGTATCCTTGCAGATTGGAGATGAAGAGTTTTTATTGTTATAGTTGATGTTTTTTTTTGTATGAATCTGTTTCCCATGTGGAAACGAAAGCCTCTATATATAATACTGATCATAGAAATATTATTTGATGATTGTTATTTGTGAAATGGCATTGAAGTTTGAATAAACGTGACCATTAGAAATTCAAAGACACGTTATAACAATAATAATTTCAATTCACAACATTAATGCAATGCTTTGAAATTGGAAAAATGATAATTTTAATGCATAAATGAATTCATGAAATTAAATATCACCGATTACAAGTTGATTACATGGTTTCAGGATTTAATAAGCATATTGAAAGACAAGTGAAAATTCACCAATTTTTTTTACCAGGATGAGATTAAGAGAATTTTTTTAATGAAAATCAGTGATTAGTCAAAGATTAATCTAGATGCGAGTCCCGAGTCCAGGACTACTGTAAAACTAGAATATTTCGTGGCTATTACATTTTGCGATTGTCATCTAGAAATTATTTTGTGACTATTTAATTTTACGATTTTGATCCAGCCTGGACCTACTTTACATAGCCTATTAATGTTTGCTGACTGTTTAAGTTTGCGTTTTTGCACCTACTCACAGAATTTGTAAATTAAATCATGCGCAAACATTTCTAGTTTTACAGTAATTATTTTTCAATAGGATGCATAGTGCATCCCATGAAACCCATGAAATATTGATAGTTTGTTATGATCATTTATGCCAGGACTCATTGTATTGTCCGTCCAACCAATTGTTTCAAAATACGCAGCTCCTTAGGGAGTCATGGTTGCCAATTTTTAGATTAATCACTTGAAAAATGAGTATGTTATATAGGGTAACTAGTCCTGCTGACTAGTATCACTTTTCCTCCTAATCCTAACCTGCTGTAATATACACACACATGAACAGTACATGGGCTTAAATGTGAGGGGCTTGTTGATGTATGCTGTTTGTGGATATTTTGGGAGCGTGTTTGGAGTGTGTATTGATCATATGCAAATCCAGGCTGCTCCATATACAGGCGCAGCAGTCGCTCCATAGTAGTGGCGTCCTACACTGCTGTACTGACTGCTATACCGCTCTTTTGACAGGGGTTGAAGATATGATTTCTGGTACCCTGCAAATATGGTAGAATTACCAGGGTATACTGGTTATTTGATATTATCCTACTCGATTTTTTATAACTATCAACTGGTCACTTAGTATAATTGAGAATGTAGGGTAGGTTTAGTAAGAATACTGTTTTTATAATACCATACCTACTAAGATTTAATCATTATAATGTATTGTAGAGTTCACTATGAAAGCGATTTTGTAGCTCTCATTTATTTAGCATATATAGGGGCCGCGGCAATTTGATAAGATATAAATTAAAGTAATTGCACCAAAAAGTGCTGAAATATTGATGATATTGCAATTTAATCTGCGGATCTGACTTAAACTGTCTCCAAGTTCCTCATTTACAAAGTAATCATTAAACTTTAATGTTCTCTATTCACCTTTATCATGACAGGTATAATTTGTGTGTGCAGATGATAGTTTAGCTCCTATTTTAATCAACTGAGGCCAGAAGTTTAATGTCACAATTTCAATGGGGGAGGTACGTTCTAAAGAAGCAGACGTCGTCTTTCACAATTTCGCATTCATTCTTTTGACCTTAAATTTGATTCACAATTTCATATCAATGCATATATGTAAATTATACCAAGTTTGGGACAGCGTCATGTTTCAGTGCTGCAAATGCTTCAGTCATGTTACTAATAACAAGTCAGGCACCGTTCTTTTCAACGGGTCTCAAGCAGTCTCCCATTTAGTCACTTGTCCAGACTGGGAGGAATTGTAGGAGTCGTGCTGAATTCTTTTCACTCGTCCTGCATACGAGTAGCTGCTGAGCCAAAACACGTTTGGCAACTTGTCAGGACGAGTAACTTTTGGATAGGACTAGTACCTTTTTAAAGTCACTAGTCCTGTTGAAGAGTAACTATCAATACCTTAACTGGGCGACTGATTATGAACCAAAATAAAACACTTGCTAGTAACGGCACAGACCTGTAATAGAAAGGTTCACCGCACTGTGCGGTGACATCCAGATGCTATATTTGGCTGCCAATTCAGTTGTGCCATCAATTGATCGAGCCCCCATTGTACCCTCCTCGGTAACTCAGCTTACCGCATAGTTATGTGCATTTATCGCACTAAGCCGCTGTTGATACCTTGGAGTACTCTCATTGGCAAAGACGCTATTATGGAATTAGCGCTTTTAGCCATGATCTTAAACCATGAGATAGCTGATAGCCAGCAAAAGACGATTTACTCATTCTTATCATTGCACTAAGGTTTAAATGTTAAGCTATAAAGCAAGAGGGAAAAGTTGTACGTCGTATGTGTATATGTATATGTACACAACCAGTTTTGATATAATACTTAAGAGCAAAATGTAGATCGTGAAATCAGTCAAGACTATATCAACATTCTAAAACAGTTTTTAGGGGGTAAATATTTATGCGCTAGTAGTAGTACAGTTACATTACCTTCAGAAAGAGTCTCCAGTAAAAGCTGGAATGATGATATATGAGAAGGTGTTATCAATAACTAGGTCATGTTGACCCAGTTCGAGAGCTCTCGTTAGTTGTGAGGAAATGGGGACAAATAACTTGACAACACAACGAGGACGCTATAAAAGGAATGATGGGTTTTTAAGCTTTGTGTACATTGGGTCCAGTTAGTCTTTGGGTATAGGCATTTACATCTTCTAAATTTGTATATTTACATTCTTTTTTTTAATATTAAGACAATTTGTAATCAATGTAAATCCCCAATGTGCCTGTTTTAAATAGTGAATTTAGTAGGTGGATTTATACACAATTTATTATACATATTCACACTATGAATATACTGTAAAAGAGTTTTTTTTACCATATTTAGGGTTGGGTATTATTACGTGGGCGTGGAATTTCATTGCATATGTATTTTGTATCGCATTATTAGATTTGCCATTTTTGTATAGTTCAGCCATCCTATTCCAAGATGTACGTGTGGGTGAGAGATTGTCAGAAGATGACTTGAGCACCATGGAGATTCCAATAACAACCTAATTAGTGTATGTGTAATACTATATGGCGGAGGAGGAAGTCTCATATCGTCTCATGCAGTGTGCTAATTGCAGGTTCCGTTGTTATCACTGCACTTGCGGGGCTCTCGTTGTGTGATGAGAGATCCCTATATATAGAACAGCTGTTGATAGGAGGAAGACTCACAATAGAACCTACAATTAGGCTACCTCTATAAAGAGACCACTTCTATAATAAGACCATTTTTCATTGTTCCAGTCGTTTGTAATGAGAGCAATGCAAATCTCTATTGAGATTACTTGAAAGCAGATCCTGGAAGGGGGTGGGTGTGCTTTATTGAGAGTTTCTTCTGTCATACCTTATGTGGGAAGGGAGAGGAAAATAAAATGTTCCTTTTCAATCTCTGTATCAAGCTTTTATAAATGGTTTATTTGTGGAATTTGACGTTTTCTCATACTCATTAACATTTGTTTTGTTCAGTACATAATAGCCAGACCCCAAATAAGGAAAACATCTAAATAAAGTCCATGCAATCGTCATGTCAACATAAGTTCCTTCTTCATCGAAAAGCCTATCCTTAGCAAATTCTTCAACATAAGACTGCTGGGTTTTCGCAAGAATGTTTATCTGTATGCAAAGTGTTAATTTTGTAAATAGAACTAATGAGACATTACTAGTTATCACTGCCATATATAACCAGACTACATTTTCTGCTCCTCAGTGTATTGGTGTAGAACACGGGTAGTGAGCGTTTTAGCTCTCTGTGGACCTACAATTGATCTACCGCCAGCTTTTATATCAGACTCGAGCAATCGGAAAACTGATCTTAGACTTAATCAGCGGAACTCCGCACTTGAAATTTACAAATGTTCACTTGGGTATAGACTTTATAATTGTTACCTCAATTTGCTTTTAATAATGATAGAGAAATAATTGGTTTATATGTAGTTTGCTATTATGTATACTTCAATTAACACGTACAAAAATGACTGGTATTATAGTCAGGTTTACAAGTTGGCTCTTCAGTTGGCTTGGTTTTAAGAGTCTGGTTGAGTTGTGTTTTGCACATCTCAAAGGGGAAGTTTTATGTTTGAGGCCAAAGTTTCAACACTTATAGTAGATGCAAAATGTAACGCTTGCTATAAAAACAAGTGCTGAATAATGAATGTGCGATTTGGTTGAACTTCATAAAATGAAACCGAGAGAGGTAGATAATGTGTAAATAATGAATTGCGCCACACTTCTGAACTCATCCTTCAATTAAGGTTGAGTTTTCTGTTATAGACGCTGCGAGACGTTTGCAATGATTGTTCCATTTTCAAGTTTCTCGCTTGTTTTATAGAATAAAAGAAACGAATGCGGGTTGTTTCAGCCAACTTGTTGAGCTGTGTAACAACTTGCATTTTGAAAAATAGAAATTCACTGTAACAAGCTGCTTACCTCTCATGTCATTGGGGAAAATGATGGTTATTAAAAGCTCTTATTTTGCTGTAAGAAGTCTTGATTTCTACTTCTTTGAAAACTATTATCAATTTCGTGAACTTCCTACATGTACATGGGTGCTACTATTTTGATAAATCGAACAAAGTGAAAACTTATGTACTCAGAGTTATCAACTTTTGACTTTTTATGAAAGATTTTGCTTTTGTCGTAAAAACTCTCCTAAAATGTTTTCGTTTTGGGCCCCGAAAAGTGTGGTTGATTTTCAGAAAGAACTGGACAATCTATAATACTGTACATGTAGAGGTTTACCGTCCTGTGTAAAGTGTG
The DNA here is from genome assembly GCA_019095985.1 of Streblospio benedicti. Taxonomy (NCBI): domain Eukaryota; kingdom Metazoa; phylum Annelida; class Polychaeta; order Spionida; family Spionidae; genus Streblospio; species Streblospio benedicti. The sequence goes on from CM032663.1 coordinate 12,052,759, forward strand.
TAGTTATATCGGTACCGCTGGTTTGCACTACATTATCATGGCAGCTCCTGGGTAATCTGTGTCTGTGCATCTGGGGAACCAGTTATGGAGATTTTCTAAATCTCCCTAAATTGCAATACTGTAGCAATATCTGCCCGATCTTCATAAATCTTTCATCAATGTCGATCCAGGTCCGAACCTAAGTTCATCTTTTATCTGCAATTAGTAAAATGTCAAATTAACCAAATGTAAAGAGATGAAAATAAACAATGTGTCAAAGGAGGTTTTTAGATGTATATTGACAACATTTCAATCCAATACACTTGATACTTTTAGGGCTAATCCTCTAATTCTGATTATTACAAGAACCTGAAAATGCCAATACAAACGCATTGAATATCTAATATAACATATGATCTGAAAAATTTATTAGAGTTACTCTAGCAGAATGGGACAAGAGGAACGTCAAATGTCATGTAGATTCATTGGTATTCAGGCTGATAACGGATCATAGATGCTTATTTCCTTGAGAAATAATTGAATTGTCATAGAAAATTGACGAATCAAGAGGGTTTGGAATGAGTTTGGTGTACAAGTGGGACATGTAATTGGGTCGCATGCAAATGAGGCAAACGCAACACTCTCCCCTCATGTGAAAGAAGCTCATATTTCTATTACACAGAATAATTGTTGTGAAATTGTGTTCTTTTTATTCTGTTTGCGTCCATCTTTTTGTTCCTGTTAAAAATTATCACATGTAGTAATTTGTATGAGGTAAGAAGTCGACATTTATTAGATATGAGCTCGCGGTTGTTAGCTCATAATAGTTGGGACTGTCTATAGTGCAAGATAATAGGTTGTCATATGTAGTAAACATGCCTTCTTATTATTTCCATGCTTTAAAATAATGCGGATAGGACAAAATCAATATTCGCAAGTTTTTGTATTGTTAATTTTTTCCTTAGGTTGTAGAATAATAGCAAAGAGATAAATTTGCAGATATTGCCACTGCCGTGTGTAGACTCCTCACTGTACTGACAATGGCTGCCGGCCAGACAGTCATTAATCACACAATCTCAACTTAGGTGGGAAGCCAACAAACACCTTAGACATATCCTGAGACATTTATATCTGTGTTCTTATGTGGTGGAGGTTTGGGGGTTGGATTTGGAAGAGGTATGTGGTGGTGGTGGGGGGGGGGGAGGGTGCGTGATTTATGAGGCATGCAATAGTTTCTTGTAATAATTGCGATATTGAATGATCCTATATTTGGGAAAGTTAGTTATCTAGAAATCTAGAATATATCTAGATTTTATAATATTGAAAATGTTCTTTGACTACCAATGACATAAAAGGTCATGTAGAGAATGCTTTACAAGTGTTTACAAAATGTGCAATACACTGAAATTGATGAAAATAGTTAACGAAGTGAATTTGTGCTCAGTAGAAGAAGAATCTGCATAATTTGCTCTTCTTGCGGTGGGGGTCATACGATTAGAATAAGTTCAAGGTAACAGAGAATGGATGTGGGTGGTAGAGAAGCTTTTCTTCACGTTGTAGCAGTAGCTTTTTGCTTATTACGTATCTTGTTTGTGCTTGTTCAAATCACTCGCATATAAAACATGTTCGTTTTGGTGTCTTTTTACAATGCACCTGTAAAGATCCTCCTGGTGAATGAGTTAAGAGTAGATCTTTGGGTTTTATTCTGTATCAAAAATCAGTTGCATTAATCTGCTTGGTTTTTATGGAATAATTGAAGTGAGACGTGATACAAAAAACAACAAAAAACAATTCAAAAAACCTAGAAAGAATATACTCTGTTTCATGGCTTGTGTGAGGAAAGTGCCTGCTTTACCTAGGGTACATTCACATCACATAAGATTCTGTTCATTTAACATAGATCACACATATATGATTTGGTTGTATGAACTAGAATCCCAGGACTAGAAGCTGGAAAATAGACGTTGCTATTGTTGTTGCAACAAATATTGTTTTAACGACAACAATAAGACAGTCAATACAACCCAGCAAGGTGTGAATGGAGTGATTAATCACCCAATGTTCTGATGATTGCTATCGCTCCAGGGAGCTGCTGCATGGTTAGAAATTACTGCAATGAAAGAGGCCATGTTTGGATGAGTTAGGATGAGTATGGATTATAGGCTCTTCTGCATATTAGACTAGTCCCGTCGTCCCATAAAATTCCTCGTCGTCCCATAAAATTCCTCGTTTAGTTATAACCCCCTCCACATATAGACCACGTGACCTCTAATAAGATCAATCTTCACTGCCCCAAATCTTCATAAAAAGACCAAAGAAGACTTGCATAAAGCGATCATTTCTCTATTGAGACCATGGGTGGTCTTAATTGAGATGTTCCACTGTAGTTTTAGTTTTGATGAGGACTGTGTAATGAGATATGGCTCTCATTTACATATCTCGTTTTTTGTTGTGTAACACTATATTATGATATTTTTCGTAAAGAATGTGTGCAGAGAAAGCTGAAGTTGGTCATAATTGACAATAACAATCAATTCTAATTTTATGGTCCTTTTAACTGAATTATAAAATGTTTTTTCTGTATTCGTTTGCAGTTTCTGTTGTTAAATGTTTTCTTCCTATTTGTCGACCTTTTGTTGTGCAAAAAGAAAAGAAATTGAAAGTAGCAAACTAAGTGACCATTAGTACAACAAACGGCCACTGTAATGGTTATTTAATGTAAAAGGTACACAAAAATGCCTGCAGTACATCGTATTAGAAAACCTGTGTGTTATTTTTTTAGCATGAACCTTGTGTTTTGACCTCGAATGTTTGTGAGGTACAAGTCAGTCAGTCCAGGCAAATGAATTTCTTGTTTCTAGTTTCAATCAACTAATTACTTGTGCTGAAGTGAAGTAAATGATAAGAAAATGAAGTCAAAAGGTTGTACCAAACATTTAATTCCACTTGGTAAGTTACTTTGATGATAGCTATCTCTATTTTTGGTACGATAATTATAGTAGGTGCGAAATATGTTTTTTTGTTGGGAACTATTATGCCATGTAATTTATATTGAATAAAACTTTACTATAGTAAATATGTTTGCTTTGATAGTATAGGTCACCAAACCTAATCATTTAGGATCATTTACACACATAATTAAATAGGCCTAATTAAAATGTAAACATTCAATGTATCTGCTATTGTGAGTATTTTTAAATTCAATATGAAATATAATGCTTACTAAAAAACAAAAACAAAACAAACAATGTATATTAGTTTTATTTTCTTCATGTTTTTTTTTTCAAAGTGGGTGTTATAACCAAAGATTTGTATAAGGCTGGGGGTATGAAACTAAAAATATAATGCTCTATCCAAATAACCTGAGAATCCAGTCTGCTGTCTTAAACGCATTTGTAATTATGAATCAATCTTTTTTTTATTTTCATTTTGCAACAAATCGTAGAATACTTTAGCCTGGGGGACAGAGTCATAGAGATCAATGGTTTTTGCGGTGAACTATACATGTAAATGTTAGTGGTCTAATGGCACTACAGTAGAACATTGTTATCTGAAGCTTACATGATATTTACATCATAACCCGGTAGTTGGTTGTGTTTCCAAATCAAAATCCACCTAACACTTTTACGTTAAGTACAAAAGAACCTCTCTGTTAGGATCACCCGTGGGACTGACCTCAAGTGGTCTCAATAAGAGAGGTGGTCTTTATAAGCATTTTGGTCGCTTTATGAAGGCTTGGGACCATGAAAAATGGTCCTATAATTACAGACGTGGTCTCAATATATAGGCGGTCTAAATTTGAGGTTCTACTGTATATTTTCATATTGTGCTTTTTCTTATTGTAAAGGAAGCCAATTTTAGAAAGAACACTAAATTGCATCAGTATTTTGGGCACAAATCATATCTTACGAGCTCTCTCTTGAAAGCAAATGAGCAGTAAATGCAAATTGCAAACCAATTGCAGACATTGAAATCGTAGAGGAGCATGCATGTAAAGCTGCGGTAACATATTCCCGCTGGGTTGGTCTGAATTGAGCACATTCTGAACCTGTACTCACGTTGTTCAATGTTGACATTTTTACTTGAATAGACGGCGGCGGTGAGGAGAAATGCATATTTCACTCATTCTGCTTTGTATTGGGTGATGTGCCAATCATTTCTCCTGTGAGTCATGGTAAGGTGTGGTGTGGAGCCTGTCAGAACCAGGTAGGAGTGGACTGTGTCTCAAGACACGGGATTGCGTTAGTCACGTCGTGGAGTTTTCCAAGAAATAATCCACAGTAGAACCTCTAATTGAGACCACCTTTGTATGCGACAGACCACCTCTGTAATAAAAGGATTTTGTGTGATTGCAAGTTGTAATAAAGAGAACCTCCATAAAGAGACCACCTCTATAGTAAGACCATTTTTGTGCAGTTCCAAAATGTAATAAAGAGAAAATTGTGAACTTCCGTAAAGAGACCACGTCATCGTTGAGACCATTTGTTTAAGACAATCCCCTGAGTATTTTTTTTACTATTTTATTTTGTCATACCATGAGAGTCCCCTGAGTGGTCTTAGTAGAGAGGTTATACTGCATAATGACATGACTTAATGTATTATAATATTCAGCCAATGAGACAACTGAAAGGGGATGAATTGAAAGTTCACAAGAATATAAATTACCATAAAGGCCAGTGAAATCTCAAATTGACCAGACTTCTAAAAAAATATCTCACCCAAATGGATCGGGAACACTGACTCCCAGGTCCTTGATATGTCGTGAATTTTTTGGGGTGGATTATTTGGGGTGAAATCCACCTGGGAATTCTGTCCATTAGACACTTATGGATTGTGCAATTCCTGCAATTCTATATGTTTGGACAGTATTTCCGTACAAAAAACGTGGACTATATTTGTGAGAGAGAGAAAAAAGACTGCAATTGCCTGGATGTTTTATGTCCGTGAGGTTGGGGGAAAAGCTTGTGTGCTTTTGGTGTCATCTTGTGTATATTGGACCAACAAACGCAGCACTTGGGTTGAGTCGAAGGCAAAATGTGGAAGACTGTCCTATGGAGCATCTTAAATTATGAACTTGTATTGGGGGAATGGTTTATTAATACTTTTTAAAGTAATCCTGAAATCATCATTGCATTGTTTTATCTGTTGTGTGACTGTTTCCAAAATCCAAACTCAAACTGTAAGATAGTGATTCAGAATCATGGAGTTCAATGGATACTATGATTTTTCTGCCTGTTTATATTAACAGTGCATGAGTTTTGCATTTTGAACTGGAACACACCAATCTAGCCCCAAGGTCTGCCGGAATGTACAGTCCTTATGTACTAGATATATATAATTTTCCACAGTTCTAAGTCGTCCATTTCTGTTCATTAATAAATAATTCAATTAATTAGTGAATTTAGCATGTTCTCCCCTATAGTCCACAAAAGCAGTTCCACAAACACAGATCATTTCATATTAATCTTCCGCGGCGGCACCTTTTTTGTGATCTAATACAATTACAGACGCTCATACTTCATTTCGCAATTCACATGCTTCCGTAAACATTAACAAAACCGCTCTGTATCATGTATCATTTTCTGTTCGGAGTTGTTTTGCTTTTATTATGAACTCCCTTCCTGTCGCTTTGTTTGAAAGGTTTCTCCCTTTTTGCGTGTTTGTCATAAACACGAAAAGGCTGCACACACAACCACAGCATAAAATGCCAAATGAAAGGAACAAAGGGAAATTAATTGATGTGATAAAATTAAACAGTAAAACCTCGAGTTAAGTCAACTTCTATAAAGGGACCACCTCTGTAGTAAGTAACACCATTTCTCTCAGTCACAAATCTATGTTAATTGCACCTCCATAAAGAGACCACCTCTCTATTGTGACCATTTGAGGTCAGTCCCGTGGATGGTGGTCTCAATAGAGAGGTTCTACTGTATTACACTGGTGTATGTCGCCTGGGAAGAATGTAAACATGGTGCGCATTGTGGATAGAATATTTTATTAACAGATTGATTTGATGACTCATAGCCCCACCTTTCTGTCAGTTCATGCAGCTGTGAATACTCCGGAGGATTGGTGGTCAATGCATGCTTGAATGATACATAAGAATGTCCTTCATTTGTACACCTGTAAGTCTAAATACTACAGCATATGTATTGTCGTCTGTCTACGGGAATCTCTATCATACTGTACCTTACATACACTGTATAGTCAGTGTTATAATATCTACCCGTCAGTTCAGCAGCTGGTTTTAACTGGAGAAATTCCTCAGGGTAGAGTTAGTCTAAAGCGAAATCAATATCAATACTCGTTTTATTTTACTTGGCAATGTAAGATCGAACGTCAAACGTCACTCAACATTTTGCAGTTGGGTTTGTGATTGGTTGGATTTTGTGAGCAACTTCCACGAATATTGTGGACCTTGAATCATAGTGAGATAATAACGATGATGTATTGTTTCACACACAGCCTTTTTAACCTTTGACTTCAATAGAAGTCCACACATGTCGCCTGCTTTCTTTCCAATGTTGTTGTCACGTGGTAAACAGACTCCTTTTGGTTTCAAGATGGCTAATGCATCACAACAGTGCATTCTTGTTTTAAAAAAAGTCATTTAATTATATACAATCATGTTGAGGCCTTTCATGAGTTACTATATCCATCTTGGTGTTTTCCTGCGTGGTGACAGATGTTGAGTCTAAAGCTGCTTTAGGGATTTAGCCATTATAAATCCATTACACTGCCACTTTCACAGCAGTTCTTGCAGTAGAATGTCTTTTGTATTATTTTGCTGCTATTTGTAGACGTTTATCATTTTAGAGCTCTTCTAAGTTAAGGAAAACATTCATTTATAATGAAATATCTTTCAGCCTAACTTTGTACATTTGACGACTTTCTTCATACACGAAACGTTCTGTAATAGGTTAGGGGGCTTCCATCTAGTATGGCTCATGGGGTGTGGGGTGTAATGAAAAAAATGAAACTATTACGGCATGTTATTTTCAGTCCCCCTCTTAAATTTGTTTGAAACTTTCAGCATTTTGTTGACATTTCTCTTTTACAATAGTTTTTTCAATTGCTATCTGTCCTAATATGTTTTTTCAAGCCCGTAGTTGAGGGAGTTGAAATATTGGGTTTTAACTATTGGAGGGTGCACTGTAGCAGCATTGTAGCCATGTGGTGGAACGCTCCATAAAGCTACAGCAACATCTCCACGGCGACGGTTGCCGCGGCAATGAAATTTGTCAGGTTGTGACGGCTCCATCATACATAAAGTGATCTGTGCTCGCTAGCGCTTACAGCACGTCAATTTGTATCAATGCAAACAAACAGTTTAGATGGCGGCATCACCGGCAGGCAGGTTTCCACGTATGATCTAGTGGGGCTACCTCTGTGAAAATTATGGATTTGATTCATGAACATTATATCATGACATTCCACACTAGAAGAGATTACACGTTTAGTTTAATTTGAGCATTACCACATTGAGTTATGATGTTGTTACGGTCATCGGTCATCGAACGGTACCGGTGTAATACAGTAGAAACGCCCATTTGATTAGGACCACCTATATAAAGAGACTACTTCTATAATAACATCATTTTTGCAGACTTTAAATGTTGATCAGGACATTCACCTTTATAAAGAGACCACCTCTCTATTGCGACAACTTGTGGTCAGTCCCTTGGGGTGGTCTTGATACAGTGGAACCTTTATTAAGACCACCCAGGGACCGGCCACAAGTGGTCTCAATAGGGAGGTGGTCTCTGTATGGAGATCCATGTTTGTCATATCTAAAGGCTTGAGCAAAAAGTAATGGTCTTATCATAGAGGTGGTCTTTTCATACAGTTGGTTCTAATGGGAGGTTTTACTGTATTGTACAGCACTGTTCGATGGCCGTAACAACATTATAACTCAGTGTAGTAGTAATTCAAAGTTAATCAAACGTGTAATCTGTTATAGCGTGGAATGTCCTGATGTGATGTTCCTGTATCAAATCAATGATTTATAAAATCCAAACCAGCTGTAAGGGATAAGAGGCCGAGCAAGATTTACACGCAAGCTTTCTAACTCAGATCAAAGGCCATACTAAACTATTTGGTATTAATATATGTAATGATATTTCAAAGTTGAAGTGTGTGTTTTTTTATATCTTATGTGTTGTTTTTTTACGGTCCAGCACTGACAGGTCCAAGTTTTTCTAAAGGGGTTGCACACTTAATGTATCTCATGGGCTTCGCACCCCAGATCGACAGGAGACATGCCAAAAACACCAAGAAAATGAAGTATTTAGATGAAAAAAAGGGGGGGAAGCGTGCCGCCTGCAACCCCCCTCCGTGTCTTCCTATGAATCCACATATCATCTTATGAATGAACAAGTCCTATTCCTGTTTATAAGCTACAAGAGACTGTATTTCATCTATTTGAGCAATCCTTTAATTGCTAACGCAAACATTTTCATTGCATCACGTAGTAGTACCTGATTATATCAGCCACTTACTCCAGTGATGGATTTTCTCATTGACACTTGTACCATTTGTACAGAGATAGACGAATAGCTCAGCGGAGTATTGCATGATTGAGGCAGCGGGAGTGCAGAGAGATCTAACATCGCAAATCATTGCTTCGTGTTTTACCCGTTACCAGATATGATAAGGCTAAAGACTCTGGTGATGGATAGAAGATTTCGTAGGCATTTTTTACTACACACTGAAGTGGTCATGAGGAAATGTATGAGTGATTGCAATGCATGAGAGCTGTGTGATGCGTTATTATCGGCACCAGATTATTAGTCTTATAGCTTAGTGCAGAGGAATAAGACTTCGTCAGATCCACAAAGTGCAAGGGGCATGTGCCCCAGCTCTCTTTTTTAAAACCAAAATGTTTAATTTCCATTTGTTTTCTGAATGTGGAGTGTAAACAAAACGTCTGAGGTCAATTAAGTCCCTCCTACATGTTCTTTTCAACAAAATGAAGTTCCGATAGCTAACGATAAAGATAAGGATAAATTTATCCCAGACATACATCCATATCGCCTAGTTAATTTATACAAATACACAGTACATAGAAATTAAAAAAAAAAAAAAGGATAATAAACAACGAAGCACATGATGTTGGAAGCTGAAGTAGACCTCACATATTGTTAGATCAGAGGCTGGGTAGTTTGGGGATCCAGAGACCATCATTAGACCAAACAATGCACCGGCTCAACGCAGGAAACATCCATTGTAATCGGCATGAGTCGCTCTCTTGTCAAAGGCAGTCGTTCCCCGCTCAGATATCTAATTACCAAACTACTGCTGCTATTCGTTCCAATTTTGTAATGGTTGAAAAATACAGCACAACCTCCAATAAAGACAACCTTTCTGCTATTGAGACCACCTCTATAATAAGAGCACTTTTCACGGTCCTAAACTTTCATAAAGCTACCAAATAAACCTCTGTATAGAGACCACCTCTCTATTGAGACCACCTAACAGTGGTCCCAAAGGTGGTCCTGAGAGAAAGGTTCTACTGTCTCTATACAATTTTGATTTAATAATTGTATCTTATAGTACTACATTTATTGTAGAATGGGACCATTAATGTGTATACAATTTTGATCTCTATCTGATAGCTCATAGGTTTGTTGAGATCAGGTGTTATTTTTCAAGATGCTGTAAAAATGTCTTGTCATGATTTTCAAAATGACATGCATTTGAATGTGATGACAAAGTTTTGTATTTGTTATGAATCTCCTTGGAGCATTTCTTCTGAGGTCACTTTATTATGGCCAGTATGTAGTGTGTTAAATAGCTGAAATAAGAAGCATATTTTGCATAGCTGGTTAACATTAGTAGCTGCAGGTTGCTTGTTTACAGATGACCATATACAACCTCTCTATTAAAACCACTTATGGGACCGGCTTAAAGTGGTCTTTGTATGGAGGTTTCCATTGGAATCATTTTGAAGGATTTGGACTGAAAAAAGTGGTTTTATTTTAAAGGTGGTCTCATTATAGAGGTGGTCTTACATGGAGGTTCTACTGTACCATGTATGCAGCATCCTTTGTTGATCCATGTATTTTTTCATGTACTTTACTGTAAAAATGTCCCAGTTAATGTATTATTCCTGACTGTGAGACTAGACTTAAGTGGGCCACAATTAATCATGGGCCATGGGGGAGGGTGTATGAAAAAACTGCCAGAACCTGAAAAATTCAATCTAATGTTGGTTCTTTTGTTGAAAATCTGTGGTGCACTTATAAAATTGAAAAAACCCACATGCTGAGTATTGTGTATTTTTGGTGACTGATGTAGAATGTTCCTGTACGTGACCGCACAGTGTCTTTTGATCATACTCAAAGTGGTTCGTTATTCTAAGTCCTGTTATGTTTAGGCAATTCCATTTTTTGAGGAATACAGTACTAGTTCATGTAGTTAGCAAGTCTCTTTCAGGTTTGAAAATACAAAACTTACACTAATAAAACACAATATATAAGGTCATCAAATGAAGAAGTATTACTCGGTTTTCATTTTATATTGCAATATTGTGTGATTCAATCGTGATATTGTTGAATATTGCCCGACGTTGCGCAGATTTAAGGGGCGTATCACAAAGCGGGTGATACGATGATAAATAACACAATATCATTTTCCATCGCCATGATTACCAAACAACAAACGTTTTACAACTTAATTCGGCCATCTTGATTTTTTGTCCCCGTCACATCAACTTTGAGATCTTACATTATTTTAATATTGTTATATAATGCCAGTGTATGTCAAAGTCCCCTGTGCCTGATCATCTGTGGTGTCAAGACAAGTATTAAAATTGATAGTATAGTAGCAAAATCTATGAATTATGTAGAAATTATATGTCATCATGATAAATCAATGTTTATTATTTTAACGTAAGTTCTTTACGTCAAATGAATTGAGATTTAACCAATCATTTTATTCTTTGATTTCAGGTAAGCGTTATATTGGATATGTAAGCTGGATACCTTGGGAGGATACTCGGTATATTCTCTTGTCTGGATGAATTTTGAAATACGTAGTGATAAAAGTATATCTGTGCCATAAATGTAAGTATTCCATTTTCTAAACCTTAGAATCTATGATATGCTGCAATTATCATTGGTCTTTCTTTTGGCGTAGATATATATATATCATTTGGTCTTTCTTGTAATGGTGATAGAGCCTGTAGAATTGCAGCACCTGAATTTTGGAATAAACTTCCTTTGTCCATACGGCAATCCAAGACAATCATGCACTATTTGTTTAAGGAGGCCTACAAGCCCCGCACATGAACTCTTCGTGGAATTTGCGCAATAGAATTTCATATAATCTGATGTAAAAATTCTGGTAAATAGACCCTTTTTTTATAGCATCTGAGGCTATTTCAGACTGAAAAGTAACCTTAAAACACATACGTTAAAGCTCAGTTTCATTTAGGGCTTGATCAAAAAACGATCCCCCCCAAAACACAGTAGACAGTTGCGTCCCCTGCCTCACATGTAGCTCCTGACTGTAGAGGCTGTTGTCTCATAGTGTTGTCAGATGGAGGGCGGCGATCATCAGTCATTAATTACTCAGCTGTGCCAGCCACCATCAGATCCATCTTCATCGAGCACGCTGGTTTTTCACAGAATTCTTGATGATCTAATGTATAAGATCTACACGGGGTCCAAAAATGTCACTGTGTCATTTTTAACCCATGTGAGGCCCTAATGTATGTTTCATGGTCGGTACACAACAATTGGTTAGATTTAATGCTTTTTGCTTGTGCATTGTTATCCTAGCATCTTTCATAATGGAAACCATGCTATTGATATGGGACATTATTTGTCAGTTTTATGCGGAGGCTTGGTAATTCTTTACATTTCTTTCAAGCAGATATGTCAGTTTGATAACCTTATAAGTTTTCAAATGCAAGTGCAATCATCTTTTTCAAGGAATAACTTCATGCACTTGAGGAATGTACTGCATACTTACATCTAGTACAGTACCGTATTCGTTCTTATAAGCGCACCTGCCCCATTAAGCGCACCCACCTTTATCTGTATCTGTTTCTGTATCTGCGTTTATGCAGATTAAATATTATACAAATCTTGCTCTTTTTTGGGGGCAAAGATTTCACCTACCGCCGCCATATTGTAAGACTAACACGCCGGTATTATTCCATATTCGGATTACCACATAACCATCCGGGCGTTGTGTTCTGTGGGGTCAAAGTGAGTTATGAAAGACAAATGCATGAAACACAAGGAATTGTTGGGGGCGTTTATTAATTTTTGTTTTTGTAAGTGCACTGTGCACTTATTAGAACGAATACGGTAATTGTCTGGTTTCTGGTTGAAGACCGCGTTATGCAGGATCAGACGATTTAACATTCACACCAAGTCATTGGCATCTTTGTCACTCTATATCTTTCCCTGAGGAGAATATATTTGCTACAGTCGTGCTGTATAGTATGTACCAGTTATCTTGAAAAGTAGTTTGACTATGTTACATGACAAGAATAAGAAATTCATGAAATAGAAATTCACAAAATACAGTATTTTGTACTATTAGATTAGATTAATTATAAAGTTAATGAGAATTTTCTGTTACTCGTACTTTATGTCTTACAGTACAATCTCAATTCACGCCTATTGGCTGACCTGACAAGGTCTCAATAGAGAGTGGTCTCTTTATTGAGGTGACTAGTGTTCTGTTTGTAATGGTCTTTTTACAGAGGCGGTCTCAATAGACAGATGGTCTTAATTTAAGGTTCGACTGCACCTGAACTGGAGCTGTAATCAACTTAACGTTGTGGTGATTTTCCAATAAAGCCCGTGTCTCGCCACCTTTAAGTTGGTGGCGTAACCTTGGATTGCAGCAGTCTCGTTATCTTTATATTGGATTTCAATAAAACAGCCGACTTCTGGATTAGAACCAAGGTCAGGCGTAACTCGTGGTAGCTCAGCATTCTGCAATCTCAACATGAGGCTGTAATCACAACACGGAAAACACTGGTGGTTATCATCAAATCTCACGCATTATCAGACAGTGGCGGCTGGGTTTTTTGTGTGCGCAGAATTTAATGCTATAGTTTATTGTTATTTATGGCCAGTTCAATATTGTTAAAAAATGTCTTGCATACATGTCTTGCCTTTTATAAAGTGAATCCATGTTGACATCAGTGATGATTTCATTCTATTGACAGCTGTTTTGATATGAGAACCTGCTTCACGAGTAATTCTTCCATAAGCCATAAATGTTGAAACATCTATTAGTCTTAGTTGATTGCTTATGAGTTTCTTTCTAAGTGTTAAGACTCAGTTAAGTGACTGTATTTCATGAGATAGCAGATCCTGCAACCCCTGTCTGTTATGAACACTATTCTCCGTATACAAAACAGTTCTAGTGCCATGAACGAAGAATCATGTCCGTAATACCATATAACCACCACATAGAGCTTTTTTAACAATACCTGTCTGATGACAAGACCTTTGCACAGTATACATATACCCATCTAAAAAGATAGTCATAATATTCCGCTATCAAGTGCATCGATGTTTTAAGTTCAGGGAATGCGACATATGAATGAACTTGTTGTAATATACAGATTATATTCTATTTTTCTTTGCACCTGAAGTTCTAGTGTTGCCCGTTTTGAAATACCAATCTCATCATTTTCTCCCATTACGGCATACAGCAATCGTGGCCATTTAGCGTGCAGTAAAACATGAAAACCCTTTCAATTCTCAAAACCAATTTTCTAGTCGACTTGAAGAGATTGATTTTATGGCTGGGGCTGCTGTGCGAATCCCTTGCATGTAGGTGTTTTTTCCCTCTGCCACATATAGTCATTTTTGCCCTTCTGATTTACGAGCACTGACTATAAAATGCAAAACAATACCGTCCTATCGTAAATGTGCAGATAGACTACAGTAGAACTGTGGATTAAGACCACCTCTATAAAGAGATCACCTCTGCTCTATTATAAGATTTTGCAGTCCCAACCTACGATGAACCTCTAGAAAGAGACTACTTTTCTATTAAGACCACTTGAAGGCAGTCCTTTGGATTGTTTTGATAGAGAGTTAAGTATGGCAATTCATGTACGATTCATTTGTTTTACACATTCTGTCCGTAACTCATTGTTTTGTCCCTAGATTTTTTTTAAAAGTTGAATCCTAATATCTGAGAACTGAATGGTCTGCACATACTACAACTACAGCTACTTGCACAGACAAGATCGATTTTTTAAGTGCACTTTTTTTCTCCCAAGTCTTTGGGGACAAGGGGAAGAGAATGGATCCTATTTCTCCCGCCATTCTGTGTATCACTCGGTTTCCTGTCCATAAACCATAATGCACCCATAAAGTTCTGAACCAGACTCACATTTCGTCATGCAGCAACGATCCTGAGACTTGTTGGTTCAAATTTTTTTTTAAGTATTCAGATGTTGAATGAGTAATGGTGCATTGCATTTAGCAATACAGTGAAATATGGACACGATACAGTAGAAACTCGTTATCTTGAAGCTGTAGGGAGAACTGGAAAATGTTTGGAATAATCAATATTTGAGGAAACCAACTGATATGTTCACAGGAGCATATCCAAGGGGCTACATACCCCCATTTTCCCCATCAAAACTTTTGATTTTAATGAGGATTTTGCGTATCCACCATAGACTACACGTACGAAAGCCATGAGATCCCATAAGTGCGCCCCCTCCTTTTCAAAAACCTGGATGTGTCGTAGATTCATAATGTGATTGAAGGGAAATGAAACTAACCTTGAGATAATAGATTATGCAAGTTAGTAACAAAGCGATAATGAGGTTCTACTGTATTAAAGCTTCTTGTTTTTCCCTTTGATCTAGAATGTCGTCATAAACTGTACATATTTATTTCTCCTTCTGGCTTTTGCCATTTTGTTGAACTTTCTTATCTTTTTGTCTTATCCACTGAAAATGTTTACAATCACAATTTTCTTATTTATATAGGGTTCTCCAATGTTACAAACAAATTCTGTCAAGGTTTTTGCATTTTATTTTGTTCCAAAATAAAATCCTTTCTTTTTCATAGGCCAACCTGTTTGAAAGTAAAGCTGCTTTTTTCTCTAGTTCTGCTCATAATTCATTGATTCACTGCCTTGGACTCACTACTGTTAGACTACATCTATCCTAACCCAGTGTCTTTTCCCTATGTTATGATGCTCTGGGGAGATGGGCAGTGTCCATGGTAGATATCATCTTATTCATTTTGTATGCAGACTGTACACTGGTCAATGCTAAATAAGACCGATGGTATATAACCTGGAAGTCAGAACCCTAGGATAGCTGGCAAACACAATAGATAAGACTTTTCCACTTACAGATCCAGGTTTTTGGAAAAGTGAGTGGCGTGCACCCACAGGATATCATGGGTTCCGTTCCGTAGATGAGGTGCTGAAAATCTATGAAAATCAAATTTTTGCAATGAAAAAGGGTGTTTTCAGAACTTAAATTTAGTTATTCCAGTTACTCAAATTAGATTAGCTATTAGCTAATACATACGTTGGTGATTGCTTGAATTTGAATCTGATGTTAGATTAATTAAATCATACATTTTAAACTCCTTACAATTGCCATACTTAAGTGACTAGAAAAAAAACAAAACAGATCAGCTATACGCCAGTAGTGATGGCTTGAATTTGAATCCGACGTTAGATTCATTAACCCATACGCGTTCTATGCTTCTTACAATTATGCACACTAGTAAAGCATGAGTGTTTTATAGACTGGGCATCCCTGGTGGTTGTGCTGGTCGCACAGCCTGACACGGTGACAGACAGTGTGGGAGGGACGGTGTCATTACTGACGTCTGCGGAGGCTCATGTGACAGCTGCTCCTATAATCTAATGCAATATTAGGCCTTGAATATTGATGCGACGCATGTAAGATGCATATATACAGTTATTGCTGACAAATATTGCTTGTGGAAGGCTCATTTTAAAACAGATTTTTTGTCTCCGAATACGAAATTACAGTAGAACCTCCAATTAAGATCACCTCTCCATCGAGACCACCTCGATAATAAGACCAATTTTCATGGTCCCAAACCTTCATAAAGCTAAAAAAAATGAACCGCTGTATAGGGACCACCTCTCAACTGAGAGGTTCTACTGTAGTTCTATTCCGCATTTCAAAGATGTAAAAAAATATAAATCCATCAAGTTGATAGTTAGTTGCCTAAGAAGAAATGAATTTCGTAACTGTTATACCATGGTGTTTAATAGAGCATTTCCTTCAGAAGTTTCTATATACATTAGGATGATGTTAATTTTTGATGATTTTTCCCGAGCTGGCTACTGTACTATTGTGTGTGTGGACGGTACATGCCGATATTTACAACTCCTGGGAGATTATCAGAGTGTTCTATAGGACTATTGGGGTTTATCTGACCAGCTGATGATATTTCTATGCTTATTTATGGAGGCAACATGTGATAGAAGCTGCCAGCTTTTACCCAACTTTGTATACAGATCATGCTGAAGAATAGGGAAAAGAGGTCTATACTGATGCTAATTCTGTAGTTGCATATCTGTTTTCAGATTTATCTGACCTTGAACTAAATTTTTGTTTTCCCCCTCAAATTTGACTGTCTTGCACAGATTGGTTTGGAACTAAAGACGAACATAGATGTTGGGTTACTGGTAGAGGTAACCATTTTTCTTAGTTAAACACAACCAGTTAAATTCTTTTAGTTGTGTCAGGATGGCCGAGTGGTCTAATGCGCCTGCCTTCAGTGCTTGCTTAATAAGTGCCGAGTGATAGTTGTCATAGCTGAGACTATGTGCCTATACACCCTCAGTGGTAGTGGTCCAGGGTTCAAGTCACGGGAGTCGCTATATAATACAACCCTATAGACTTTGAAGAAACAATTTGTTAATGTCCAAACATCACCAATTAATCTGTTACTCATGCTTGAGGTTATGAACCCCATAACCTGTCATCACACCACCTACCACCAGCAGTCCACACAGATTTGTAAGCTACAAATTGCTGCTGCTGCATCAGCCCTCTTAGAAACCCTGCAGTGGCAGCCACATGGTGGAAGGAAATCATCAAGTAATGGTGGATATGTGTAATCCACAGCAGTAATGCCACCATACAAGTGGCTCTATGATACAGTCGGCCAAGGCCAATGGTCGTATAAGTGCATCAGTGCTGC
This sequence comes from Streblospio benedicti, assembly GCA_019095985.1. Classification (NCBI taxonomy): domain Eukaryota; kingdom Metazoa; phylum Annelida; class Polychaeta; order Spionida; family Spionidae; genus Streblospio; species Streblospio benedicti. Next base: position 12,069,921 of record CM032663.1, read on the forward strand.
TGTGAATAACAGCTCCTCACTACAGATGTTTGCTCGTAGCTTTCCCATTGGCCAGTTAGTTGTTCTTTTTTGGTCTGTGTGCATTCTTATTTTATTGTATTTGAAAACTGATGTGTCTAGATGGTAAGTCTGAGGTGAACCTTGCGCAATCCAACCATGGGCCCCAGCATCATGGGAGGAGGTTTGTGTGGTATATATTCTACTATGATTTATGAACGCTATACCATACACATTACTACTATGACATGGTCCCCAGCATCATGGGTGGGGTGTGTGGTATGTATACTACTATGATTTACAAGTTCTATACCATACACTTTACTACTAATATGTAGAATCTATATAACAATAGTAATAGTAGCCAATAGTAGCCACACACAACCTCCCATGATGCCGGGGCCCATGAATCCAACAAAGCACTAATATCATAAGCTCAATCCTCTACAGTGCCTCCAACTACCTATCTTGATTGTCCTTACAAATTTGAATGATAAACTGAAAGTAGGTTGAGTTAACGTGCTCAATCTCACTAAATGTTAAAAGGTCAAATGGATCGTGTTGAGAAAGTAGATCAAATCATGGATCATATTTGCATCCTAGTTTTGTACACTTGTTGGAATGTTGGGGAACCTGTGATATGACCACATACAACATTCATGTCCTGAACCATTCTCACATAGTTCAGTTCACTTAACCATGTGTTAACTTTTTTTCTTTCCCCTGCATTTTAATTCTAAAGTTGAATATTCAAAATACGTTATGAAAATTGTACGAACAAAAAGTGATAGATGTTCTGAAGCCCAATGTGGATCACAAAATCACATGAGCCTTGCCTGCCTATACAATAGAACAGGTCTGTCTATACTGCTCCATACCCCACTCCAATTACAGCCCTAAATGCTGAACCCTGGTAAATGGAACAGCGCAGCTAATAGGATGGGACAAGAGCCTGGGAGACCCTGGCTGCTGATGGAGGGCCCAGGTCATGCTATATAAATGATCCAGATATGCAGTACATAGATTAATAAGCAGGATGTGTATTGATAGCAATGAAGCAATGCTGTAAAGATGCTTAGTAAGCGTTCATCGAAATAACAATGTACATAGAATGTGAATTTTCCGTGATGCAATGATTTTATGACATTCGAGCATTTGCTTTCTGGGGCTCATAGAATTGTCAATATCTCTTGTGGACAGTGTATACTACCTATTTATGCATCTTTGAATATCAAGGCACTGTTCATATGCAGATTCCAGAACAAATCAAACTTTGTATTCAATCTTCTTTTTTTAACTTATTATGAAATTCTATGAAAATGAACAAGGATGATAATAACGACCATATAGTAAATAACTAAAAAACTTCTATTTTGCTCTTAGAAATCGCCAGTGATCAATGCACAATGATTATGGAAATGGCCGGTATTGCATCATTGGCAAAATAATGCAATTACAAGTAATAAGCAGTTGTTCATTCTTGGGATCCTGAGACAATAGCACGTAAATGACGATGGCATTGTGCATAATAGACAATAGATTGTGATCAATTTGAGCTGGAGCAGTTTCATATGTAGGGTAACGTATTTGATGCCATTAGTACCGTTAAGGGAGTCAGTGGTGGAAACCCAACTATCTAGTAGAAATACTATACAAATATGAACAAATATATAAATTTTTATATTTTTTTACAATCTGTATGTTATGTTCTTAAATTGCACTCCCACCTAGTAATGGGTGTGTTCCTAATAGAAGTGGACCCCTTTCTGTGTAGTAATTTGCTATATCACAGGTTGGTTTCCATTGATAGGATTGCTATTACCTCGATTATTAGAAGGGCAATACTCAATAGAGATGTGCCTTCATTTGTAATATAAAAAGTGCAAAAAGATGTATCAGTTAACTGTAAAATTGAAAGCCTTTTTTCTCTGTTCAGTCCTACAGCTGCAAGAGTGAGTTCTCCAATCGTCATATTCTGCATGGGCTCGTATCGAGGGGCGAGATTATCCACCGGAAATAGAATTGACCTTATATTGATGACTTCACAACACACAAGATAGTTTAGGAATGTCTGGCTTTTTTCTCTATGCATTGTAGCGTCTTCGGAAACCTTTGGTCGATTTTTCTGCGTCTGTGTAGCAGACACAGAAAATAGAATTGTCACGATTTTGGGTCTGCTGGCACAGAATTTCCCTTTATGTTTATGTTCATCTTTTTATAGTTTTGGTTGATTAATTGTTTGTCCTCATGCTGTCAGTTCTTGTTCTCTGGTCCTATTTTCTTGGTGAACCACATCCACCTGTTGCTTTCTTTATGATGAGCTTTTTAATTCTTACAAATTGATGGGGAGTGAATTTTTATATTTAATCATTATTTTATATTTAATGATGCGCTTGATCCCAAGTTATCTCCATCAAAATTGAATTAGATTTCCTATAACCAGTGTGCAGTACCTCTACTGGAACTTGGGCTATGTTCATGTGTTTCATAAATTACACATTGTGGAATTGAAAATCAACACAGTATATTTATTCCCCTAATTCTACTACAAAAATCAAATTAGAATCATGTGTCCACGGACATTTTCAATGGAGACCAGATAACTATGGCCTGTACATTGTTCATTGCTTGTAAAGTACGTCTGGCTTTAATCCTTATGTAACTTTGAGTCTGCCATGGATTTGTACATCATTGTTTGTTTTTTTCTCGTGACTGTATTTTTATTCTTATCATTTGTAGTTGATAGAGGATGGTTTACTGATTTGGTGTTCAACTCAGATAGCAGAAACACAGAAATTAGATGTTCATAATGGCGTAGTTTCACCGATCTGAACACATTCCAATTCTTACTTTACCCCTGTCCCTTTTCGATTGACAGTCTTCACCCAAGCAGGCCACCTGACCCATATAGTACCTGGTACACAGAAAATGAAACTAAAACTACATAATGCATATCCTGCATCAAAGTAGACGATGCGTCCAGGGAAAATTGATAAGAAGTCACATACACGCTCCTAATTAGGTGTCATTGAATGCATGGTAGAAATAAGCAAGTGAGATTTTCTATGCGCCACGATGCAGCGTTTTCCTCCATCACTCATGCTGTGTATGTGTGGTGCACAGATCCATCAGAGAGCAGGATCAAGTGAGATTGAGGGGACCTGCCTGATGGAGTTGTTCTGTTCCATTGTGATGCGATACGTACCATTCAGCGATAAGCTATATTCAATTGATATTCATATTTTTACTGTTTGACAGTTTCAACTAATACCTATTCATTGCTAATCTACACATAACCATTATTGAGATATATGTATATTAAAAAACACTCAACCTACTAATTTATCATTGGTCCATAGATTTTACATAGAACCTGGTAACGAATAAAAAAAATGAGCGAGACTCATCTCTGACAGAATAATGACCAGTGCATCCCGTCCAACTTTCAGGTCAACTGTCAACATGTGAGCGTGCAAATTGCATGGTCATGTTACCGGGTTGAGGTGCATGCGTTATAAACTGCGCCCATAATGAAGGGAACGAGTGTGGACTTTAACAGAGCTCGTTCTGTTAAGGTCTACAGTCGGTTCGATATTTTTCTGATATCTCACCCCCACTTGTAAAATAACCTTTTGATCCCATGTTTATTCATCATTTTAGGCTATACACTTTGTAGTGTAGGATATCGGAGAATATCCTTCACGTCTCAGCCAATCAGAATCAAGTATTTTCAGCAAACATGGGAGAATGAAGAGTGCACCCCGGTCAACACGTGAACGTGCAAATCGCGGTACAGGGTTGAGGCGCATGTGTTATAAGCGAGACTCCCGCTCCATAATGAAGTGAGCGCTCGCTCATCACTCATCATACAATACCAGTTCCCAGGCCCCTAAACAACGAACCAGACAAATTCCCTGTATCAACGAGGGGGCATTTTATTACTGCTTTCTTTGGCAGCAGTTTTAGACGTGTGGTATGATTGCGCTAGTTGTGATTCAAATCAAAGGCAGCTACATCGTAATCTTGGTAGATATTTAATATGTGTATGAGAGAAATATGTGTATTCATTCACTTTTATCTCTATAATTTTTTCATGTCAAAGCGAATGATCCATTTGTCTTTGATTCAAATGTTGCATTTTAAATGTATAAGTGATTGCAATGGATTTTAGTACGCCTTGTTTTCTATCGTTTCCTGCCTGTTCGAAGGAGGGTTTGCCAAGGCTGGTGTTGAAATACTCATCATGCATCAAATTATTGTGTACAACATTTTTTTATGACTTCACTTCTGCGGCTAAGGTCTGTTTATAGAGCTTTGTGATATTTATGTAAATGCCATTTTATATATTGTGATATGTTTTCCCCCACCTCCAATATACATTAAATGGAGCAGTAAATTTGACAATCATCCTCATCTATTTCGAGCTTATTATTCAATTCAAAAGTTATTGAAAATAAGCCCCCTAGAGAAAATGCACTAATAAGCTCATGCGTAGATATAATAAGACTCCTTATAGACAGTGAAAAAGAGATATTCTTGAAGCGGCGATGAGCAATGGCTTCTCGTCTATTACAACCTGTACACTAACTGGGCATGTATCTGACCATTGTGCACCCAGAAAAGATCAGTGCCTGGGTCTCCAGAGACACGCTCGTAAAGGCTGCTGCACTCTTTACTGCTACACCGGCTTATAAACATGTAAGGAAGCGGGGAGCGAGAAATGCTTTACGCAGGTTTTTTCATGCAGGATGTAATCCTTTTGTCTTTATAATTGTGTTTCGTTGCTTTAAGTTCTAGAGGCTGTGTTGCAATGATAGCTCTGAAATTCTATTCAGTCACGGGACAGTTAATTGTTTGGCAATATGAAGGTGGGACCACGAATTTACATTTGTATTCAATTTTGTTTTTATATCATTGAGACTGCAGCCAATCTTCTTTTATGTGGGTTGTGTCCACCGTAAGCCTGTATATTACTGTGACAGTGGCACAGGTTTTTGGTGAGTGAATTGTTGGCTGGGTTGGTTTGGCTTCAGACGTTCAAATCAACTAGGAAATGAAAGTAAACTTTCCTGAACATACTTAACTTTCCTAATGCAATTGTTAGCAGACCTACCCAAACTCAAAAACTACAAGACCATTATGTAAAAGCTGCCTATTATATGAAATGCATCATTTATTTGTGAAATATGGTGTTAAGCTGTACATAGTTAATATGATGGTGCCACTAAATCCTTTAATCAACGCAGATCAAAATCGCATCACCCCATGCACAGACAGATTGTAGTTTTATGGAGACATCTTTCCAACCTTAAAAGCCCAAGATAATGGATGAGCTGAAGCTTAATTGTATAGCGTGGGATTTCACTCGCAGGTTTATCATTTTGGAGGACGCTTAAGTTATTTAAAAAGCAATCTTGTACACTTTGAAATTTTCCATACCAAACATACTGTATTATTGTTGGTTTTGAGTGGTCTAAGAATTGCATCTCTAATCTTTGCTGTCTTTTTTATAGCCAGTATATTCCTACTACTATATTGGCATAGTTGAAGACATACTAATGTCTTCCGTGTAGATCAATCAACCCTGAATGGACTCAAACTTATTTACTGAAATTCATCTTAAGTTTATTCCATGAAAATTTTGTTATACAAATGCTATTGAATTAGCCTGAACATCTTCACTCACAGATCGTATTGATTGAATCATTGCTTTATTTTACAAAATGCCGAAAACGGACACTTAACAAAATAGAATAAATCATGCCAGTACGGTGTGAGATGGCGTCTTCTTCCACTCAGCAGACCGGATTTGGCAGATCTCTCAATCTGGTGGTGCAGTGCAGCGGACATAAGTGTGTGGTAGGACGCCGTAAATAGCAGTTCGCCGTAAAGCCAGTGTCTTCATGCCACTCCAGGGAGGTCTCACATATGTGGGTTAGTAATGTGGCGTGAATTTGATTGAAGACCCGTAATGTGGGAAATAAAGCTACTTACGGGTTGTCATGTTCTGAGGGACTATTGTTTACGCTTTTTATTATAGGCTATGTACAAGAAAGTCCGTATTCGTTAGGAGCTTGAAAAGGCATAATACAGCTGAGAGGTTATTGTACTGAGTATTAGAGACGTTTGATGAACATGAAGCATTGTATGGATCATGTACATAAGTGTACAGTAGAACTTCCATTTAAGACCACTTCTATAATCGGACGACTTTTCACCGTCCCAAACCTTCGTAAAGCTTCTGAAATAAATCTCTGTATAGAGACCAACTCTATTGAGACCACCTAACACTGGTCCAAATAGAGAGGATCTACTGTACTAGATGCTGATAAGTCGCTGTCTTTCTGCTGTGTTTATATCATCATGTAATTTCACTTCAGCATGAAGATGTACAAAGTACTATCACTATTTTCATACAGACTGTCACATCAATATGACAGACTCTGTCACAACAGCATTTATACACTATACGTATCAGCGAAAAGGTCAGGTTCGCTGGCACAAGGTCACTGACCTTGAGCAGTAATAGAGGGCTGCTTTGCCACGGGGATTTCATGAATGAATGCGTTCCCATGGCGACATTGCTATGGAGCTGCTTTATAAGGAGAAGGTTCAATTGACATTTGAATTGTGAAATTTAGACAATTAGGGTAATAGAAGCGCTCCTGAGTAGTGATATGAAAATTATAGATGAGCAGCAAGTTGCTGCAATTTCATCTTATATATATGGTCTTGATGCTTTTTTTACAGTAAGAATAACCATATTAAATGCTTGAGATGTTACATGAGTCCATTTTATCATTGTCAAAGAAATCCTATTAAGAAATAGAAGTCATTTTTTTTCCTACCATGCTTACCCGTGTAAACTCTATATAAGTAAATAGAAGCCAATTTTCTATTTTCCAGAATCCTGAAAATAGATCATAATTCTAGAAAATAGAACAGAACAGAGAGTTTACATCAGATGTCCATAATTTATATTATTACAATGTAGTAGTAAGATTTATTTTAAAATCTTAATACAGACAGACAGACATGAAGAGCGTTGAATGACCCTCAATTTCCTGGAAAATTAGACAAGGCTCTTAGCATTCCTGCTGGAATCCGTCATAGAAAGTTGAATGGAAGCGACAATCTATAATTGCAGTTATTATTGAAGGCTTCTTATTACATGATTCATAAGACACCATCCTCCAACACTGAATAAACCATATAAAGAGCTATATGTTTCATGACAGGTATTTAAAAGAAAAGGTTAAAATGTACTTTTTAGTAATTGAGGACTTAGAATCGAAATGAATTCTAAGCACATTATGTCCAGAGTTACCTAATAAAGTAGGTCCGTGAAAGTGGAAGTGCTCATACTCCTAGGTTGTGTTGTACTAAAGCAGGTCTCTCTCCAAGGTCACTCGGTGGACTGTATTGTGGTAGCGATTGTGGGCGGAAGAGTTTCCTATATATAGATGTGCTATTTACTTATCTTTAAACCCTCTGGGCAAAGATGGTCTTTATTCAGTTGACGTTGAATATACTATGGAAATTAAATGTATTTTGTTAGGCATTTTTTTTCTGCTATGAACATCCTCGCTTTGTTCGAATATATCATTGTATTTTATTAGGTGAGATTTTTTTTTCTGTTAACATCTTTGCTTTGTCTGAAAAAAAAAGAAGTAGGTGAGTAAATTCACAAGCACTCGGAAATCTATTTATCATTATTCATACCACATATAAAACTACATTGTCCTGTTATTTGTGTGCTGTTGCTGGCGTGGGATGTTACACCCGCATTACACATTACGCACAATCCTATCACACGAAGTGGTGCACGTGCGCATTATGGCTGCACTTAACTCACAAAAAATGTATGGTACGTAGTTGAGTTGCTGAGCCAAACGAACTGTTACTTATGGAATTGACAGACGCAACTATAAGCAGCATAACTACAGAAGAACATCCAAGACGACACTTATTGAGACCGCTTGAGGTCAGTCCCACAGGTGGTCTTGATAGAGAGGTTCTACTGTATTTCCAACAAAGTTAAACCAAATTCTATTTGCTAGTGTATGAAGGTGGAATTCGCTTTTGTATAAAGTGGGCTTTAGAGCTGCTCTGTGAAGTCTAGAGTATGAGAACACACCATTCTGTGTTAATCCCCCGCACTAGCTCACCCTGCCATATGAAGACTGCACTCTACTGCAGAGATCCTCTTTTATGTGTAATAAGGACAACATTCGTCGGAAAGCATTAATTTCTCGGTTACGTTAGCCCTTTTATGCTTGGCGTTTGTAAATGATGAAAAAGTACTCATTTGCTTCACAGCTAGAGGAAATGTTTGATAATTTATTGCAGTAAAACAAATGCTTGAGGTGTAGTTAGTATGCTATGAGAACAGTGATTAATCTAGAAATTGTCAACAATGAGTCCCTAAGGGTCCAAAGGCCAATACATTGAGTCCTGACATACATAACCGTAACAAACTATAAATATCTAAAGGGTCCTGTGGGCTACACAATTTTTAATTCTTTCCATCCTATTGAAAAATAATGAGTCTTGGACTCAGGACTCGCATCTAGATTCAGAGAATTCCATTTATAACATATTTTAAAAACCCAGCAGAGTCTCAGTATTTCTTGTGTTTGCTTTGAAAGTAAATGCCCAACGGAAACAGCGTCCAGTGTTTCTCACCATTCATGAATTAATGACTGCAGCTTTATGCATCTATCAAGGGCATTTGTTGCTTATATCATTGCAGAGCTGTGTACAGAACTCTTTTACATATCAAGACACGTGTAAATAATTTGTAGACACGCTTGCTACTTGTGTCTCGTGGCTTAGTGCATGAAGAAACTGATGATGTTTCCCAAATTGGCTTCTTGCTCTACAAGGACACGCCGGGGCGATAAAGACTGGCCGGAAATACGTCCTGTCGTATTGTCGTCTTTTGTGAGCTAATGAAAATATACGCTCAAATGTGGTTTTTGATTGCTGCATTTGTGTAGCGTGCGTTTAGAACGTGAATTTGATCGCCGTGTTAGAATTGGTTGTTAATGTCCATCAAATTGTAATCTGCTCTTCATAGCTGTGATATATTTGGATTGTGGTTCATGATTTTATGAATCATTTGGTAATAGACAATGTAGATGCATCTGGGTGTCATAACTTGATTTGCAAATATTCAATGAATTATGTTTTGGATTATACAGTAAAAATTCTGAATATAGAGATATGAAAACTTTGTTTGGATTCAAAAGCAACATATTAATATGAATAGTTGAATACTCTGTATTGTTATTTTATGCACATGATATGACAGGTGATTTTTTTTTGTGAAAGGCAATAGTCAAATTAGATTTTATTCACTCAGCTGAAAAATGGTGTGAATTCATGTTGAAACTAACCAACTAATTATCACTCAGTATACAATGTACAGCATTGTATTGTTGTAGCAATTAAGCATGATCCTATGCATGACAGACTGTGAATGGCGGAATGCATGCGCAAGTGGTAATTTTGACATAATGAGCGCACTGTTTGTTTGAAGCTAGCATGTAACAGAAATGTTTATGCTTGTATTGAAAACTATAACAACTATTGACCATTTATTTCACATTGAAGTATCTTTATTCACTTTATTTGTGTTATTTTATAGGCATAATGCATTTAAGATTTGAGTGATATGTATACATAATATGAAGTCAATTGATTTTTCATTCAGTCTTTGTGAATTATACATAATAAACAGGTTCGACACAAAACGTAGAATGTATGACTGAAGTATCATAAATAGACAGGGTATTCATACATGATCTAATAACTTACTTTTCATTAAAAAGCATGTACAGACCTTTGATCTTGTGGGATTTAAAAAGTGGGTGTATTTCTATTAGATTCCTACTTCAGCCAATAGGTATGGAGCAGAGTTAACAAGGTCACCTGATGTAACAACATCTTAGACTTTAGTGTCTCCGAGATAAGAAGTGTCATTTTAGAATGGACTTCTTTATTGTACATTTAGTATCAAATACATAGTCACTGTTCATGCCAGTCAAGGGCAATAGAGTAGAACTTCCAATTAAGACCACCTCTCTGTTGAGACCACCTCTGTAATGATAAGACAACTTTTCACGGTCCCAACTCTTCATAAAGCTATTAAAACAAACCAGTGTATAGAGACCACCTCTCTATTGAGACCACTTAACACTGGTCCCAAAGGTGGTCCTAATAGAGAGGTTCTATTGTACGTTCATTATCCAGCCATCCTCAATGTGCGAACATGTTACTATCACCCATCTCGTATTATGGCCTCCCTCAGCACAGATCAAGGTCAACAACGTGCTAAAATGTAACAGCAGCACCACTATTATGGGGCATTATCATGTAGCTCACAGTTTACACACCCATTGACACAGGCTGAGTGTGTTTATCAGTGGAACACTGAGGATTCAACCTCGAACACTGCTCATTGTCTAATTTAGAACTTAACGAAACATAATCAAGTCATTTTTTGTAGGTGCACCTTCTTGATTGCATGCCCTATCTATGAGTCTTCCAAATAGATCTTTTCATTTTCAATCTAAAAATAATTTTATGTCTATTTGCCTGTTTCGTAGTAACAATGAACTAAGGGAACATGGTGAAGTCATCCAAAATAAAGTCAATTTTTGTGGATCCACATTCGTGCGGTTTCCATGAGTCCTCCAATAATGTATATTCGGTTCATCCTGGGTTTCATTATTCATGATTTTAAAAATACATTTAGATAGCTATTAGAACCATCATTTCTAGACAACAGCAAAAGTGATGGTTCTAATAGCTACCAAAAATTATTCTTTGAATCATGAATAATGGAATTTAGGATGGACTGAATATAGGCTACATTCTTTAAAAAAAAACATTGTCTCTCGTTGCCACCATCAAAGTAGCAATGAGACCGAATTACATTACCTATTAGTCTTCCAAGAAGATCCTTTTTTTTTCATTTTCAAAAAAAAAAAAAAATTGTGTCTAGTGGCTAATACCGTAGTAGCAATGAGACCAAAAATTGCTCTCCTGCTGCGGCGTAGGTGTTTCTGTCTGGCCTTGTTAACGGCCAGTGGAAACAGAAGCAGGTTGGTGACCTTGAGTAGTGGTTATTGGCGAAATTGGAACTGTTGTCCCAAGTTGGGTTTTTGGCTCCGTGGTCTTTTCTCACTCTGGTGTATTTACAATTAAAACGTGTGTACTCGTGATCAGAAAAATTTTCAAAGTTTTTATTACTCTGGTCCCAGTGCATTTACAATTATAGCGTGTGTATTTGTGATCTGAAAACTTTCAAACTTTTTGTTACCTAATAGAATTAAATTGTGAGATAAATTTCCACTGTCCATACGACAATCCAAAATTCTTGCCATTTTTAAATCCGAATTTAAAGTATCATTTGTTGAAGGAGGCCTACAAGCGCACATGTACACTGAAATTTGAGTTACAGAAATGCATATTGTATTGTATTTCATCGTATTGTAGAAGATTTCTTTGGAAAACAGTTATGAAGTCTTGTATCTGAATCTGACTGAGTATGTAGCAGGATTCAAAGATGGAAAAATACCTACATTTTATAACACGTCATTCTGAAGATGAAATTCTGATAATTGTTGTGTGTTTATTTGAAGTGCACTTCTACTGGGTTTCTCTCTTCATCAGTGACCATAGCTGCATGATTGAATACTTTTGAGTTAATCTCACTTGTTAAAGTCCAGACTGAAGGAAACATGATTCTCACTTTAAAGGCCGCAAGGCAACTAATTGATACATGCGTTTCAAAACACGGCTATTCTAGCAACTTTTGTGAATCAACGTGTTGAAGGAATGAATCAGAATTGACGTTTACTGTTGTTTTTTAATATGAACCTTTAGTTCTTATGCATTTATAGCACCTTTTACTGTTGGGTGTTGTTTGACTGTAATGTTGGATGCCAGTTGTCTCGCCATGTAGTATTCAGTTATTTTATGCTAAATAATTTCAGAACATGCTTGGCAGAACAGTGAGAGTAGAATTCAGAACAAATAGTTTATACTCATTGTCAAAAAGTAAACTGTACTGACGTCCATTTACAGTGACTGTGATAAAAATACTATTTGTACATAAACAAACTTGAACAGAGACTTTCAACCAGACCTAAATGAAAACTGCAATAGTCAAAATGAGAAAGATGACAGTTTATATGAATTCAAGGAGGGAGGTCAGAGTATGGAGCCATTTTATCCTCATATTTTTTTTATGTATGGCGTTATGCTGATACCAAGGTTTTTGACCAAAAATATTTTGAATGTATAACGCATACTCCACACCAATACCACTGTAGCATTTGACACAAAGCAATGCACATGAAACACCTGATTTATGTACATGATTCTAGCATTCATGTACAGTAGAACCTCCAATTAAGAACACCTCTATAATAAAACCACTTTTCACGCTTCCAAACCTCCATAAAGCTACCAAAATGAACCTCTGTATGGAGACCACCTCCCTATTGAGACCACCTAACACTGGTCCCAAAGCTGGTCCTAATAGAGAGGTTCTACTGTAGTAATTAAACTCATCCTGGCTCTGTCATGGCTAATGAGTAACTTGAGTCCACAGATAACAGCAGTCAGGCTGAGCATGTTGAATCCAAGTGTAACAGTTGTTTTGGTGTGAGTTGCAGCATCAAACGCGATCTCCCCATCAACTCCCCGTCAACCCCTAATCTGCACGGATCAGATCGCCAGATAGAGAAAATGGAAACTTGCGGCCATCTTTACTACATCCTCCTACAAAATGCTGGGATTTGTGGCGTGGCAATTTTGTGTTTCCAGTCCTGGTTATTTTGTCTCCTCATGAAATTCGTCAGTTGACATGGAGACGGGTCAAGTCGCATTTTCCTTTTTCATGTTTGAAATAAAATAGGTTTAAACAAAATTCGTCAGTCCGTGACTGAATGTACATTGATATATTCTGACAATAGTTATGTTGCTGTGTCTGTGACCAATATGCCAATGCCATCTTAGATTTCATTATTCAGTAAACTTCTATGGCCGAGTGGATCTGAGTTGGACTTGTGACCAGAAGCTGGTTGGTTCAATTCCTGGTCAGAGCTGGTTGTCTGCTTTATTCTTCAAACCCATCCAGCTTGTGCACTGTTCCATGATTCATACACGTTAAATATGTTTTCATTTTGCTTGTATTCTTTGTACGTCAATTTTCATACTCATAATTAATATTCAAGTCTTTTAACTATGCTGCTATATATTCTAGTAGCATGTACTGGTACCGAGATTATGATTTTTACAAACCCAAAATAGCTAATATGTTAAGACATTGATTGAGTGTTAGATTTTGAAATGCATACTTTAAAATGAAAACTACGCTGTGAGTAAAAGTTCACCTGTGAAGCCAGAGCCCATAGCTGCAGATTAGCCGTATGGCTCAATCTAGATATTGAAGATGGATAGGGAAAAAGAACACCGGTGGATCCAATTAAAATACATAGGGAAAACGCCCTTTGTAATATAGATATCGTTTCTGAGAATGTTATCGCACATTTCCCGGAATACATTTGTATGCTATAGTAACTTTCATAAATATGTTAATGTATATCACACAGATATTGTATTGTGATGGATTTGGGTGTGCATTGTGTATTGGGTTGGAAAAGCATTTATTAAGAGCGTGGTTTTGTGGGAATGTTTTATAGGCCTTTAAGGTTTAATTGTTAAGAGTTCATCTATCACAAATAAAGCTACCCGGTATGTAGGTGAACGAGGTTCATTGACTTCTCATCCGACATCGGCGATATCACCGTGTCACCTGAGATAAAATGTACAGTAGAACCTCCTATTAAGACCACCTCTCTATTGAGACAACCTCTATAATATGGTCATTTTTTGCACTCCCAAACCTTCACAAAGAGACCAATTGGAACTTCCATAATATGACTACCTCTCAATTGAGACCACTTGAGACTGGCACCACTAGTGGTCTTACTAGAGAGGTTCAACTGTAGATCTTTTATGGGCCTGTCCGTTCATGTTCACCAGCACATTTGTTTCTGATTTGCAAGCAGTCAGAACGCAGAAAGATTTTCATACCAGGCTTCGGTTCAAGGATGAAGCATGTCACCGTACCAAATACAGCTGTCCAAGGACCCACACCCATGTAAAGGCAAACCCACAAATTTGAACCAATGCAAAAATCTAGACCATTAAAAATTCATTTTAAAGTCACATTGACGTTAACGCCCACCCAATAGATTGACAATTCAACAACCTAAAGGAGCAAGAGAGAGTTTGGACGGTCGTCTATGGTATTTGCTTGTAAAACGCAGTAGATAATTTCCCAAAGTTTGACGATGTCAATTGAGTTTAGCACGATTAAAGATCTAAAGAATTTAGTGTGTGACTCTGTAATGCAGCTCCTCACCAATGGTGGCTGTTGGTGACATGCAAGCGACGTGTACACATATTGATTCGCCACAATGCAGACCCTGGCAGCTGCAGGGCTGAGCTTCTGATTGTGGGTTGTGTGCTGTCAATACGACATCATCGCTGTCTCATCGTGCACTCAATCCACCTAATTATGGCTTCCTTTATTCGCACATTAATCGTCAACCACCAATAAGAGTCAGCTGTGCAATTGTCAATTTTCAGTTGGTTTTACAGCAATTTCAAATACAGTAGAACTGCCGGTTAAGACCACCTCTATTATGAGACCAAGTTTATAATAATAAGGTCATTTCGGTCATTTCTCACTGTCTCAAACATTCATAACCTCTATACAGAGACGACTTGTCTAGACCACTTCTGAAAAAAGTCAGTCCAAAGTGTAATCTTAATCCTGGGTTCTACTGTTTTATTGTCATTACTATTCAAGTTTTTCTTCTCCATTCGAATAAACGAGACCTAATAAAGGCGAACCAAAGCAAAGTTATCATCATTACAGCAGATAGGATCCAGTATAAGGACCGAGCTGTCCATATGCATGGGGGACGTTATCTGCGCGGCCAATCTCTGTGCCCAGACTTTGTGTCTCTTCAAGTCTTCTCTATTATGTATTACCATTGCTTTTTATCTCTCTTTTTTGTGATCCAAGTTCTCTAATTTGTTAGTCATTCTTCAGTTCAGTATTGTTTATTGATGCTTTCCGATTGTTGTTTATGTACTTATTTTATCTTGATTTGTTTTGGACTATTGCTTCAATATTCAAAGAATGTGTTTTAGATACCTAATTGAACTATCATTTCTGCTCTGCGGCAAGACTTTCGCTGTTGTCGCAACATCTTCATTAGGCTGAATGTAACTCGTCAGTTCCAATAGGGATCTAACATTGTCTTTGAATCATGAACAACAATCAAACCCAGGATGAACCGAATATGCATTCATTGCATCAATGTTAATAGCCAGCTGCCTTCATTTGGCCAAAAGATAAACACAGTGATGTTTTTATGTCTTATTGTTATACGATGCTTAGTTTTGTCCGACATATAAGCGTCAGAACACGATTCTACAACGGAGTCAGCCACCAGTTGGTCTCTGTGCACGATTTCCAGCTGTAAATTCACGCATAAAACGGTCATATTCTGCCACATTACAGGCAATAAACATGAGACGCTGGTCCCAGTTTGCATTGATTAACTGTAGCTGCATAACGTTACGCTCCAGAAGTTTGCATAGAGCAATGTTTTAATTGCATTTTAATGCTATATAAATATTTTACATTTCTGTGTATCATCGATTCACTTCAATTGCTTAAGACTAATTTTGATAGATTTCTAATTGAATCAAGTTTATTCAGAATCAGGAAGTTTCTAGTTTCAAATTGTCCATTGTAATACTATACAGTGGACACCACCGAGACTGAAACAAACTATTATGAAGGGCTTAAACCTGTAAACGATTATTTTTTTACTCGCCATCAACCCTACAGCATAGTATAAAATTCACCTCCCCTCGCAAGACCACCAGTATGTAGCATTTGAGACTTTTACCCTGAAACACACTATAGCGAAGACAGACATGATGTGCTTATGCATTATAAGGTGAGTACTGAGAGGCTTTAAAGCCCTTGTTAAGTGAGCATTCCACAACTACCTGCCCTTATTCTCCCACTGTTCAGTGCTGCCACCTGGTGGCCAAATCCATAAACACAGTAGTGGTGTGAGCCAGCTTGTGGCGTCGACCGGTGGCCGTCCCGGGAACTAGGTCGTCGAGTGGCCATGGGTTAGAGACTGAGCAATCGGTGCTTTGTGGTAATTGAGCGGCGAGTGTGGAGGGAAATCTATTGCTTGTTGTCATGTGTTCATTGTTTACGTTGTGACGAGGATTGCTTCATGGAATTGTGGCTTATTTTGTCCAGTGTACAAATGGATTAGGAAAATCCACGATAATTTTTGCTAACATGCTGGCATGGTGTCCCATTTCAAACAACATTTCATAAGCTACTTTGATTCTCTAAAAAATAATGCATTCTTTTTTTAACATAAGGATGTGATTAATGACCATGATATGTCGTAATATACCAGCTCTGAATAGTTAACATATATTAAGCTAATGCAAAATATGAAATTTTAAATGATGATAGCTGGAGACCTGTCTTCTATGATTTTTCTTCAAATATTATGAATCAGATATGTTGCAGTTGGTCTTATAAACATTGACGAGAAAACTTGTTTTTGAAAAAATTCTGGACTATTTTCATGCAGATTTAGATTATATCTAAATTTATATATTTAATTTATTTTCTCAACATGCACAGAAACTACATATATAAAAAATCATGTATTTGATGTTCAAGCGAATTACTTGGAAGATAAAATTTGAAAATAATAACCTTGGGAAGTGGACGATTTCTGCTGGTTCCGTGGATGATCTCTTTTTTTCACTGCTACTGCTTAGAGAAACTGGATTACCTTGAATGTATTGTTAACATATTTCTTGTATTTGCCCAACTAAACCAAGTCGATGATATCAAGTTTGCATGATGGGAGAAGTTGATGTTTGCATTATGGTTTACCAGGACAGTCTGTATCAACATAATGTTTAGTGTATTAGTGCATATTTCTCATTGCTGACTGTCCTGGTGTTGCAGGGGCCATGTCTGCTAAATATTCACAAGATTCTATTACTATTATTGATACTATTATTGATGTTTCTTTTATTTTTATTTTCAGGTAATTTCCTTAATTCTGCTGTCAAATAGCTGTGTGTTAAAAAGTAGGTGGTTGTTTCTTTATTTAATGTAACTTTTAAATGTAACTTGGATTTAAATTTTTTTTAACGTGTCACTATATGCCAGTTACCTATTTGGCTGTTTTGTATTCAAATGCAAAGAGAATTTCCCATATAACTTTTCTCATTCCACTTTATATGTATATCTGTTGAAATTTTGCTATATCTTTATTTGGAAAAAATAGCCCGTTTCATTTGCGTGTCATGTCACGGTATTAGTGCCTATCCCTGACCTTTGTGACAGTCTATAAACCCGCACATCTCACATTCCGAGCATGCAGTGGGTGATATTGTTTTTTTCTGCGGCTGTCAGATCTGGTCGAGTTGAAGGGGACCTTATTGAACCCATCAGGATGAATTACAGTTGCTCTGCATTTTTCAACCGTTGCTATTACTTGCAGTGCAAATAGGTGAAGTGTAAATAGTTTAATCTTCTGCTGTTTCTCATCATCTTACTTATATGCACTTGAATGTAAACATCATGATTTTTCATTGACATATTTGATGCCATTTCTTATCTATCAAAACCTTAATTATGAGCAATGTTCAATATCAAATATACCTACATTCAATGTTTACCTTCATCTTCCTCTTTAAGCTCAGTTTTCATTCTCTTTCTTATATTGACATACCGTAAGTCAAATGCTATTTGCAACCAGTTACAATTCAGATTGATTAATTTAAAGAATCCTCTTTTCTCTAAAGCTTCTGGAAAAGCGACGAATGCAATTTCTTAACAGTTAATGGCTTTCGCACACAATTTCCCCCGTCGCTTTTCAATCAGTGTCATAAGTATGCGTAGCATGTGACACCCGTAATTCTAACCACTCGCCGCGGATCCCACCTCTACCACCGTAGCCTCAATCTCCCTGTGTAACAAGCCATTACCTCTCATCAACACAATGCAGAACTCTAAACGCT
The DNA here is from genome assembly GCA_019095985.1 of Streblospio benedicti. Classification (NCBI taxonomy): domain Eukaryota; kingdom Metazoa; phylum Annelida; class Polychaeta; order Spionida; family Spionidae; genus Streblospio; species Streblospio benedicti. Next base: position 12,088,083 of record CM032663.1, read on the forward strand.
TGAGGCTACCCGAGCTAAAATAAATCGTCTACCTAAGCACTTTTCTTCTCAAATTTCCACCCCTTTTGTTTCATGATTTCCTTGGAGCTTCTTGAGAGTGATGTCTAAGTTTTAGCAAGCGTCACGCACATGGTGGTGTGAACAGCAGAGATTGGTGCGGTCGGTTTGTGTACGTGGGCAGCTTCATAATTTGCCACTGTTTGGACTAAATGTGTCTATTGCATTCGAGTGAATGTGATCAATGTAATACGCTCACAGAGGTAATGTAAATGAAGGAATTTATGCATTGGTTATGCTTGATTTGAGCAGCATGACTACATTTCTGGTCTTGTTTAGTTGTCATTTTTTTTTGTTGTAGCTGTTGGCCCTATAACTATTTGTTCTTCACATATTGGAATCAACCTCTTATGCTCTATATTTATTGGGTGTCGGCCCCTTTGCTGTTTATTCTTGATTGAGAGTGGTAAAGTTATACCGTGCTAATAATAAAGCTTTCATTCAGTCTGTGTTATACCATATACAGCGATCCAACAGCCCATGCCCAAATAAAGGCCAACCCCAAATTCAGACATTATCAAAATCTACACCATTGAAATACCAATGTAAATGCACATTCAGTTAAAAACCCCACTGCTTAAACTAACAATTCTTCAATGTAAGACCCCCTAGAAACAGTGCATGCCTGTATATACCAGATATTAAAGTTCACAGGCAGCTACCCAACAAAAATCATGAAAAAACCTCAGAAACTTACCAGAACATCGACATTGCAAACCATTTAACCCCAGTATCTGTTTGAGCATCAATGATGGGGTTGTCAATATCCTGGTCAGTGTCCACCTCCACATGCACTCCCTCACCCCGGAGCCGATATCAGCCACATCGCTGCCTTTCTGCCACCTGAGCTCCTGTATATGTCAGGGCGGCGTAATTGGCAGTCCTGGGATCTCTGGCCGTGTAAGGAGGAAGCCTGATAAGTGCATTGCTGTCTGCTTATTGGCTTTGATATATGGTTTGTTTGCAAATAATGAGAGCGAAATGACGCCCTACCAAGAACTTTGACACGGTTTCATCATCAGCAGCGAATGGATTTGCAAAATCTCAATGCACTCAGTTCGCGTTTTATTTTAACTGAACCTCGCAGATGTTCGTGACACTTAGAACCATGATTCAGTTGGATATGTTTCTTGGTAATTTGAAAGATGCTCATAAAAGTCAACCTTGGATAAGTCTTAGAAGATGAAATCAAATTAGTAACATGAGTTCTTATGACTTATCATGAATTTTCAAAAGGACAAGGTCATGAGCTGATGTAAACCGTGGAAGACGTTACGTTTCCGTTATTCTTCGTGTTGTAACTACAGGAAATAGCATGATGCCAGAGGGCGTGGTGTCTCCTGATGTGTTTCTAGCCTGTTTTGGGTCGGCGTTCATGATCGCAGCGATCCAAAAGGTTCGTTCATTATCTTCTACATCACTATATTATCCTTTGAGGGATAATTCTGTGTGCCATTTTGGCACACTTGCTCAAAAAAGTGTGCCATTTTGCAAGATGGTGGGCCAAACCTCAAATGACTTGTGTGTGATTGTCTTAGAAAATTACTATTTACACATGTACTGGTAATTGATTTGGGGTATTGACCCAGGGAATGATATCACAAAGTAGCCAAATCAAATATATTGAAGATGAGAAAGTTTAAAAACAAAACATAATGTGTGTGTTAAACTCAGTAAAGCCACAAGTACATCCAGTCATGAGCTGCACATGTAAAAGACATGCCTGTGTAACACAATCTATTGTGCTGATTAGATATTCAATGGTTTTGATTTTGATGCACTCCAAATTTGGGTCTACTGTGCCTTTAGATGGGGCTGGGCTCTTGCCTTTAGATGGGACTGGGCTCTTGCATGGTTGTAAATACTATATACAACTCATTAAAATGTTTCACTCACTGTGATATATATTAGCACAACAATTTTTCATGTTGACTTGTATGTGTCTTTCAATTTCCCAATTGCCAAAGGAAAATTACAAAGCTCAATTTACAGAAGGTAATGGTCTAGACAGAAAAAAGAAATATACCATATACAACTAATGTCATGACATTTACAAATAAGATTGTTTTCAGTACACTTTTAGATAGTAAGTTTTTAATTTTAGAGTGAGCAGTTGACATGAATTATATGTATATATTACATAGAATTTCCTAATACAAACTAGAAGTGTTAAGAAATAATGATACTTTTACCAAATTTAAAATTGATCACATGCGTGAAAATACACACATAAAAGAAATTTTTAAAAAGCTAAAAAAACAATACCTCGCTCTTCAAAATAAACAATCACACCAATTCTCCCCATTTGAACATACATTGGTAAAAAAGAATAAAAGATTGGCAAGTAAGAAAGAACTTCGAAGACGTATTCTTCTGTGAAGCCCCTGGAAAAGCTGGAATTGTATGAGAGTGTCAAGCCCGAGAGCCCCCATGTCTGAAGATGGATGTGACGGGTCCCGCGGGACAACACCCTATTTTCAATCAGTCTTTGTGGAATGCTATGATGTGTGAGCGCCGGGGGAGTTTGTCAGCTAACACAGATTCATTTGTGTTGTTTAAAGTTTGACATATGCACAGTGTTGGTCTGGTATCCAGGGAATTGGAGTTGCAAGCGAAGAAATGTAGGTTTCGAGTGAAAACACCTGCCTGTGAAGTTTATGCTGCTCATTTGGTGCTGCTCAATCTATTTAAAGTCGCAGACGCGTGTGAAATGTAATGTGATTTTAACTGTAATGGGTTTGTAGTAATAGTCAAAGAGAGCTTCACAGAATAAACCAGCGCATTATTAGAACTGCACACGAGTGTCTACTGGCCTCTCCAGTTATTGTTCCTAAGCCTGATCTACACTTATTCGTGTCACAAAAATAATGCGCTACCAAGTTGCGATCGAAATGCGAATCAAACGCATCATCAAAATGTTAACTAATGTGTGTTTTCCCAAGTTTGCTTTTGTAATCAATTCGAATCATAAGGTACCCTCAATTTTGCCAAGCTTTAAGTTCCTTTATGGCATTCTTACTTACATTCTGCGACTATCCAGAAAACCTGGCATTACAAAAAGAAAACCAAGTCTGTATTCTTCACATGAATCTGTATTGTTATGCAAACTTCAGATTTGAGATCCGTGTGAGATTTCTCCTGATTTAAGACAATAGCGTCGGGACATCAATAGTGTCTCGCTGACAGCCAGCAGCAGGCCTGATTTATCTACTTTCCACACCAGCACCTCTGTTAAACTATTTACAAACATGCCCCATTAGAAACTCTCCGTGCAAGAAAGTGAGGGAGTGTGGTTGGTGCAGAGACGGAAATGCTTTAATGCATCTAATGGATATGATAGATAGGCTGATATTTGTTACATCATGCTTTTAATGTAAAATCCTAGATGTTACACCATTTTGCCTCACATTAGGCATATTTGAGGGACTCTCGGCGTTGATGTCTTCATTATTTTGCAGAATCTTTTGTTCAAAGTGATGCGGCCTTGACAGCTATGTAATAATTTGTCTGAGGACGTTCATCGCAGGATATAAGTCAATTCATGACTCTGTGACCTAATGCACAAATGTCATATCTCACTTTGTTCCTAAATTAATTGATTTTAATTTTTATAGGCCTTGAAAAAAGGGTTGTGTTCTCAAAGTATGTTTAATAATAATTGCACTGTTTAAAAGTCAAGGTATCAGAGTCCTTCCTTTTTTATATCACCCTCACAGACAGTTAGAAAGTCCATATTCATGTTCGCTTCTTTTACATTTTCTCATCTGTTGAAATGCAGCTGGATATTTAATTAGCTTGATTTTCTAAGTTTGAACATGAAATAGGTTTCTAAATAACTGCATTTGGTTGGGTTCCATTTACGTTGGTAAACATGTGTTTGAGCAGTTGCTCTCTAAATTACAATCTTCATCTAAGAAATAGACTGGACACTTTAGAAGTCCATAATGTGTTATTGCTTACATCGTTTTCCGTGTCATATTTCACAGTTTGTTTTACGAAAGTGATATATTCCAGGCACTTTCAACAACTTTATAACATTTTACCTCATTAATGTGCTAGATAGAGTACAAATCCACTGCAGGTTTTAGAATTTCATCAGTTTTAATGAACAATAATTGTAGTTTGTTTTCAACTTCTTAATGAAGTTCATTTCATAAACTCGTAATCTCTTAAATGTTTAAAAAAAAACAGCTGAAAAAAACACATTATAAAAGCACATCAACTAGATCATCACCGAATTCAATTTAATTTTCAACCCTGGTGTTTGGATTTTGAAGCGTTATATTTAATTAATATCATGCTCATGATGTTAACATTTACTTAAATGTCTTCCTAAATCAATCAAATCCAAACATTACAAAACAAAAAGAGAAAAGTCTAACTTCTCAGCTGCCCAGAATTCTTGTGTATATTCTGAACAGTTACAGTCTATCAAAATCATTAGTTTTAAATATCATCCTAAATCCTATCAAAATCCAAACCTTACAAAAAAAGGAAAAAAAATCAGTCTAACTTCTCAGCTGCCCCAAATTTGGCAGGTGGTTTGTGTGGCGCCGCCGGGTGGTGGAGAGAGGAAGCTGAGTAGCAGCAGACGGCTGTGTTTGGTGTCAGACAGACGACGGCGGCCACTCACTGATTTCCCGCTGGTCGCATCGCCAATTTGTGTTAAAACTCGCCACTTGCAGACAGCAAATTGATACCTACCAAGTGCCAGCCTCAGGCAGATCGCCAATCAGTGATTATCAACTGAAAAATTCGTCTTTTGTGGGCGTGCGACTCCATAATTGACTCTTAAATCAGTGTTTTGATGAATGTACGAACTCTTGACTGATATTGTAAATGATTTAATTGCGTTTAGAAAACGCCTGTGTGAGTTGGGTTTTTATTCATCAATTGAAGATGGATTTTGAGTGTTATTGTTTGAAAAATTCTTTAAAACGAATGACAAGGTGTGTGTGAAACACAGCTGACTTGATAAATTTTAGTGGCTTGTTTCTTATCGAATAGGTGATTATTCGTTCTATTATTTGTCAGTAACTTGGAATAAATTTATTATATGTGATTGGAATTACTGGAGTTTTTTCATACCATATGGAAACTGAAAATATTTACACATCAACCTTTATAAGTGAGAAGTGTCGTGATGTTTGACCTCTGACCTTCTGGTGACCAATGTCAGCTGATGTGGATAATAGCATGGATCAGTGACTTTCATGGAAGATATTCTTCAAAAGCGATTTTTATCAAATGTGTTTTGTACGAAAGGATTGCAATTTCATTTTTACGTGTTTAACTATGATGATGATATGCATAAATGCATAAATATTTCATTGGCATGTGCAGTTGTGAAGTAATTACTTCTCAACCTTTTTGTACTTGAAGAAAGTAATATTGAAATTGAATCATGTAGATTGCCTATGAATTATTATTTTATTTTATGTGTGAATTTTACTGCGTTTGATACAAAAGCAGTTGGCTCTAAGCAATTTAGCACCAATAGCTAGCTCAACAAGAAGATCTACTGATGAATGGAAGAGATAAAACTTAAAGGAAACAAAAATAATAATCACGTGTATGAATCGCCATTTTTACGATTGATAAAAATGTGTATCAAAGTTGCTGCAGACCTGATTTTTTTCGCCATAGCACCCAAACCAATAAACTGAGCGTGAATGCCGCGTAGTTTTGCCGCTTTACCCCGTGGACCCGCCCACCAGCAGCCACCGAGAGTAAACAAACCAAATGCCATGTGCTGTCCCGATTCGCTGGTCCTGGAGCACATTTTGCGTGCTGATCATTACGTGATTGAGCGTATGTCTGACCACACTCATGCAAAATTCATGACTTGCTTACCTCATCCTACCAACCCCTGGGCAGTGTCAGGGGTTGTGGGGGTATCCAGGGGGGTGGGGGGGTGGGGGTGGACACTTCCCTTTATATCGGGGGAGGTCCCCCCCTTCCCCCGGAAATTTTTGGTGTGCAAGTTCATAGCTAACTGTCATTAAAAACCTATGTCATTGCTGGATATGACAAAATTAGGTATTTCATAGCCGCATTGTCTTCAGACAAGCAGTTGAAATGAGAGGAAAAATAACTCATGAAAATGGCAAATGAGAAGCCTGGGATGGGAAGAGATGTACTGTCCTAACAGAGTTTTCATAGCTGCTGGGCATCACAAAATGCCATTTCATAGCTGCTGGATAGTGAAAAGAAGGGGTATTCATAGCTGCTAGGGAGGGTGAAAAAGGTGGCTCATTAGGGGTAGCATACCCGTTGACCGATATATGGAAGTGCCCCACCCCGGGTAACCGTTGTTGGAGGTCTAGATCCTGTCACCCCGGGACCAGCGTCATCCCAGGGTCTAGGTTGTCACCTGCTACACACGGCCGGACACTCCAGTCAGCGGCGATAGGAAGCTTTAGGCTGAGTGAGATGGATGGGATGTTCTTATGAATTCCTGCTGTCTACTGTGGTGTGATAAACATCAGTTGGTGTAGTTTTTAATGTGCTTACGTGCATGTTAGCATGTGGGGTTTGAAAGTAGATCGTTGTTTCAAAAATCAGCTGCTTTTTGTTACATTTATTGAGATTGTTCTAAAATTGACAACACTGTGTTGAGATTCTCTGTGGTAAGTGTTTTTATGGGGAGGAATTATTGATGTGGTAATCTGTAAGTGTATGCTCAGACCAGCGTATAGTGGACATGTTGACCGAGGGGTGTTTGTGTAGCTCATGATAAACATAAGGATATAGCACTCACCAAAATTGATTCGGCCCAGAAAGGGTCGTCACAACATGACGTTTCGTGATATAACTCTGTCTGTCATCTAGTGTTACACATTACAAAATAATCTAGATCAAGCAGTAGAACTAGATCATGAACTTTTTAAAGTTTATTCTCAGCAATGTGCTTTCAAACGTTTCAAATTGATTCATTGAAGATATGTCTGGTGATAATTTTCGAGAAATTGTTTGGAAATTGTTTAATGATGGCATTTAAAAAGCAGAAAGTTATATAAGACCAAGGCATGTCTTGCTGCAGTGTCATGTGATGCAGTGTCGGCTGTCATATGAGCGTTCTCTACAAAACTTGAACGTTCTGTTGACCGTTACTTCATAACAACATTATATCCCTGGCTTTATTACATTTGTTCATACCTGACAAATTAGAACATTCATGCTATTATATTCTCAGGTTCATACATTGTTAGCGTTAGATTGCCAAGTGCATACTGTCAATGATAAAACAAAATAACCTCCTTGGGATGATGGTATCATTCTGGTCTCACAACCTTGGGGTCAAGAGTTGAAGTCCCGTTAGTGCCAATTGATATAGTCAAATGGAAGCTTAGGTTTGTCAAACCTGTCTTCAGCTATTAGTCAATACAGTGGTAGGAGCTTGCTTGCCATAGAAAAAAGAGAGATTGAGAGAGAGAGATGAATAAAATTAAAACAAAACCACCAATGACCCACATACTAAAGCAGTGGCGATTGTGAGTCGTAGGACTCATTACCATTGAGGTGTGACGACAATGGGCTTTGTACTCCGCTCATCTGTACGACGTTCACTTGTACATGCCTGTCAGTCCATGTGAGCCGCGTAATGCGGACAGCTGACGTTGATGGAATTACGCGTGACAGGAGGGGGATCTGTATAGTGTATCCAGCACGACAGCTTGTACTTTGTCCCCAAAATGTTACATTAGAATCCTGCTTGTGTATAGTAAATTCTATCAAACAGCTGAAGGTTTAGGTTGTTGTATAACTTTTGTTGTGTACTAAACCTAACCATTAAAAGCAATAGATAACTTTTAAGATAATCAGCTGTTGATCTGGGGAATCCAAAGTTATGATGTCTTTAAGGAATTGAATAGAAATATTCAAATTCAGCTACAAGTATGTAAATGAGCTGCTCTGATTGGCTGTAGGCACCAGTAACTTTATGTATTTTGACTGTGGTTTTGATAAATTGCCCAATAGACTGGGGTGCAGTCTTATTAGAAAAAAAACATTCGAGTTCTTATTACTGTAAATCTTGATGAACAAATGTAATAGTAAAGAAACGTTGATAGAGTGAAGAATTTGTGTGTCAGATTCTGGGTCGTCTATCAAAGCTTCACTTTACCCTGTTAATGTAAATGGAGTCTCTAGGTTTTTTCCTTGGTCTCCATTGGGCGGAAATGAACCGATGAAGCAATTAACATGTCAAAGGCAGCAGCGATCAGACAGCAGCTTGGAGGCTCCATGGTCAATGTGGATGATGCACAGGAAATGCTGGGGACTGTCTATATCTTCCAGTTAAGGCCTCAGTTGTTACTCTTCAGCAGGACTAGTAACTTTAAAAAGGCACTATTCCTCTCAAAAAGTTACTAGTCCTGACAAGTTGCCAAACATGTTTTGGCTCAGAAGCTACTCGTATACAGGACGAGTGAATTGAATTCAGAATTCAGCCTCCCCAATTCCTAGTAGTCTGGATGAAGTTACCAGTGACTAAATCGGAGACTGTTATATATAAAAGGCAATGTCTGGATGTACGTATCATTTGTTCAAACCCATACATCCAAATATATACACATTTCCTTGAATTGTAAGTGTAAAAATCTATCTGTCAACAGCCTGACTATTATGGGTTCTAAGCTAGTTGTCTAGTAGGATAGAACCACAAAATGATGTTATTTTCACCTTTCATGAAAGTAACACTCAGGTCCAACCAAAATCCTGTATGTACGCATGCTACTGTTTAAATCAAACCTGAGCAATCTTCGCGTGGGTTTTGCTGTCAGCTTCGAAAATGTTATTAAGACATAGTACAGTCCAGTGGCGGCTTTGTTGGTTCAGACATCTGCTAAATGTTGCATACATTGCTTGTTGAGTGCACAAAGAATAGTACAAAGGCCAAAGTCAACACATGACTTTTGATACGTGCGTACATTTTATGTTGTAAACACCTACGTGTTGCATCCAGGTGACCAAAAGTCTGTATCTCATGTGCTCCTCCGCATAATGTATTAAAATTGCATGCTGAGCTTTTATTCATATGGGAGACCATGTGGGGATGTAAGTCATGGCGACATTAAGGGACCTTCCTCACGGAAAGAAACATGCTGCTAATTGGTTTAAATATTTTTTTCATGATTTTGCAGGACATATTGACATGTAGAAATATGGGGTAATGTCTGTGCGTTAAAAAGTTACCAGCCGCTAGTTTCTGGTAGTAGATGAACTAAAGGAAGTGATTTTTCATACAATTGTAAAAAGAACATGATTTACTGTAAGACAGCATAGGAATGTTGGTAAGAAAAATGAAATTTCTTTAGGTTAAACCAGACTACTTTCGGTCCCTTCAGTTTTCAACCGTTTACTTTTTAAAACGCACGTATTATTTGAAAGTACGTCATGTGTGTTTTATATAGCACACGGCCAAAAACTGAAGGGGCTGAATTTAGACTGGTTCACCCTAGAAGATAATCAAACAGCTGAATTTTAGCAGAGGTATGAATTAATGTATAATGAGAGCGGGCTAACAGCAGCATATGGCTGCGTATCGGAAGCATTCATCACAGGGCATTATCCTCCTTTCTTTCCGGTTTGCCGAGTGCTCTTATCTGGGTCGCTCAATTACGCCAATAACAGATGTCGTCATTCGTGATTTTTGCCACCAAACAACTTCTACAGTCGCTTAGGTTATTATTCTAAACGGATAATGGTTTTGATATTGTCTTGGAAAGTTGATGATTTGCACACTGAATATTGAGGGTTCACTTTATTGCTCAAAACTTGCTTTTGAGTCCTTGACATCTTCCCAATTTAGGTCAAAATATGCATAATGGATTAGGTGATATTGACCCAAATTACTGAAAGCTTTGCGCTGATTGGCTAGTTTTCTAGGTTACTCTTGGGAAGAACATAGAGGGCCATGTGGCAACTTGTGATATTGTTGAAGAGTTGCTACTTTTATGATAAGCCAAATCTAATTATTTTTTGTGTATGCTAACTGCCAAGTTTAATGTAGAATTCTTACATGCGCAAGATTTCCTATGATGTAAGACTTGAAAGCGCATCTGCAAAAGAGGTTAGCTGAGCATATGGTCTCAGTTATCTGCGGCATCAGTAGCTGTCCATAACGCATAGAGCAGCCATGTCCGCTGCAGATTGGATATGACCTGTAAGCTCCGCGGGAAAGCTCCCAGTCACCAACACTTTGTCATGGTGCCTCAGCAACTGCCCCCCTTATGTCTGTGGCGCGGTAGCTTGAATACTGATTAATAAAATATGTATTTGTTAGTGAATTATTTAATCTTATGGATGTCCGGGAAAGTGTACATTTCAGAGCAGTTTTAAGTTTATGAAGAGGTGCTAATAGTCCACCCCGAATTTCAAAAGGGCTTGACATCTTTCAAATTAGGTCAAAATATGCATAATGCATTAGGTGATATTGACATTTCAAAAGTCTCTCCCAATTAGCGAAAGCTTTGCAATAGGTTACACTTGGGAAGAACATAGAGGGCCATGTGCCATGGCCCGATATTAATACTAGTATCGATAGAGTGTAATTAAATAGTCTATAAAACAGTTGTAAATAAAATTTCGAGTTTGTTGCGTGTTGCCATATCCTTTTATAATGCGTTTTAGCGCTCGCAATTAAGGTTAAAATAAGGGAAAGGGTTTTACAAGTATTCTGTTGCCAAAGGCTCATTGCGTTTGCGGACGGTCGTATAAATCATCTGAACACATCCATTATGTACAATGCCCTATATGTACGCAGTAAATGCCAAAAAGAGGAGGAACAACCACAGGAAACGTCAAGGCTTCGTCATTAGGTGAGACAAAGGCAAAGTTATTAACTACGCGTTGCAAATACCATGCAGTCAAGAGTTCATGTTTGATGCCTGCATATTGAACAGCTGACGTGGCATGAGTTTTTTATGGCGACTTCGTCATTAAGTCAAGTAGGTTCAAAGTTTTCTTGTAAAAGAACCTTTGATTGTTCAAAAGTAGGGTAAAGTGTATTGTGCAATTGACATTTCTAAATACAATACTATACAATACATGTACATTTCTATTGGTCATGAAATCTGCACTTGTGCTGTGACAATGAGAGTGTTAATTAGTTGACTCGTTAGACATGACACAAGTAATTACCGAGGGTGACAATTGCTCTCGTGATGGATTCATGAAGTAACTTACATAAGTAACTGACATGGTCACAAGTGGCTATGGTGGACAAGGGTGTCATTGAATAAGCACTGTTGCCATTTTATAGGCAAACATAGATGTGTCCATTTTATGCGAATTGCAAAGTTTTACAACGTGAACAAAGGTGAAACGTCTGCTAAGAAACATTTTTGGAACATTGATGCATTGTTGCTAAACCTGTGGCATAAGATGGCTATACCTGAATCCAAAAATAAAATAGATGATTGGATATTACAAATAGGTGACATGTACACACAAAAAATGATTAGTAATTGTAATATTCCAATGAGACTGTTTTGATTATACGCGTGACAATGCATCAAGTTTTGCCACAATTATATGCAAGTTCGTCATCATTCGTACGACACGAAACTGATTTTCTTCTCATTCGGTGATAAATTGGCATTGTTTTTTGCTATGCAAAGTTTCACTTTATTTGTTATGTGTAATATGTGATATTGTATGCAACTTTATGTCTCATTTTAGATTTTGTTTATTTAATTTTTGAGCAGCTATGAATAAAGTAATATAAATATGATTTAGAACTTCACTAGCTCAATTTCATTTATTCATCCAGCAGCAACTAATATAAAACAATATCATCCTTTTAGACCCTGGGTATTGTGGGAATGACTCCTCATATTGAAATACAATCTAATGCAGAACAGAAAAAATAAATTAAGAAAAAAACTACAAAAGGAAAGTAGTTGAATATTCGTATGTAATTGCTTTTTGCTTATAGGAAACAATGTTGCATCATCAGCGGTTACGCAATGTAAAAGTTCAAATTACACAACGGTCCATTACAGGCTGGATATTACTCGGAATCAATGGTATCAGCTTACTGCGGGAATTTGGTGGAGGATATTGAAAATCATAACTGTATGTCCAAAATTAGCAGCATTTGTTGCATAATCCTTGGAGCATAATGAATAAGTCAGGGACAGGAGATTGTCTCGCAAAAATCATTAGAAGTGTTTGCTGATGGTCGTGTTAAGCATTGTCAAGTTACTTGTGAGTTTTTTTATTTGAGTTAAACATATTTGATCATCCTCATCACCTGTCTTAGGTGTATCATTCGATTGGCAAGTTACCCCTCATCCAAACACAGTGATTTTCGGAGGACTTTTCAAGATTTCAAGCAATTAGAAGTTCAGGAAATTTTAGGTTCAACTACTCCAAGCTTACATCCGTACATGACCAAGAAAAAAAAAGACGCTTGTTACATAAGTCTAACTTGGCAAACTCGTTCCAGTTGAACGAGACATCTCAACCCAAAGGCTGATATGGCAGCACTAGAAATATGTAGTCTGAAACAGGTACAACCATATGGGGAGTTATTCAGTTCGCGTACTTGTCCTCGCTTACAAGTAATCACTTACTGTTTGGACAACAGGATCAAGCTTTTTGTGCATATTGATCAGAAGGAAGCGCGACGTTTGCTTTAGTAGCATTCCTCAACCGCCGAACATCCGCAGTCGATACAGTAGTTAATGCAGAGACTTTAATGCAAACACTCTTCATAATCATCAGATTTCTATATGATAGTTTATGTAATTCACGGAGAAAAATTTATTTATTGTTGTTTTTTAAAATATGTCTTGCATTGTATTGTATTCTATCACCTGGATTCATTCGCAAAAGATCTCAATCTACTTGTACAATAAAAACTGATGAAGCCACCACAAAAAAGTCCTTCCACAGTAGCTGTACATATGCAGGCATCAAACCTGAACACTTTGACAGATTGCTAGATTTTCATGTGTAAAAATAAGTTGTTTCAAATTGAAATGTCGTACTAACTGTCATATTGCTTTTATCATTATCTTGCGGCGTACTTGCTTTGTAATTCACTTGTGGGTCAAAATTATTTCATCAGTCATTTATAGGTTTATGGTTGACAATTATATGATGACAGATAAAACAATATGGCGGTCGTATCTCTAGTTATGAGTTTGCACTACCAGTCTCTGACGCTGTCAAATGAGTTTTTTTCCCCCCGAAGGTCATGGTATTTTTGAGCATACGAAAACTTCCAAATCACCTGTTTTCGTATGGGAACGAGCGTCCCGGAAATGTTCAAAGGTTCATAAAACAGCAAGTTTAATGCTACCCATTTGCATTGCTGTCCCCAACTTGCTAAATACGTCTGTCAGCAATTACTTGCCGACAATATCCATTGCAATTAACACCATGTCCAATCATGAGATAAAAGCAGTGCTGTTTAACAGCTCAAGTCCTAAACAATGTGCAGTTGAACCTCTATTAAAACCACATGTGGGACCAGCTTAAAGTGGTCTCAATGGAGAGGTGGTCTTTACATGGAAGTTCCCATTGTAATCATATTGAAGGATTGGGACCGTGAAAAGTGGTAATATTATAGAGGTGGTCTCATTATTAGAGGCGGTCTTAATTGGAGGTTCTACTGTATACTTTGGAGCCATATAGTTTGCACTGAGAACCCGAGATTGCTTCGTTTCTGTGGATCGCAGGCCGCTGTGATAATGATATTGTAGGTGGACGTGGGAACGGGAACATTCGTGCACCAGCTACCTATGACAGGTTGATCAGTACATGTTGGAATTGCTAGTAAACAGCGAATTTTAGACCACCTATTACTATCAAACATAGTGTCAAAAAGTGTGTGGGCCTTAATCGTACTAATATTGAGAACTACCAAAACATAGCCTACTCATCAGGTCATGAACTTTTGAAATCAACCGGCCCGGGCAAAAGTCAGCCGGCACCGGGCCCCCGGGTAGGCGCTATATCATATCCTGTTTTATGTGATCATATGTTTTTGTATAAATTTTTATTATTCCGTGAAAAAGAAGGAAGGATTTGTTTCCATGTCGTGCTGTTAATTAAAGAGTTACCTTATTGATAAGTAGTTGTAATCTGGTGACAAGAGGATTTGCCTCATTTTAATTTCATCATGCCTCTATTGAACTTAACGAAACAACACATTGTGATGTACGTTATATGACGTTGTACATTGTATCTTGACATACGTTACACAATGACATAAGTTATATAATGAATATAATTACGATCTTCAGATCTTGACATACATTATATCATAACATATAACTATATCATGACGTATTAGGTGATATAATGTATATATAACAAACTTTATATTGTGACGTACGTTACATTACGACGTACGCTGTATCATAACATATGCTGTATCATGACGTGTGTTATATAATGACGAACTTTATATTGTGACGTAGGTTACATAATGGCATGTGTAATATCATGCGATGCATCAGCCGTGGCCGGGCATCTATTACGTACAGTCTGCCTCCCCCGCGCAGCGCGAAATGTCAGCAGCCTCGTTATACCCCACACTGTTACTCAAACTGTCCAACATGAAACTGACCACGGAAGTGTGCGCCATTGTCTTCTTTCTTACCTCATTCTCGGCTAATTATCAAAGTGTGACAAGACATTTGCACACAATTACTACATACGCTCTGATTGCATCGCTGGTGATGTAACTACGTAAAAGTTCTTTCCATGAAAATGAATGCCACGTCATTATGTTCATCAACTTGACGTCCGGTGGAAAAGCCAACTTCATGGAATTTGCGCCTTGCCTGGAATCTGAAAAAATAACAGATATGGTCGCCCCCAAGGTCCAACACTTTAACTATGCAGCTGTCATGCGTTATGGTTGCACAAGTAACTTCTCGGAGTATATACTACGACTTACGAAAATTCAACATGCACAGTGGAACTTTCAAAGTGAAAATGCAATCGCAATCGTGTATCTAAGTGAAAGGAAATGAAGGTCGAAATCAGAAAACTTGCTCGAAAGTAAAACAAAAAAGTCGTACATATTGTTATGAAATATGTACAATGGTAGCACTCAGACATACGGTCACAGAAGCATTATGTCCCATGTTTTAGCATCAGTGCTACAGAATTGGCCTATAACTACCATTTCCCGCGCCTCCTTATCAAGGGACTTTTGTAACATGCAGACGTCATTATTAAATGTCACTCTCAGGGTGGAGCATTCACTTGGCCTTTTGAAGCTTTTTCTGTCGTCTGCTGCGATATTTGTAGACATTTGTACGAAGCTGCTGATAAAAAGGCACTCCTAGAAAGTTTTTCTCGCATATGGTGTCAATTTTTGTTTGACGAATGGTCGAAAAGCCATTATGAATGCCATAGATCTGCGATTTTGTTTCGTCTTCATCTAATATCAAGTTTCTTGCTTTTGGAGCCTTTTTCACGAGCGTGGTTTTTCATGTCCGACGTTGTGTTCTCATTACCGGACAACATCTTATAAACAAAGGAAAAACATTGTTTGCCGCCAGGCGCTGGCTTTGTTTACAAATTTGTAGTGACACCTGTTAAAGAACCTCTTTTTGGTTTCAAGATGGCTGACGAGGGACATTAGTCCATGTTTTTTTTAGAGTGCACTGTTTGTTTTATAAACACAATACATGGTAGCACTGATAATATTGAAACGCGAAAAAAGATAACATACCAAACTTGTGAGGTCGATTGCTGCTGGCAACTGTGCACCCCACCACTTTTTTGTACTAATTATATATAGAGCATGGACTGTTGGTTATGACGGTACGATCCGTGCATCATGCGATGGCTGACAGGTCATGTGCTTGGTAGCACGCAACTGGATCAGGTTTGATTTCATTACACAACGGAGAAGGTTTCTTACAGTGAAACAATATACAGTAGAACCTCTCTGTATTCAAGTGGTCTCTGAAGAGGTGGTCTCTTTATGGAGGATTGCAGTGGTCTCTCTATGAAATCACTGGAAATGGTCTTAATCATAGAGGTGGTCTCTTTAACGAAGATCTGGGACAGTGAAAAGTAATCTTATTATTGAGGCGGTTTCTATGAAGAGGTGGCATTATTTGGAGGTTCCATTGAAGCTCTTGTCAGACTGATACATTATACATCACTAACTATATACAGCTTCTCTTATCCAATAGACATGGACTACAAATCGTGGTCTGTACGTAGCCTTACTGTTTTCGTGACAGGTTCTACAGCATAAAGCTATGTCATGTAACATGTCCAAATTGGTCTGATGGTGCAACAAATGATTGCATACTGCAACTATAGGGTTCACTTTAATCACGTTGTATTGAGTATTTGTGTGAATGTGACAATACATGAGAGGGATATCAGGATATCCGGACTCCCACTGAAGGTCCTGATTAGTGGTTGTAGTCATGTGACGTCACTGACCATTGTGCAACGCACACTGCCCCCCAATTTTCTCAATGGCTTTGTAGTAATCTACTCATTAATTGTATTGAGGTGATAAGGTTTGTGGCGGTTACGCCCACGCACTTGGTCACTCTCCTCTCACGTTTGGACAGGATGAATGTAATGTATTGATGACTTTTGAACATTTTGAATTTTATATATAAAGTAATTCAATTTGCCAGTTTTTTTAATGAAACATAGCTATTTAACAGTCTGGTACATGACAGAAAAAGGTTTATAAAGCTATGGGAATTTTGACAGGCTATAATTGAATAAGGCTTAATATAAATTCATTCTTGTTTTGTTTGAAAAAGATATTACAAAGTATTAATAGGCAGGTGGCATTATAAGGTTTGTGCACAGTGCACTACACCGCTTAAATACTTGGGGGAGTGTCTTGAAAAAGCAGCATCATTCTTCATTAATTAGTTGTGACTTCCTACATTACTACCCCTCAAGGAAGAAAATGTCACGCCGTCGCTTTGTGTTTGTAGTGAAATAGTTACAATTTCACTTTGAACTATTTGTGATAATAGGATTTTAACTTCTTCCGCTGCATATATAGATGTATGTTAACCATATGTATAAAAGTGAGCAGATTTTAATTCTGTCCGATAAAATTGTGTCCCCAAGTCCACATGGCTATAAGGTTCTTGTAGCCCTATCGACTTGTGGAAAGAATCCTCTGTGTCAATACTACACCCACAGTGGTCCAGGGTTTGAGTCCCAGCAGTGGCTGTGTGATATAACCCTATAGACTTGGTGAAGCAAAACTCTATGTCAACAAAACTTACACCCAAGTGCTTTTACTACAATATATCTACGTATAGACTCAGACATTAAACATTGTGTGCAGCAGCAACATATCACTGGGATCAGTGGTCCATATCAGGTGTTTTAGCGTCTGATCGTGTAATGCAGATTGACTCCTCTCGTCCAATACACGGCCGTTCCACCACAGCTGTCTGCCAATAACTCTTCAGTGCCCGCTAAACTGCACTTTACTGCCGCATTCCATGAGACATGATTGCGTTTTATATTTACTGATACAATCTTTGCTCGCTATTGTTACATTCTATCTAATGCAGTTGCACTTTGTGTTTTATGGGGGCAATCTCAGGCGGCTGATGATGATGTAAATTGGTGAAAATGACGCGTGGAGGGCAGAGTCCGTATGTTTTAGGGATTGACTGGCATTCTCGTATTGAGTGTCAAAACATACTGTTCGTTGCATTGGTTTGATACTTATATATTGTGGAATGGTTTATGAATCAGAAAATGAGGACAAATCTGTAAGAGCTAATACATATTTCCACATGATACATTGCTTCTACCCGGGGCTTCTCCTATGGTGCAAGATTACGAATTACATAATTCATGATCTGTAATGATCTGTGGCTTTCATAACGCGTAAATTAGCTTTAGAAGTAAACAATTCTAATGAAATATCAAATGTTATAATTATGCCAAGGCCATATCTCCCAGTTAAGGCCTCACTAGTAACTTTTCAGCAGGACTAGTGACTTCAAAAGATACTAGTCCTCCCCAAGAGTTACTCCTCCTGACAAGTTACCAAACGTATGCAGGACGATTGAATTGAATTCAGTACCAGTCCTCCCCAGTTTCTACTGGTCTGGACTAGTGGACAGTCTTCATATTTTTGGATATTTTTCCATCGTCTGAGATTTCCTTCTATCACCAGGTGACATTAAGTTCAAATGGATTTTAAATCTCAAAATTAGTCAGTCAATATATAGATGATATAAATATATAGAAAAGAACTCCAATGAATCTCCTCACACAAGTAGAACATACAGTTTGGGAGCTGTAAACCTCTATATGTCTGCGCCTGTTCTCACCTGCCTGTTTACTCTCCAACCGCTACATCTGTCACTGTCGGCTGGCAGGTGGGTGCTGGTAGCCACGGGGATTGCCATGGTTACCACCCCTAATCCATCATGGCTGCCGATGGGTTCGCGGGCAAAGAGAAAGTGGTATACACAGGGGCATGGAAAATCTGTTGTGTTGCTGAAATACCTGCTTGAAGAAAGAATAATGAATTAAGTTTGGTAAAGAAAAAATATAAGCCATTTTGAAAATTTATGCGTTTTTTTTGCTTGGTTGTTTTGACTTGAGATTTTTAGGTGATACGACTTGGAAATATTTATTCAAAGGCTCATATTTTTCTTTTGGTATTCAGAAATGGTAAAAGTTATCTCCTGTTCACTTGTATAGAATCTATGGAAGAAATAGTGGTTCAACAGTAAAAAAGTGATGTGACTGGAAAAAAGGGCAGGCAGATGGAATTGGTCTAGAAGGAAATGAACGTCTGGAGCTAAATATATCTACAGATGTTGCATATGTCGTATTCATAAGTTCAAATTTGTTCTTGAAGTTTTGTGACAGTCTTTTCGGCGAACATGAAGCAAGAAAATGTTGTCAATGGAATTCAGGGAGTTAATTTTATAATTGGATAGAAAAAATAAGACAAGACAGTGGTTTTCTGCCCAAAGGTTCATGAGTTCACTAATATAGACGATTGAAATAAGAAGGTTTGTGAATTGCTCAGCGAAACTAATCCTTCTACCAGAGAGAGTCTTTTTATAGCTGTGATTCATCACCGGCACGGAACCAAAATAGAAAACCCTGAATGTAAACATCCGATACGGATCTCATGGATTTTTTAATAGAAGTCAGTGTTTTGTCTGCTGAGGTATTTTGTTTTATCACAACAGTCAACTGGCATAAACTTTATATAGAACGGCCGAGGATGTTATTATGTGACTTGTTTGTTTGTATCTTGTGAATAGAGCATTTTGTTAAAATGAAACGAAAACAAAATACAATACATTTGCAAACCTATTTATGAGGGCCCATGAAAATCTGATAAAGATGACTAGTCTACAGGACTAGTGTGGCAAAAAAGTTACTGCTCATTTAAAAATGTTACTTGTCAAACATGTTCTACAAACTTCCACACAAACATGAAGGATTTGAGGAAAGATAATTGTCTGGAGGATGAGTAACTTAAGATTCTTACAAGTTTTGTTTGTCAAATACTAGTACTTATCTGGGACACTGATAATAAATATCAACAGCGATCGGTATTTCCTGTACTTACCCATGAAAATAACACCAACGGGGATCCTGGCAAAATATGTCCCCCCAGCTGAAATCAAGTGGCAATTTAACACTGGGTTCCACAAAAACATGGATCTGCCCACACAAAGGTAAGAATACAGGCTTTGTGGGGGTCATGAGGAGCGTGTGGCAGCATCATCCTGTGTGTGGAGTCCTGATAGAAGCGCACCCATCCATCTGCCATTGCCTGCCGTTGTGGAACATCCTATGTAAGGTGCAACAGCAGAACTTTGTTATTAGCGGGTGTGAAAATCTTATGTGAACAAAGCATAAAGTGGTTTTTGATTTTGAGAACATGAATAATATGATAGTTTTGTGTGCGGATAAGATGTATACATATATGTCGACAGTATTTGGTTGGGTTAACTGAATACAAACGGGTTGATGATCTGTTAGAGATATATTTGACCAAATCGAGGTTAGTTGGAGGAAATGAAAGTGTTTTAAAACCAATCTATATGATATCGGGCCATAGCACATGCCCCCTATGTTCTTCCCAAGTGTAACCTAGAGAACTAGCCAACCATTGCAAAGCTCCCACTAATTTGGAGAGACAAAAAACATTTTGAACATATTTTTTACCTAATTGGGAAGATGTCAAGTTCTCAAAAACAAGTTTTGAGCAATAGAGAAAGCCTTTGATATTCAGGGTGGTAAAACATGTAAAGAAACAGAAACAAAGAACATCAGCTTCTTGATGTGAATGGCCAGCATAACAATAACCCTTTACCCCGTTCTGTCTGTGATAAGGCGCGCTGTGCTTTCTTATCTGGTGTGTTTTGTGCCAGAGGAGCTCTTGAGAATAGCGTTATACACAAGCAATCCATCAGGCGTGTTGACTCGCACATTTGGCCTGATTAGTCCTGACACAGCACTCATCCACATTTTTACATGGTTGGGTCTCTCTTATTCTTTGATTGAATTGATAACCAAAATTTAAAGGTAATCAGACAAAGAAAGAAGTGTGTGATTATATAATAGTCGTAGCCAGTTTTTAAGGTTTAAGGTTTTTTAAGGTTGATGGCAAAAAAATTCATGAAAAATTGATTTTTATATACCATGAAGGACGTTTTATTTCATTGGATATTTTGTTATTCTGATGGCTGATCTACAAAAAATGTATGTTATAGCTGAAAGGGCTGCTGTAAAAGTTATTTGTTTGATATGATGAAAAGCTATGATCTCTGATGTGAAAATATATACACTTGTTTTCTAATAGAATTATTAGGGTATGATCGTAGTACCATATTCCGTCGCTAGGTGATTAGTCTCGATCAACCAGACCCTGTGATGGCGTAGACAAGGAAACAATTTGATCACTATCAATGTTTGTTCGTCTAAAAATTTCCCAGAATGCATTGAAAAACATGTATAAAGTCAGATGATTTGCTTTGTCTGTCTGAATAACTCCCAGAATTCACAGATAAGAGAACTCGTGTATAACGACACGAGACAGCAAGGAATGGCAGTGTTTACACATGCATTTGCTGTGATTAGGACAGAGGCATTAAGTCCTTCACCAGCCATATGGTGGGACTTGGGAGTGTGGACAATAGCATCTGTCCTAATGCGCTCCATGATAAATGATTCATGATAAATTGGGGTGTACAACTGTTCGTGAGATGTAGAATTAACTTTAGAGCACTGGATCATATTCAATATCAATGAAAATGATTTTGAATGTGTGTAATAGTTAAATGTTTTCTAATCTCACCGTATTAGTGTGGGTATCAGCATCCAATTTCATCAAAAATAGTTACTGGAGAGACAAAAGTTTGATGTTTGATTTTTGGCAAAGGTTAAGAGCTTCTAATACTGTTTGTCTTTGAGATTGGAAAACGCCATCTCATGTTCATAAGATAGAAGATTTAATAAGGACAGACAGAAACAAGCATTTCTGATCAGGGCATTGATTGTCAAAACGTGAAACAGGTGTATTTTGTGTCCAGTTTTGGAACATATGGACTGGATAACTATTAATTGCACCAGGTGCAGAAAAGTGAAGCTGGTTTCGAGGAACGGTTGGGTCTCAGATTGTGAATTCAGTGAACACGAAAGACAGAGGAGCTGACATTTGATGAGTAGCCTTGACCTATCACAGTTTGCTGTCTGCCGCTGTGACGTTACCATCGCATGTCACCAGCGCAGCGAGGCTACCCAGGCAGCTGTAATGATACGTTTCCTCTAAAGTTATGATTGCTTTATGACCGCGGGCAGACGCATGGAGTCAATGTAACTTCATTTGCTTATTAGAGAACAGGAATTGATTTGCAGGGTTTGAATAACTGCTGCGCGTGATCTTTGCCTGTTCTAATATGATTTAGAGATTTGAGAAATGTTTTTTTCCCTCCTTTTTTTATATACGGTATATATTAGCACTCTTTGAAAGTTTTGTTACACCTTGTAAAATAAAAAAGTGTATTTAAGGTTGGGATGTAAACTGGGCAGCCAGGCCACACCCTCTCAATGAGCAATAATTAGGGCCGACTCAAATATACTTAGGGTTTGATTGATTGATTGATAAGGAAAACAGAACATTTTTGAACACATAAATATTCAATCACCATTTTATTTTCTAACTGAAATCTGCCGTTTCCACCACATTCATACTTTATTCTCTAACAATTATGCACAAGTCTGATAAAAACCAATGCCGCCCTGGTGGGTATAATCCGCAGATTATCGTGCCATTTACACCAATATTGCATCCAAGCCTTGTTTATTTCACCATTAAGCAGCTTTTATGAGCGAACTTCTGAGAGTTTGTGATTTTATGTATAGAAGATTTGTTGCTTTACATGTGAAGAGAACCGTGCTTTGATGACGCTTTTTGCAATACAAAAAACGTTCCTGTCTAGGAAGTTGTATAACTATTCAGTTATATAGCAGTAAAATCTCTAGTAGGACCATCTTTGGGACCAGTGTTAGATGGTCTCAATAGAGAGGTGGTCACTATACAGAGGTTCCTTTTGGTAGCTTTATAACGGTTTGGGACCGTGAATATTGGTCTTATCATAGAAGTGGTCTCGATAGAGACGTGGTCTTAATTGGAGGTTCTACTGTTCATGTATAATCTACGTCTATTTTTGAGTCATTATCTACTTGTTATCAACAAAAGTGAGCAAAGTAGATCGAATGGTAAAAAAGAGTCAGCAAGCCGTGGGTAGTAACCAAATTACAGACTTAATTATATGCACGAGAAATATCGACCCTGAGCTTCCATGGCTGTCACTACAGTCACCAGAGATTCAGTCAGGTTGTGGTGGAACTTTGCAACGGGTGATTGGCTGTGCCATGTTTATTGTGATAGAGGATGGCGCAGAGAGTGACAGATGGAAGGTCTGGTCAGGTAAAAGTGACTTCAAACTTTACTTTTGCCATTCAGTTGTAAGTCCTCATCACAGTTGTAATATCTGTTTGAACCTCTGACCTGTCATCCCAACACAAGACAGCTGTGTAGTGGACACCAACATGATATTATATTGAAGGTTGTAGAAGTGTGAGAAATCTCTGGATGGCTGTATTACGTGTTTTGTTCATGCTATTTGAACAGTAGTCACAGTCCTGACTTGGCACCCCAAGAGAAGGTGACCATAAGCCGTATTCAAACCTTTTTCGAAGACACTTTCGTTTTTGTTGTTTTTCGTATGATGTTAAAACTTGTGTAATAGAACGTATAATAGTGATTTACGGAGAACAAGAGATCTTACTGCAGAAAATGTGATTTGTTGTCAGCCACATTGTTCCCCTAAATGTTTGCTCCATTATTCATACCTGTTAATGTTCCTATTCTGACGACCTATACACGCAGCTACACTTAATAAATTATACCAAATACAATTGTATTTATTAAGTGTCTATTAAGTGTTCTTGGGGATATAACTCAAGATATACAAATGAATGTGATTTCATTTATATTGGTCTGCTAAATGTAGCTTATTACCCTTATTGTTCCACAGGGTAATGATTCGGCACCACAATGTACATTCACAATGTATGTATAGATTATGTGCTTCCAAACGTTCAAGGTCGGGCAGTAGTTTACTCATCATATGTGCTTTGTTTTTAGTCTTCAATCAATGTGTACTTCCGTATAGACTTTGTATTACAGTGGAACCTCTCTATAAAGACCACCTTAGGCTTTGGGAGCAGTGTTAGGTGGTCTCAATAGAGATGTGGTCTCTATACAGAGGTTCATTTTAGAAACATTATGAAGGTTTGGGACTGTGAAACGTGTTCTCTTTGGTCGCTTGATGGAGAGGTGGTCTTAATTGGAGGTGCTACTGTACCATGATAAATACAAGGGCTCAAATTTTGTTTTATGCATTGAGACTCCCAATGACCGGGATACATGAATTTATGCCAATGCAAAGCTGTAGTGAAGTGGTTGTCTTGAACTGTAGCTGCCAATAGGGATTGCAGATGTGTAAAGACAGAATTCTGACCATCATCAGTCAACAGTTTATAGTAGGGAAGATGTGAATTATTATAGAATTTTATCTTAAGTTATCAACTGTTAGATAATTTACTCTAATGTCAAAAACAAACTGTTAGGTAAGAGTCCATAGTGAACTTAGACTGAATTTTCAATTGACGCCCCTCAAACAAGCCTAAATTTTACAACTGCTGCTGCAAATGAAGACGACCTTTTCCAATGTCTTGACCAAATAAACTCCATGGTTGTGGAGAATGACTATGTTTATGTACAATTATGGACAAAGTGTTCGTCCTTGCCGACTTGCGCATCACTGAAGGCCGGATAACTGCTATAATTGATGTGAAGCCGCGTGACTCGTCTTAGTATAATTACAGTGGCACACGACCCCAGTCTACTGTGCCATTTATGAATGCCACAGTCCTGATCCATAAAGTTCCTGGTGTCTGCAACCAATCAGAGCAGCTCATTTGCATACATGTGGCTGAAAATGAACTCATGTATTCCGTCCCTTTAAAGATATCATAACTGGGGATTCCTCAGATCAATAGCTGATTATGTTAAACACTGTCTATTGTTATTCTATAAATGGTAAGGTTTAGTACACAACATACTGATGTGCCGACCCCACCTTTGGTTGGATGTGACCCACATGGTAATAGGCAAAAGCTCATCTCGTGCATAATGTTTATCGACAACAAAAATCGTGTATAATAGCCTCACAGTTCTGGTACATGTTTGGAAGAGCTTGATGTGGTGACCATCATATTTAACGATGAATAATTGAACGAACATTAAGTGCACTATTATTAGTAGTCTGCTACATTTGGAAGGTGGTGCCTGGTGGTCAGACGTTTAACGTAATGAGAATCCGTGGGCATGGAAGCTGTGAAATGTCAATTGTGATTATGATAGATGTACAAGTTCGTTTGCATAGACGATATACTATTATGCGCTATAACACTAGTTTATGGGAAGTGGAACACTGTTATAATGGTAAAAGCAATAGCATGCCTGGGAATTTGGAAGCTGGTGGTTGTAGAAGTCAATGCAATTTCTCTGACAGAACTTTGGTAGGTTTCTTTATGAAGACTGTTTTTAGTAGTAGGAATATCCATTTGGTTGAGATTTAATGACACTACCAAAATTTTTCAGCAGATCATGAAGTATTGTTTAATATCTTTGTGAAACACAACACAAATATATTATCTATATTGTCTATTCTTCATCTGGAATTGTTCCTTGATCTTGGTAGGTTTTTATTTTGGTGTTTTCTGTGGCTGAGTGGATGAGTTGGATATCTTTGTGACCAGAAGGTCTATAATGTCTATTCCATCTGGAATTGTTCCTCAGTTTATGGGTCTGATGGTGGGTGGATTGAGCAAGGTCGTGATCCCTCAGTTAAACAGTTGCACACTGCAGTTGCACACGTGGTATCTTCAAAAATTAAATAGATACAGGTCAAGCGAGTCAATGCTATTAATGTGCGTGATAAGCACATCTACACTATGGTTGCAAAGTTATGTATGCTCCCCAGGGAGTTGAAAAAGATATAGTGTAGCCTAATGTAGTGGTGACAAGGATGCCAATGACCTGATATAAATGTTAAGTCATCTGATCCTGCATAGGTGGGAAGAAGACCTTTAACCAACAGATGATTATTTACATTTGTCCAGGGTTGGATTACCTTTGTCTAGGGTTTAATTGCTGGACAGTCTGGGTCAGGCGATGATCGCTACTGAGGAGGTGCCAAATGGACTTGTACGACATGCAATTGTAATTTCAACAAATGAAATAAGTCCTGCAATTTTAATCTACCTCTAGGTATATGTATTGGGGGAAAGGTTCCAATTAATTATCCATCCGCATCGGGACCAATATTACTCTTGTCATTATTATAAAGATGCATCTCTCCAGGTTTGGAGTAATTATAGAAAAAAATTAACACTATTTTTGTGCTGGATATTTAAAGATTTCGCCCACAACTATGGGCTTCTTTAGGATATATAATGTCATCGGATGACATTATTCAGAAGTGTGTTTTTTATAAACAATATATTTCTGTAATAATTTGAATCAAATGTTGCTGTGACATTTATAAACCGCCCCCATACACCAATAATAAACTCATGTCACGGATATTTTTTTAAACCTTTGACGAGCTACTCAAAATATGACAATCTAGTTCGTCCATATATTACGTGTTTGCGTTGACATTCTTATTTCCTGCGAGCTGCATATAATGAGCAATCCCATAATCTGTAGGCCGTCGCAGGCAAATTAAACTTGAACCTTTTGTATCTTTAATTATTGCCGCAAGCTTCACTTTGATTACGTCCTTACAGATGTCTCATTGCAAAACTTGAAACAGTATTATGGAAGAAGGGTTTTATTGTAAATTATGTCATATTTCTAGATGTTCTCTTTTGTCAAACCTTATATATTTGCATTGAAACAATTATGGCAGTAAAACAGCATGTTTTATGTGACATGTTGACATTCCAGGTCTGGCTTTGGGCCACAAAACATAAAACTGGTGCAATATCTAGTCAGATATTACAAGCACAATTAGTTTTTTGCTTTCTTATGTTGTTTTTAGCTGCAAGATGCTGTTATACAAAAATGTCCGAAAGTAGAATATGTTTGAGTATACGCAAACCGATGAACTTTTTACTATGACACACAGAATCAACAGCATAGAGGATGGGACACTGAATGATGCCAATCAAATTTCACCGTCTTTAGTGCAATAATCCTAACAATAAGCATCATTGGCCATGTTTTGAAAAATCTGGATTAAGTTGACATGTTGGATATTGATTTGAGAGAAGGAGGGAGCTTGTTAGACTGACGGGGGTGGAAGGGTTAAAGCTTGTTAGAGTCTCAGGAGTTGAAGGGTTAAGCTTCCGGCAGACAAAAGCTGTCCAGAAGTGATTGATGGAAATTACCATATTGTGTATTGTGGCTCAAAATGCCTGGTGTCCTTGTAATGCAGTAAGGCGGCCGAAAACGTTCTTCTGTGGCTGAGTGGATAGGAAATTGGACTCGTGACCGGAGGGTCGTGAGTTTGATTCCCAGTCGGGTCTAGTGGTGGTGTTGACCAAATGCATTCCTAAAACAGTTGTACATTGCTCCATGGTACCTACACGTTAAATAGGTACAGGTCAGGCAAGTGAACACCAATGTTGATTGATAAGTAGTCTACGCTACAGTAGCGATGTGCTGTATGCTCCCCGAGGAGTTGAGAAAGATATACGGTATAGTGTGAAAAGGGTGCCAATAACCTGGTGTAAATGTAAAGTCGTCAGATCCTGCATAGCAAGCAGCCATTTACATTTACAATGTCATAAGTTGATGGGAACACCAGCGTCGGTTTGTGGCCGTCTCTTTCACGCTGTGTTACAACATCTCTCTTGGGTTAAAGTGACTGTTTCAACTGGAACAACTTTGCAGAGTTGGAATTTGCAAGCAAAACATATCACATAAACAGAAAATTCATAATCCATAGATGGAAGTCTTCATAGAAGCGCAGCCAACAAGGCCGTGTCAGATCACAATAGAGGGCTGTGTGTCAACTTATTATTGCAGACACTGTACAGACACACTTGTCAATGCCAAAGTCGCTGAAATGGTGTCAACTCCATTATGGATCCTATGATATGGGGAATGTATGTTTGCAGGGGAAGTGTTTTTTATCGTTGGTGGACTATATTTTCATTCATTTGATGAGATTTCTATAATTGTAAGCTGATATGATCCATTGAATAATCAATGCGACACCAAATAAGCATGTGGTGAGCTTGTACAAAGTTGTCACTATGAAATTTTTGTACAGAAAATAGTGATTGTAAAAATAAAATTGTATGAACGTGTAAAAAAGGATATATTTATTTGTGGGAGTCAAAGTTAGCCTATCACAAGGCTTTAAATCTATTAGAGCTAGAGGCTGTCACAATTGTACTTGCTCTTCATCTTTGCACTTGATATGTGGTTTATATTCACCTTTTTTTTTTGTCACATAACTGAATAATAGTAAAAAAATATTAGTTATAAGGTCTTTTAAAAGACTAGGTCAAAGTGAACATTGTATCTGTATTGAGCGTTATAGTCCATAGAACGTGATAGCGGGGCAGAGCTTGGTGTTACTAATTATCGAGTTTGAGCCTGCAATAATGGAGTCGGGATCAGCATGGGACCTGCTGAACAAAGTGGGTGTGGCACTTCCATTTGGAGCCAATCTCACCTCCTCATTCGCTCACATTCGCTCAACCATCAACTTAAATTTTCAACAAAATGTAAAGGAACAGAGTCATTGAATAGTAATGCGTTACCTTTTAACTGTTCGCTGCTTGGGATGACAGTATTCTTGTCTGAAAACCTTGGGCTTGGGAGTTTTGAGTCCCACCACGGCCACTTGATGTAGTATAAATGGTTCTAAAAGGCGTCTTCAGCTTTGTCTAGCGTGGTGAATCATGGCATCTAGAGAGATGTGTTAAAGAGACGGTCAGAAAAGAGTCTTTGTAGTTCCCATTAAGTTTACTTAGCTGTGTTCTGTGTTTATCATCTGGGGATGTGTAACAAAGGGCATCAGGTCCCTCACATTTGAAGACACTTTCAGTCCTTTATGCTTTCTCAGGACATGATTTTTGTTGGTTGAAACATATTTCAGTGCAATAAGTATAAACAAATGGATTAGGCAAGAGCTAGAATGCGATATAAGTCTTTCTCGGTTGTTGTCACATTTATCTACAAATGCTTCTTCTGAAGAGAGGAAAATTAGATTATACTTTGAAAATAGACTCTCAAATGATAAGATATGTGTTTTGACTTGACCATGGCTTGATGCATTGTTAAAGAAAAAAAGATGCACTCAGTCTTACAATGATAAATTATCAGGTTTAAATTTTGTACCAGAAATGCAACTTCATGAATGTTTTTTGCTGGAAAATGATTCAAGAAACGTGAGGCATTTTGTGATCATAATGTTTCTTCTACAACAGGTTGTTATGCAAGGATACATCATTTAAAAATTCGTCATTGTTTGTTTGTTTTTTTAGTTAAGCTTTCACTGACATAACACCAACTGTCAAAGATCAAAGATAAAAATGGATCCACATTTGAAATACAAAGTGAACACGAGTAATGTCTCCATATTATCGAGGATAACTTAGTGCTAATTGTTTGCGAATGTGGAACCCAAAGTCTGGTCATCACATCGGTGACCAGACCCAATGGTGTACACCCATAAATATACGTAAGGATTATCGTGTACGCCTATTGCACGTAAGGATTACCATGTACGATCAGCCAACTTCTTGTGTACTGTAAAAGTCCACACCTTATCTGAATAGTCCATCCATCCATAACATCCACACAGCCACCATGCGTGACGAAAGCAAGGCCGTATTCGGCGTGACCTCGCCAAATAACAACAGTTGCCACGAGGTCATACGCAACGGAGGCGGTGTGAACTCAAACATTGGCATGATTTCTAACAACAACGGATTGCCGCACCCCAACGGTGGGGTAAACTATCACCACGGCAACATGCATCCCATGTCCATGATGCAGCCGTCCAACGGAACAATCAATGGACCAATGTCGACGTCATCGTCGTCATCATCGTCGTCCAATGGGGGTGTAACGTCACCGAACAACAACAGTTGTCACGCGGTGATCCGGAACGGGATCAACATGCACCTGGATATCCGCTACTGGGGCCAGGAGTCCGTGCTGCAGTTTGTCAAGATCCATGGGGAGGAGAGGATGGGCCACCTGCTACAGGTACGGTACAACCCCGCTAGCTAGATAACCGGAGGCAGGCTCCGTCGAGAGGTGGTCTCTTTATATAGATTCATTGTGGTCTCTTTATGGAGGTTCACTGCGGTCTCTTAGTGAAGGTTTGGGACGGTTGGAAATGGTTTTATTACATGTTATAATACATCTGTTTCCTAATGCTTGTGAAATTCATTTTCTATTTTCTCTCTCACACATATTTCTACCAAGCATATTTCTACATGTGGGGGAAAAAAGAAATTTTTAGTTATTACAAATATTCAGATGCTGTGTGTTTACAAAACTGAATGATATAAAAATCTATCAACTTACATGTTGTTTCTTCGTATTTTATGCTGTGTTATTTTGTAAGTTTTCTATCTATAAACAGTATACTGCCAGACACTACCCTACAAGCAATTAATTACGCAGATATGCGTACTCAAAAATTCAAGCATGATGAATTTCATTCCCCTTTGAAGGGGAAGAATGTCAAGGTCTCTGTATTGTACTGTTGAGCACAAAGCTGAGATGAAGCATATCCTAGTCTGTTATTCTAAAGCGAATGTTCAATCAGCTCACACAATATTTCATCTTTGATACACAGTCACAAAGAAGAAACAATCTATTAGATATTATGTTTAGTTTAAATATAATTTTGTTTGTTATTAATCTTAAGTACAAATTCAAGGGTTAATATATAAATTCTACAGCTCAGAAAAATATTTCATCTTTGATATATACACTCACAAAGAAGAAACAATCTAAAATACAAATTCAAGTGTAAATGTCTTATCTCCATAACTGGTGAGGGTTGAATTTATTGTCAGTTCCTATTACACTGTCATAATATCATAATATTCTATTCCAAAATGGCACTACACTTCCAATATTAAAATGTATTGACAATATCGTATGTATTACATAAGCCAGGTCGCATATTTTTTTGAATAATCTTTCTTTACCACTGTTTCCTACAAACACAATATAAACTTCTTGTTTTATATAATTTTATTATAAATGATTTTATTATGCAATCATATATAAAAAAGAAGTTTATATTGTGTTGGTAGAAAACAGTGGTAAAGAAAGACAATTCAAAATAATATCCAATATTAAAACCCATCATACTCCTACGAGAATGTGGCCACTGGACACGTTACAAGAGCGATGAGTCAGGAAGAATTCTGCTTCCCGCGACGGAGCGAGGGAAAGGTCGAGGTCGGTGTATTACTACGCTCCTGAGACGACGTATGACACGTAGCTACATCGTCTGCTGCTACCGCGAGATTGTCTGCTGTCATCTCATGGTCTCATATTACACGGGGGCCAAACGCTGGTCACTGAAGAAACTGACCTATACAGGATGAAATTGATACATTTAAGGTCATAATCTTGAGCTCTTAAGCGAAAGTGCCGTTTGATTCGGAAGTTTGCCTTGTAGTTTTAGGCCCTGCCATGAGACAATTACTGACGTAAATAATGAATTGTAGAAGGGTTTATAATCCAGAATCCCAGTCTAGGTCCACTCTGTCTTCTGTCATCTCAGGTTTTCATGCAGCTGGGCTAAATATTGGTCACTGAAGAAACTCATGTCCAGTTGATCCTTGGTATGTGGTATGAAGCAGAGGCTCTCGTGATTCAATTGATTTTTAAGTTCATGCTTGCTAAACTGTCCAAAATAAGTCTAAATTTAACGTCCCTTTTTTTCTTTATCGGTTTTGAACTCTAGATATTCCTTTTCACAATTTTTTTTTTTAATTTATGTGAAAAGGACCCTGTAGAGTTCGAAATTGATAAAGAAAACAAATAAAAAAATTACCTCTAGACGTCTTATTTTTTACAGTAAGCAGGTATAACACATTAATAGTATGAAATGATGATAGCATTTTACGGTCATAATCTTGAGCTCTTAAGCGAAAGTGTTTTGATGCCTTGTAGTTTTACTGCTTACAATAGGAAAACTACGGACATAAGTATACAACATTTATTGAATGGTCTAGGTGAAAAATCTAAAGAGTGTATAATCCAGAATCCCAATCCCGGTCCATGCTGCATGATGATGTATTGCTGCCAGCCCACAGAACATATAGGTAACCAGCAAGGCCACTACGAGCCCCCAACCCAAGACAGATGACACGTTATTATCCGGCCCATTCTTTTGTTCTTTCCGTGTTCTTCATCATCCCTTTTCATGTGGTTTTCATATAAATGTAAATGCACTATTTGTCCTCCCACTGCGCGCTTGGCTGCACAATTTTAACACAGTTTTCTGGTTGAAAATATTGAGAACTTTGTTTTCTGCCCGCCAACATAGACTATCATTATTTATTGTATAATACATTTGTAGTAGTGTATGAGATTTTCGTGATTATTTGTTCATCTCGACTAGACCTATAATCTATTTAATTTGACTAGTTTCTTTGAAAATCTTTTTTTATGAATAGTGAATAATCTAACAACTTTGTATTGACGCTCTAAACCTTTGAGTACTTTTACTCTCGTACCAAAATATTATTCACAATCAACAGCCAAATAGGTACAACAGAAATATGCGGAAGTGTTGTAGGCTTTGCAGAAAGTGTATCACTTAAAATAGGGTGCGCTTCTATTACATATAGTGCTTCTGTTATACAAGAAAAGGTGTGTTCTACTTTCCTGTTACCATTTTAATTAATGTAATGTTTTTATTTTACAGGTAACTGACCTGGTTTGGTTCATATATGCGGTAAACTTGTAAGTAATTCACTAATGGTCTGTAATACGATATTTACTACGTAATACCAGGTTTATGCCTTATGCCGCAGCTATTTTATATATTTTTTATTATATGTTAATATGGTGCTCAAGTGATTGACAGTTTTCAAGTTATTGGCATGACCAAAAACACTTATTAGCATTCTGTTTTGTCTACTATGTCCCGTTATAACAGAGAACATATGTGGATAGACATATTGGTTGGATGGAGCCAATAACGTCAGCACTAACTCAATGTCCGAAATAAATTTGCCCTTATCCTAATATTTCATTTTAAGATAATCTAGACCACAGCATTCTTTTACAAAAAAAAATAACACATGATGTGCTCCATCTTTACACAATCCAGAATTACGCACATTGGAACATCTTTGTTACCAGATTACCATAGGGCTGACTTCATTCAAGTGGACTGAATAGAGAGGTGTTGGTTGTCTTTAGGGAAAGTGTCAATGCTCATTTATCAAGGCTTAGGACTATGAGAAAAAGTCTCATTACAGAGGTAGTCTACTTGTAGAGGTGGTCTTGTTAGTAATGTTATCATGGTGGAGAAATGGCTAACTTGCGATATTCTATGCGAGACTTGCTACTACCAGAGTGAGCCAGTGGGGTAAAAATTAGCTATGTGCAAAACAGAGAGTGGCGTAACCCATCCTGCCTCACCGTACATCATCGCAAACTGACTTTGAAAGTCGGAACCACGGAGAACATGAGCAGTTTAATGTAGACATTGTGTTTGTAATATAGTTTATGGCAAAAATATAACATGCGTTGTTTATGCAAGATGTTTATCAGTGTATAACTCACCTAGATAAAAAAAGTTACTGTAGAATTTTCATTGAACCACCTTTTTTTCTTACTTTTGTTGACATTAAATGTAAACAAAGCTGAAACGTAGCATTTTCTCAGAAACATGTATTTTTCACGTTTTCAGACATTTCAAAACAAATTTAAATGTCACCTAGATGTAAGCCTAGGTCCTATTTTCACAGAACCACATATTTTTCATTTTTCCAGACGTTTCAAAACAAGTTTGAAATGTCATTGTCATAGTAACATACCAAGTTACTTCCATTCATCGTCGTTGAGATCCACCACTGAGCTGCTTTCAGGGGCTGAAAACCAGCCGCTGGCTGCCGAGATAGTGTGTGAATTGTCATTATGCCAATTCTGTGTTTTAGCACTTGACTCATACAAATAATGAGGGGAGGTGCTGGCTGAGGCTGATAGGGGCTGCTGCTTATTCCTCACACACTCAGCCCCACAGATTTAGCTGGTTCACTGTGAGAGATCGGTTTTGGTATTGGTGTTTTCAATCAAATGTATTTACCAATGATAGTAGAGGACTCTCTCCCCAAGCTTATACGGCTATATCCTATTGAATCCAATGCTGGTTTGATAGAGAGGTGGTCTCTTTACAGAAGTTCATGATAGTCTCTGACTTGAGACTGCTAAAATGGTCTTGTTATAGAGGTATTCTCTTTATAGAGGTGGTACTAATAAGAGGTTCTACTGTATTTACAATGAGATGTTCTCATTTCTTTTGGAAATGTTTGGATGCTTAGGTTAGAAACCTCTGGAAAGTTTATGATGCTATGGTCTCATTTGCTAAGACACTTTTTCCATTACATTGCAATTTTTATCTGTGAATTACCATTTCAATATTGTATGAAGATGCTAGAGCGACGGCAAAGTGAATAAATCGCCACACGTGTTGAAACGACATCTATGTTCAGTGAGATTTTACGATTTCGTATTCCCTCAGTCAATTACCATCACTATTGTTTACAGTAGAACCTCTCAATTGAAACCACTCATGGGACTGAGGTGGTCTCAATAGAGAGGTGATCTTTATACATAGGTTCATTTTGGTAGCTTTATGAAGGTTTGGTACCATGAAAAATGGTCCTATTATAGAGGTGGTCTCACTATACAGGTGGTCTTGATCGGAGGTTCTACTGTATATTTTAGACGATTTACTAACTAACTAAAACCTATCCACGTCATGTGCACGATTAAGTGTGGAGAGTGATTGTTGCTCTCTGGTAGAAAGACAATAGAGAGCACTAGTCCTGTATTCAAGTCATGCCCACCTCATGACTTGTTCATTTGTTTGCCTCGGCAAAGTGGGAAATTTGCTTGTGAAAAAAGTGAGAAATTTACTCGCGAAAATGCAAAGTGGCGCAAGAAGAATAACAATACAAATTACAGCGCTGCTCGTGTGTGTGAAAAAAGTGACACAAAAAACACTCTCTAATCAAGGTTAATAGAGTTTTATGTGCAGATTATGTAAAGGACGGGTAGGTAGCTGAATAGTCTATTGGGTGTAAACATGTGTGATGCAAGGCAGTTTTTACGGGAACAAAATGCTAATGAGAACTTCTGACTCCTTGATGTGCTTATAAATGTGACATTGCACAGCCTAAATTGGGCTGAATCCTTCAGTTTCACTTGTTTTTTGTACAATTTGTATTATAAGATATGTTCTTGTAAGTCTTCAGTGGGCGGGTATGTTGCAACATGACTGCAAAGTATACAGTGGCTTTACTCGGAAGTTGCACTGGAATAAGTAAAGTTGATCTACTGTGACATTCTCAACAATAGGTTGATGTGTCAATCAATCAATCAATCAATCAATCCAATTAATGAATCAATCAAATTCTAAATTTATTTGCACAGGCCCTAATTATTCTTCACTTTGAGGGTATGGTTTGGCTGCCCAGTCTACATCCCAACTGTCACCTCCATGCTTTTCATGAGTTGGTTGTTTATCATGGCAGCCATAGTATTAGGGAACCAGTACACTTCAGCACTGCAAAAGAGAGAAAACTATCTAGTCTATATCAAGTGCTGCTCAAACAGCATATTCTAGGCCCTGAATCTGGTCCTTACTCTTATGGTACTAGACAATGGTGACGGTCTGGCAGGCTGGCTGGACTTGATCCCTAGATTCACCTGCCGTGAGCATGAGGCTGGTATAAGTACATCAGGGCCGGACCCTGTGTCCACGCTGGTGTGAAGTCCCTTTCTGCTGGGGAGCTTTCTGAGTGCCCAGGGTGATACAGTCACTTAGGGCAGCGAGCACGGACACATGTCACATGGACACTAGAGGGCAGAAATCAACTGAGATTGATGAATGGCCATTCTTCCACCCCACACACCGCCACACACCCCTCATGTTTACTTATATACTTGTATATACAATGAAATGGAAAAGAAAGGATGACCGTTTATTAGGCTCAATTGGTTTCTGCCCTCTACGATGCCACATGTGCCCATGGGAGTGAGTTGCCGAATTCATTGATCACACCTCATCTAGAAGCGTTTGGTAGGTGGAGGATTTTTTCAGTTTTAAATTACAGCTTCCAAACTCATATAATTGTTAGGAAACTATATTATCAGCTGAATCTATGTAAGTATCTGTCCAAGTTGTCCCTGGGGGTAGGGGTAGTAGAATCGTGGTAGATTAATATCGATAATATTAGAGTAGGTAACATTTGACTGGGTTGCTTTCTAATACAGATACAGTGAAGTTACAGCATTAATCGACAAACAAACTGGCTGCCTGTCTGAGAGCTGTAAAGTCAGATGAAGCTGTTGATTACGTTATGTAATCATACTAAAAAAACTGAAGTTGTGGAGCTTACATCTGAGAAAGCTGAAGTTATAGCTCCTCACCGAGTAATGAGACATGCTGTAGTTGTGGTGGCAGCAGAGACCAACGTGTGGCGAACTGTTAAAGTCGGAACGCACAGCAACAATCGCAAAGATGAAGTTGTACCACGGTCTCTATGTTTTGGTCTATCTGAAATTGTTTATGATGTACAGAGTTGGTACCATAATTAAAAAGAATCCACCTTTTTTGCCATGACTTTCTTCAATCTAAGCCGACTCTCATGAAACGTGTGGGGAACGAACTGTTAGAGTGGAAGCGTACTGTACCAAACACAGAGATGAAGTTGTACCACAGTTTCTGTGTTTTGGTCAATCTTTGTAGCGTAGGATATCAGTTTTTATGCTCAGCCTCGCAATCAATCAGAATGGAGTATGGTCAGCAAACATGAGAGAATGATTTACATGTGATGTTATAATAACCATGTCAAGAAAACAAAATAAAGCCAAACTTTTAGTGATCCACGCGATTTGCTCATAAACTGTGGAACGTCAGGTGCGCTCTGAGATCCCTGGGGATCGCACGTGTCAAGCATGAGTGTTAGTGGGCGATGGTAAATCTGTTGCTGATACACGCAGTTTTTCAAACTCTTGGTGCAATTTTGTGAGATTTTCATACAATGCACACTCAATTGTAGTAAAATAGCCATTGGGACAAGTTTTGAAGTGTAAAATGAAGATTAGCACAATTTGGTTCTTGCATATAGTTTAATAAATTGAGTTGTACTCAATTGTTTTGCTGGTAGTTCAGACTAATTTGACCTAATTTTCTCAAGTTCAGATGTACTTTGGCTGGAGTTGACCTAATTGTCTCAATTGCAGCAGACATACATTTACAGTGACCTTAAATCAGTAGATAATGCAATTGAAAAGTACTCATATTCTGAAATCTGCCTGTACAAACCCAAATACATTAAAACCTCCTATTAAGACCAGCTCTATAAAGATAGCACCTTTATAATAAGACCATTTTGCACACTCCCAAACCTTTATAAAGAATCAGCAGATAGACATAGGCAGGTTATGAAACCACAGGACCGGCAGCTACAAAAAGTAGCCGGCCTTAATTATATTTCTATGGAGAAGTCCCAAAAAGTAGCCTACCCACTGGGCCGTGAACATTTGAAACCAGCCGACCCAAGCCAAAATCAGCAGGCACTGGGCCGCTGGGTAGGCTCTATTTCATACCCTGACATAGGTCTCTTTCAATTGCATGATTTAAATTGCACTGATGGTAGAAAAAGTTAAGCTGGAAGATGGCGTAAGCCATTATAAGTATTTATGGTGATCTGTAGGCTTGTCTCTCAAGAAAGAAAAGTTGGTGTGTTTCATTGTTGAATATTGAGCAGGTAGAATGCTTGTTTGTTTGTTAGTTTGCTGAGAGTGCTGCTGTTATGCTGAAGTGTTTATTTCAACACTAATGGAGGTGCTGTCATTTTCTGTAAGGTGGGCTACATCTATCATGGCATGATGGCACCAAGTCAGGCCTGACAATACAAGTATATGCAAATGATTGTGAACTTATAAATGTAGTAATATTTGTTATAATTTGCTATATTCTGTAAAGCCAATACAGCAAGAACCTGTAGGGAGAGCAGTAAAATGCCCAAGATAGCCAATATTTAAAATAACCAACTGATACCTATTCGTAATGTAGTTGAAGGGAAATGAAACTAGCCTCGAGGTAAAAGTAAGAGAAAATTTGAGATGAGCATTTTGAGATAGCAGGATTCCACTGTGTAAGCTAGTCTAAGCTGTCTGCCCCCCATGGTATGAGCATGTTGTCCCAGGGGCTCCGGTCCGAGACAGACCCACCATATAAGTGAGGGACGCGTCTCTCCAGCAACCTTAATGCCATGGACATGACCCACCCAAGGCTGGATTTATAGGTTCAACCCAATGATGGATGCGAGGAAAATGAAGTAAGCTATGAAAAGCTCATTAAAACTGAACCGAACTGAATATTGGATATGCTACTTCCTGAGCGGCGCTTATTTTGAACGATTAAATGATGATGCCGAACAGGCTTATTGCTGAATGAGTAAACAATGATGTCGAAGATAAACTTAGCTTTTATCAGGTTGGAGATAAAGTCTGTTAGATTTTGCTATTACATTTAATTCTACTCTCACTGTTATGGCAAGCAAGCTCCTACCACTGTATTGACATAGCTGAAGACATATTTTCCATTTAACTATATCGAGTGGCTATTACATGTGCTAAGCATTGTTACAGAGAAAATCCTATTGCACAGTACAAGATATTCAAATCATTATTGAACTGGAAAAAAGTATTATTCTTTATGGTGTCATTTTGTACACTTGAGCGATGGTTTTGTTTGTCCCTACACGAAATTTGAGCGATCTTAATGTGGTTAGGAAATTACAGCATCCGGCAAGGTCACAGGACAAGAATAGGCAATGACAATAACAACTTGTGAGTGTATTGTGCATTAGTGAGCTGCTGCTGAAATTTGCTGTCTCACAATGCAAGGGCAATCATTATGTGGGGCTGAAGGCTGCGGCGGTATCCTTGACTGGCCCAGCCACAATGTGGGGACAACGGTGGTCAAGGTGAATTGATCCCTGTACATAACACTGGTGAACAACTTCATGTGAAAACACCTGGTCCTTTCTTAGTGACTGACAGGCCTGTGGTTTCGGCATATATGGTGGTGGGTGTTGAGCAAACTCATTCCTTATGACTAGTTGCACATAGCTCTGCAGCACGAAGAGCAGTGAAAAGACATAGGGGTATGGATGTATCAAGTGAAAGTAAAAACTCTTATTAAGAGACCACCTCTATAAAAAAGTCCATTTTTCGTTGTACGAAACCTTCAGCAAGAGGCCACAATGAACCTCTATTAAGAGACCACCTCTATTTAGACCAATTGAGGCCAGTCACCAGATGGTCCTAATAGAGAGGTTCTACCGCACTTCTCAAAGTGTCACCATGTATAGAATCTGCAATATTCTTGAAAACCTTCACCGACTTTCCAAATCGAATAATTGCCCAGCTTCTCAAAGATCTACTATCGATCACCCCAGAAATAGGTGCTGCGGTGTATTGGTGACTAGAAGTGCGGCCGGCGTTGATTGTAAGTGTTGGGTCTCACCTTACAAAGGCGTGAAGGTAACGAGATACGACGTTGATACATCTGTGCAGCCAGCGTAGCCTTGAGCGCATACTAATCAGCATAAGTGGAGCGCAATTGGATGAAGCTGGCGGGACGCGGCATATTGAGGCTAATCTCATTGCTTATTCAGGGCTTAACAGCCTTTATCGGTGGCGCGGCGAGATTTAAATACACGATAGGGAGGCAGTGTGAAAATCATGGCTTTTCTGCTTGCAGTCCCTCAGGTGAAAAGATTCGGTAGTAGGCGAGTTTGTCTATTTTGATAGGTTGCTAAAGGTAACATTTGTCTAGTGTAAATGAAAGTATTGCACAAGGTCTCAAATGTGAATTTGAGCTGTTTTGTCTTCCAATAGTTGCCTTTGAATAAATTAGGGTTAACTTGCTTAATTTGAGGAAGCAAATGCATGTAACTAGGTGCAGGCCATGGTCAGTAATGGGAGCCAGATGAGAGAATGGACTCATTAACCTCATACATTGATGATAAAGTACTTACGTACAGGTCATATAGTGCACATATACAATACATAGTGTATGTATGATATTAGCATTTATATTGTGAAATTTGGCCACAAAACTTTCGATTTATTGTAGGTCAGTATGTAAACAGTAAATGAATATGTCTAGTTTATGGTCTTAACTCTGAGCACTATGCTGATGGGACCACTTATCAATCAACATTAGTGTCCACATGGTTGACCTGTACCTATTTAAAATGAAGGTACCACGGAGCAGTGTGCAACTATTTAGGAATGAGTTTGCTCAGCACCAACCCCAGCCCAGACGACCGAAAATCAAACCCACGACCTTCTAGTCCCGAGACTGACGCCCTATTCACTCAGCAGCCACAGAAGCACACACATGACGGGTGTCTTTTATCTGGATGTGCCGACCTGCCCTTGCGACCTCTGCCATTATAGGGTCATTCATGCTTGACATGGTCAGTAATGGCAACCAGATGAGAGAACGCACTCATTACCCCACATAAACCTCAATCAGGCTCGGCAGTGATGAACTCTGCACGCGGGTCGTCATGGCAATCAGCAGACCCCACGAAAACTCAGATTAGGCGGCAAAACACCAGTAAAATCACAGCCTTTTGGGAGGAGAACAGACACGTAAAATCACTGCTTTTGGGTTTCCAAACAGCCACATTTAAGCATCATAATTATGTATTTTTCATCATTATCAATATCATCAGTGTAGATATTTCAATTACACCTTTCTTTTTCATTTATGTTCTTGAAAATTACATAATTATGAAAGATTGACTTCATTAATGATATTGTAGCTGAAATGGACATTTCGTAAACAAAGTAAATTATCATCTCAATAAAATATACAATACGATTTCGAGTCGCAAAATTGACCCAAGAGAAATTTTGCTTTCACGACTTCAGTAAGCTATAATTGACTCGAATTGCACAAACACTTGATTCTAGATGTAAGCAATCTCTCCTCCGCGGGGAGCCTCCCTTTGATCTTGCCACAGCCTCGCTTTCATCTTGTGGCAGCCTCATTCTGATGTAGCTGATAACCGCACGTTACCCGCCGCTTGTCGCCCGCGAGTCTCTGATAGCTGTCAATTTGGACGCCGTAGTTTCTGTCTCGGTGCTCTCGTGGCCTTTTTGATACTGTTTATTTGTCACAAGCCAATTGGATGACGTAGAAGATTGAATACAAATAGCCCAAAGCCCCAGTCTGTTATTGCAGCGGGTTGATTGGGTGTGGTTATTTAAGCAGGGCAAA
The DNA here is from genome assembly GCA_019095985.1 of Streblospio benedicti. NCBI lineage: Eukaryota > Metazoa > Annelida > Polychaeta > Spionida > Spionidae > Streblospio > Streblospio benedicti. The sequence goes on from CM032663.1 coordinate 12,129,248, forward strand.
TTCTCCCGTCATTGAGCTTTCTTCTGTCAACACAGTGCGGCCGGCACCTGATATTTTGTCCATTTCCAGCGCTCGTCTATTTGGTGAGCGCAGTGAGAACAGTTGTTAGATATTTTTTATTCGCGTAATGAATGTTGACCGTGTGTAATGGTCGGTTTTGGTCGGGTCTTTGACGAGCACGTTCTTTTTCATAATTTCTCCATGTGTTGATAATGAAAAATGCCAAAATAACAGGAGATGCAAAAGTTTATACTGATTTAATTGATTATACTCTCTACTGATGAAGCCTTGCATTCTAATTGGTAGAAAATTATTACAAGAAAATGAAACAAGATTCCCGCTGCAGCAGCCCAATTAAGCCATTATAGATCACCCACAGATATATGAGATGTTGTTTTCCATCGTCTACGATCGGGATCAACGACCTGTTGATAAGGTGAGGAGTTGCACCACAACCACCTTCCGACAGCAAACATCACCCGGCGCGGACCTATTTCACGCCATTGATTAAAACCTGTCACCATGATTTGCGGGTCGAAGAACTTTTCACGGGTGCTGCTGTATCATTTGCATCTTTACTTCAGGCTTATTGACAAGTTATTGTGAAAGTAAACCCTCATTTAAAGAGTCAAAATTTTGTGGAACTTTTTTACAGCTTCAGCCGATCAGAATGTCAGAAATGTTAGGTTCAGCCACGTCAAATGTTCGACTTTACAAGGCCAAGTCAAAAAAAATGGGTTATTGATTTTGGTTGCTACGTAAGTCTAACCAGTTAAAAGGGATAAGTTAACCCAAGGCCAGATATTGTAACACTGTATGTAAAAGAGATTCCCGCAGACCGACGATGTATCATTTGTTTCAAATAAATGATACCCAGTATATTTGATTCAACTGAGTATATGATAAAATTGTCAACAAATATAATGTAACAAATCAAAACGATTCAAGTATAGACCTGATCAGCTGAGATTAAAGTGAACCCTCACCAGATACAGTTTGAACTCTATTAGATAGCTACTACTCACCATTTTAACATATGTCCTAATACTTTTTGAGCTCTTTGCTTTTAGTATTTGATTTGAACTCTTAAATTAAATAGCACTTGATGCTGTGTGCATCCAGTTTTATATGCTATTTGGCGTGGGTTGCCACACACCCATCTGACCCCTGTAGCCGCCTGTTGCCACCCGGAGCATGTTGTATAAATCCCTTTGTCTCTTCGGCGCTTTTAATAAAGCCGGAAATATGGAAATTGTATTCAATAATCCTTGTGATAAAAGATGGCAGTAAAATGTGCTCGAGGCTGCGGGACGGTTCAGCCTTTATGTCCACGGCTTTGTGACGTTTTGACATGATTCTCCACAGCTCCAAAGTTGACCTCATTTTTTTACATGAATTCTCCGGAATTTCCTTCATATTGTTTATAAATCAAGTGGTAGAAAATGGTTTGTGAGATGGACGTGTCTTAGATGAAGTATTATCATGTATTCGCTACCTGCACTTCTTGTACAAGTAAAGGGGAGTCCCATGATTATTTTGACAAAGCCATAATGAAATCGTGTCACCTCAGCTGTGCTGTATGCAGGCATAAAACCTGAACACATGGCAGCTCAGTGAGATTCTGCAAGGGTATTTGAAATTCGGAGATGTGACATGATGTTTATCTTCACATAATTTTTCACTATATTATTATTATCAGAGAATCATAATAACTTCATCTTGAGGTTTGTATGCCAAAGACATGAAGCGTGTATGTTTGGTTTAGTTATTCTAGGCAGCAATTGAAATGAAATGAATGACAAAATCGTCTTATAAAGATAACCATGATTACAATCACCTGTTGGGTGAAAATTGTTCACCAGACTAAATCATCATCAAGTTTTCATGGTTGTTCAATTCCTTGTAATCGGGTTTGAAAAGGCATTAATTAAAGTGGTGATAGCACATTACGTCCATTCTGTGGGATGAACAATGTGACGCATTTCTGCCCATTATCAGGTCCCAGGAAAGTTATTAGCGCAGTCTTGCTCATTATTGCCTGTAATTGGATTTTAATCAAGTATAACTTTCTTTATGTACAGCACAGAGCTTTCTTTTCATTTCCCAGGAATCTATTGAGAGATAGGATTTAATTGTTAAGGAAAAAGTTACAGCGGAATCTGTCAATTCGAATTGTTTGCTTCCTATTTGGGACGTGTCTGGATTTGCCTCACATTCATTATTCTTCTCCAATAGATGTATAATTGTTTGCTTTTGTTTTTGCATTGTTTCAGAATCCAAATGATCTCAAGCTAATGATCAAAGCAAATCCTATGTTTATCATTTTACTTTAGAATAGAACATTATAATAGTGATATATCCAATAGGAGGTTCTAAACATTTTGTATCCATCCTCTTTTAAACGAGCTCCAGGGACATTAGTCAATGCTCTGGTGCACTACGGTCATCTCTAAATAGACCCATAAGTTAGCATATTATTGAATGAAAACTAAAAGATAGCTTTTTTCCTAAATGAGATTTGATGTGATTTTTGTGGATGATGAGGCGACCATCTTGTAATTACGTTACACTCTCCCCATCGCCTAATGAACTTGTGCTTTTGATGAACGCTTTTTTAACTCCCAACACCTATAATTCTAACACCGGCTGACACAAATTTGCTGGACATTTGTCAGCACCAAACTATAGCCTTGTTTTTTTTGTAATTTTTATGTTGTTTTTTCCTAAAATTTTTGACTTTGGGTATGATTTCAGATTATTTTTAGATGCTATGAATAATTGGTTTAACAACAGATATTGTATAAAGTTGGTGAATTGAAATTTTGAAAGAAGTTTCTATGGACATTTGTTATTATTATGTAGTTCGTTATGACATTTAATTAAAAGGATTCTTCAGTTAATAGAGGGTGTTTGCAATGTCAAAACTCTTTCAACTGACTCATTCAAATGGTGTACATTAGTCACTTGAATGGTCAACCTTGTTGTCTTTTATCTAGACCCATTAATGCATTAAAACATAGCATGGAAGAAAATGAAAGCCAAACTTTGAACATTTATCATGCTTTGGTGATCCAGCTCTCGAAATTCATCGATGTTTTGACTAAAAAGGTTTGCCGGGGCCACTAGACCAAGATGAGTGTCCCCTCCACTTGTCTGGTTCGTTATCATGTGAAGCCTCGTCATACAGAAAAAACAAGCTTTGATGTTGAGGGGAGTTTGTTCACCATAAGTCAACGACTCCTCGCATTGGGATCATTCATGTGCCTACGAATTATCTACTTTAACTTATGAAAGCTTTAAATGCATGAGCTTCGCTGTATTTTCTTTGATTTGATAATAAAAAGGAGCCATGGTGCAGTGCTCAATTCTTTTCCACAGGTATAAACCATATGTAACCATCCAGACCCAATGCCAAGTGAACCCCCAACCCCAAATTTGGACAATACCAATATCTAGATGATTGAAAGTTCAATGTAAATACATTCATGTAGAAACCCACCATCTAAATTCACAGATTTCCAACCTAAAAGCCGATGGGCATCAAGATCGTCATACGCTGTATTGTAGAATGAGACCAAATGTCTTTTTTTTACACCCAATTATAAACACACACACATAAGGTTCATATTCGTCACACAGAGTGTGAACCCAGACACTAGCTTTGTATAGAAATCTTGAGCATAAAATCGCACCGCGTATCCCGTCGTATCACCGGGGTCTGTATTCTGTGGTATTGAGCTGTCCAGTCGCGGCCTTTCCGTGTGAATACCCACGTCTCTCACCCACCTCACAGCAGACGCAATCAATATGTTCACGCGTTTATAAACATAGACATTTACCTAGATGCTGTTAGAAAAGTAGGTTGTATTGCGCTGCGTTTATGATCAAAGTATGTTTGTGTTTTAACACACTATGAGTGTTATCAGTCCTCGAATGTTGTCACTCTGTTGCTCTCGCAAGGCGTAGTCGATACACAACCGTAGACATTGTAAAGCTATATATAGATTTATGCTGATGTGACGGTATGGCGAAGTATTGGTTTTTGCAGAGTTGTTTCCCTTTATTTCTGATCTAGTTTTTGGTGATTTTGATATTGATCTGTGTGTATTTTTTGTGGGGTATGAAGTCGTGAATAGGGTAGGATTTGCTGGAATGGAGAGCAACTTATATCTTGATGTGCAATAAGTATTTTTATTGCCATTCCTTGTAAATGTTTCAATAAACATTTATGGCAGTTAGATCATGATATTTTAATCCAACCCTTATAACAGAATAAAAGAATACACATAGATAAAGAAATTGATAAATTGAAATTGTAAATTCTTCAACGTAAGATTACAACGAAAAAACAATAAGAATCGCACCAGTTGTTGTCCACAGTCCACACACAATCCCCAGTGATTCACTGGGGTGAAGAGCCAAGGCCGTGGCTGTCTCACAAACTGGTTAAGCTGGTAGGTGTCACCCACAGGCACAGCTCCAAGGTGCTAAAACACAGCCGGAAAACAGCTCCAAAAATTTACATGAAGTCCTCGTTGTTGACTGCTTGTAAAAGGCAGTGAAATGTCTTTGGTGAAAAGCTGTTTATTGCCTACTTCAGTCTACGCGCTACCCAGAGATTACTAATTACTGTATTATGCGCTAGAAGAGAAAGCGTGCGAGTTCATGTGTAAAAGACATGGAGAAAAGAAAACTAATGCTGCCAAATATAGGAACATCACATGCACTGAAATATGATGCCCGTAAATCCGGTTCATGGCACATAGAAGCTTCTTATATAGCCATAAAATCACGCCACATCTTGACCTATGAAACTGAGAGTCTTTTACTAACAGGTTCGTCCAGTGCGTTTCATGCAGCGATGAGTAAAGGAAGATATAGGTTTTGCAGATGAGCTTGTTTTGCCATAGAGAGGCACATTTATGCTATTAAGATGCCAAATAAAGTAGCCTCTATGAGTAAGATTACACCTGTTCAGATAAAGAAGGGGCTAAGATGGGATTGTCATGCTCCAAATGGGTTAGCTTATGAGATAGATAGAGGTTAGGCATTATTTCATCAGTGTTAAATGCCAAAATGCATTATTCTGTTGTGTCTTCTGAATCAGATTCTTTTAGACTGCATGATAGGGAGCTCATATTATTGGCTTTGTGAAATCAGTAATGAAAAATCCTCGTTTCTCATCATGGTTATAATGTAAGCAAGTCTGAAATAATTCAGAGTGAACAGTTAGCCAATCATAACAGATCCAAATTCTGCATATGCATAGATGCAACATTGACGAATTTCACATGCAAATGTATGTTGTTATTTCCACCTATGCAAATGTCCATGCGTAATATAATACATTGCAACAGGCTAAGGTGTAATCATCACGATCAGCCAAGTTAGAGGAAGCCCAGTTCGGCTGCGTAGAGTTGTGGATAATCTATCTCTGCTAATGAGGACGCTGAGTAAGCAGATGAATGTGGAGGCACGACCCGTGTCTGCCGTGTCTATGTGGGGATAACGCTCCGTAATTGGCTGGTTCCCAACGGACACTCGCTGGTGCACTCTGAACAATGGTCGTGATTAACCCCGCCTACCTACACAGCTGCCCAGTATCTGTGTCTGTAATCGGGGACGACATAAATTGGCAGATCATAAGACAATGATGAGTTCGAATGGTCAAGTGGGTTCGTATCGCGGGATGATGACAGAGGAATCGGTTGGGGTTTGGTGGAGATATGCACTGCTGTGTTTAGTGCAAGTCATGGGCTCCAGCATCATGGGAGGGGGCGATAGGAAGACGCATGCATGCTACTATGATTTACAAATACAATACCATACACATTACTACTATTATTTAGTTAAAGATCACTTGATGATGACAACAGTGTCAAGATTTCGTTTTAAAATTTGAATATTGGTTCTAATAGAAACTTAACCGTATAAACAAGTGGACCATCGTTCTTTGGCTACCTTACATTTTTGTTGTGATTGCTGCTGTTGTTTTGACTGTGACTTTTGTGTACGTAATAACTAGAGCCATATTAGCTGTCGTCAAATTGGTCCCAAAGCATTCCATTATGTACTGGTAATCACAGTCGACTAACCTACCGTTCACTATTAATTGGCGTCTTTTTATAGAGTACACATGCATTATGTAAAGTGCACTGTTCTGTTGCGACCACTCAAGCATGAATAATACAAATGCGTTTACTACGTTTTGCTCGGTACTCAATAGAGGGAGCCAGTGAGGCATGTAACAGGTGGAAATACGCTGGCAGCCGTGATTTTATACGCCAATAATTCTAATTAATTATCGTCTATCATGGTTATATCACATGGGTGCGTAAAGCATAGCCCCAACAAATTCCAGTGGAAATGATTCTATGGAAAACCAGGTAGCAATGAATCAGATAAACATTTTTAGCAATGTTAATGTGTGTAATCGGAAAATCATTTTGAGTATAGTTTCAGACAAATTATGTTATTTGTTTATAAGCGAGAAAAAAGGAGATGATGATTGTAATGTTCGCAATGATGCATTTGATTTCACACTAATTTCACATTAAATTGAATGAAAGAAGCCCAGAGAATTCTAGTCCTGAAGTGTGATAATCAGGGGCCTGCTTTCTATCCACAAATAATGTGTATCAGTCGTTGCCTTCCTTCTCATTCTCTTATTGAAATTGACTCTGGCGTGTATTTTATTGTAAGGTATTGACAATCGACATTTGCACAAGACCCCTTTACCTTTTATGTACATGCAAAGGTGGGTAGGAAGGCGTGATTACTATCACAAAGACACCACAAAGAACAAAGAAATCATATCGCCTCAGCTGTGCTGTATGAATGTGCGAAAAAGACACAATAAAGCACTGTCTAAAATTTGTGGCAAAAATTGCCTGACGTCAGGACAAGCAACTATAGAAAGTTACTTGCCCTGAATGAATGTTACTTGTCCTGACAATATGCAAAAAGGGAAAAAAGGCATCTTCACAAAAAAATTGAAATTGCTATCATATTCGGTGCAATTTGTTGCATTCTAGATTGAATATGAAATATAGCACCTTTGCAATTTTTATAAAATATTTAAAAAAAAATCAAACTTGCCCTGGGCACAGGGGGCGGACAACTTTTCCAACACTGTACTAAGACCAAAGAAATCACATCACCTCAGCTGTACTTTAGATCACCAATGGCTAAAAACGGCCATACACACAATCCGTGAATTTCACATATGGCGTGAAATTTCGTGACCTCTACAATGGGGAGTTCACGTCATACATAAAATTCATGAATTGTGTGTACAGTCGATCAATGGGATTGGAGATCTGAGGATGTTTGTAAAACATGAAGGCTCAAAAGAGTATGAAATTGGTGTGTACATTGTGGGCTCGTCGTGTCTGTTGACACAGGTATCCCCACGCCCATTCTCCTTCAGGCCGATGGCTCTCACCAAACCAAGCTCAAACACGCTGGAATGTCTATATTTAGACAAGTGGATCAACAAGCAGTTGGGTCTGACGCTTGCAGCATCAGCAGCAGCGAAATCTATGGGTGCTGGGCTAAATACCGGTCGCTTATGAAGAACACGTTGGCATTGAACTGAAATTCTATACTAAATATGAGATAAAAAAATAAATTGAGTCCATTGGAATGTCAACAACTATACTGGTATATGAAGTATACTTTTTATGTATTTGATGAAAATATTTCAAATAAGGAAATGTATGTAGATTCTGACAATTACAGTTTTCACATCAAAGTATGTAAAAAATGTAGCCTTCATTGTTGAATATGAGAAGAACAAACTCCTGGTTCTGTTTTATTGACAATAGAACTTCCCCTGTCTGTGTAAGCAGATACAAGTAAGTTAAATATGCGCTTCCTCCAGACTGTCACGGAGGAGGTCACATGATCTATCGCCTCCGGTTATTTTTTGTGGCCGGCTTCCATACAATGGACCAAATCCTGACGGTGTTCACACATAGCTCATTCTGCTGCATTGTTCTTCACAACTCTACCATTGTTCGCAATCCCAAATCAATTTGTATGCCGAGTGTGGCGGCTCTGGTGGTAATTGTTCGGTTTGTTATGGTTTTCAATAGCCATCCTACCTCAAAGGAAATAACATTTTAGATTTTTCCCCAACTTGAGATGAATGCTAATGTTAGATAAGTATAGTGAATAAATTTCCGCTACAAGCGTATGTTATTAAATGGGCTACTGTTATGTGTAACAAGTGTAACATTTTTTTTGCTTCTCATATTTAGATGTGTATTGTCTACTACAGCTTACTGGCCAACATCAACAGATTGATGGAATGAAATTTAAGGGCATAATCTAAAGACAATCTATAAAGTTTTCACAATCAACAACATAATTTTGAAACCAAAAATATGGTCAGGATAGAGCAGGTATTTCTCTTACTTGCCCATCTACCTCTTATTGAAGGGCAACTACAAGAAATACCAGCTTTATTGAAATACAAGAAATGTTTATTTCCTCTCTAAGAAATGGTTTACTATCAAAGTGTCTCTTATTTAATGGTTAGACTTCAAATAAGATGCAATTTTATTTCAACTGATTAATAAATAATAACTACTAGTTTAGTCATTTTGAATGTGGAAGAAAATTTCCTTTGTAGAGTCACTGTACACAATAAGTTTCTTAATTGCACAAACGTCTTAAAGCAGTGTTTTCCCCCTACTCATCGTCATATCTTACGACTGTATATGCAGTGTATAGTCATGATAGAACCCCTTTCATACATGCTGAACTTGACCTCAAAATCCAACCAATCACAAGGCCAACTGTCGAATGTTCAGCCAAGACGTCAAACGTCAAACGTACAATCTTTGATTGCCAAGTAAGAAAAACTGAGTATTGATTTTGCCTTCAACGTAAGTCTAGCCCGGCAAATATACCACTCTAATAAGGTGGCTCTTAACCCACAGGTAGATATTGCAGCAACACTGAATATAAGTGTGGGGTGTAAAAGAAATTCCCGTAGACCAACGATGCCCATGCTAAGCAGTCTTAGAAACTGACACCTTTCAAAATCACAGTCCTATACAAGTGCTGCCAAATCCCACGTTCTCAGTGTGAGTGTTGAGCTTTAGCAGTGAGCTGCCATTTCACAGTCCGTGCTGTTTTATGCCTTGAAATAAAGCAAGTGAAATGACCGGCTGATGATGCCATCCAGCCTGTCTGAAGGTCAAACCACCGCCAGCCGACTCTTTATTTGTGCAATTCATTAATGAAGTGCAGATCCCTCGCTAAATGTCACCAGGTTTCAAGCATAAATTGCCTGCATTCGCGAAAGTTGCAATTTTTGGTATATTATGATTAGGCTGGTGCCTGAAGGACAAAAGTTATTGGCCATTTCAATTTTCCGTGCAAACTAAGGAAAATAAAAATGTTGATTTTGTGAGAGCGCTGAATTATGTCCCAAGGTCAATGATTTTGTCCAGCGTTTATTGCTGATTGCGCTCGGGGCGAATATTGTAGGGCTTCAGAACTTGTAGCGCTTCACAACATGAGCAACTTCACCACTCAAACAAACCTAGTGCTGTTTTATGGTCTTCATCTCCACCTTCAAACATACCGAGAACTCCTGTATTGTGTGGGCAGAGGCAGTAGTGGGTGCAAGTCTTCATTACATTTGATTGAATCATAGGTACGGCTTTTCTGGTTAAGATTGTGCCCTCTGAATCATCATTTGAAGTTCAGTGAACGCAGGCAGGTCCCTGATGTAATTTGCTGAAAGCATAAAACTTGGCAAGTTCAGCAAGAGTTGATCATAGTTCTGTTCGTTTTTAATTTTTAACCTAAGTATTTTTTTTTGCTAACAAATGAACCAATTGAAGGTTTTGATCCATTGATTAGGAAGACTATGATATCATATTATCAAGAGTACAGAATATTTTGGACACTTTTCACGAACATGTTTTTTCATGAACCATGTTCAGTTGTCATTTCTGGAAAACATATTAAATGTGTAGCGTACGTCAGAAAACGATGGATGGCTGTGTCATCTGACAAATTACAGCGCTTTCTACCTCACATTTAGCTTCTGTTGTGTATTTGAAGTATGAGTCCAAATCACATCGACCTATTTTTTTTTACTCTGAACACTTCAGTAGAATGTCCAATTAAGACCAAATAAAAGCGTACATCATGCTTCTAAAATCTTTATGAAGAGACCACTCTACATCTCCTTTCTTTTGAGACCACTTGAGGGTAGTCAAATACACCCCCTTGTCCTTTAGGCATGTTGAGACTTCACGAAGAGACCATTCTAAATCTTCACAAAAAAGACCACCTTTCTATAGAGACCACTTGAGGCCAGCCCTACTGTATCATTGATATCATTGATTCAACCAGATATTACCGCGTGTTCTCTGTTCTTGCAGAACTACGCTATGACCATATTTCCTGCACCCAATTCTTCATGAAGAGACCAGTCTACATATCTATAAAAAAGACCACCTTTAAAAGGACCTCCTTCCTATTGTGACCACTTGAGGCCAGCCCTCTCCTGTATCATAAACCCACTTGTTGTCTGCTTGTAGGACTATGCTGCGCTCTACATCTCCATAAAAATACCACCTTTTTAAAAGACCACCTTTCTATTGACACCACTTCAGACCAGCCCTTTTCATTGATTCAGCCCAATATAATCCCCTTGTTGTCTGCTTACAGGACTATGCTGCACTCACCAAGGAGTGTAACCAGATGCGGGAGCAGCTGCTGGAGCGGGAAGAGGAGATCTCCGAGCTCAAGGCCGAGCGCAACAACACACGGGTACGTTATGTAACAATAACTCATGATAACGTTATGTAATAACAACATGTGGATACGTGATGCAACGACACAACAACAAAACACGGGTAGGTACAACAACATGCAACACTTAACAACGTGCATATACACACAACAATACACTGGTACGTAATACAACAACAAGCAACAACATGTTCATACATATATGTGCATAATCATCGACCAACCCAACACGGTACTCATCACCATGTTGGTGCATACACATGTGCACCACCATAGGTATGTAGTGCGTATGCTCAAATATATACTGACAGATCAGTCTGTTACAAAGTCAGGTGCAGTCGCAACAATCGGTAGTAAATACACGCCAACATGTCCAGCAGTCTCACAAAATGCATAATACAAGCATCTCTAAAAACACAGTAACATCAGGCTATACCCACTGTGCATACTTGAGAACATAGCACTGTCACTTTTTGTATGTGCGTGGGCTGTTTTTTTGTACGAAGTAGAAAATTTCATTTAGAAACCATGTCAGCTGAAAGTATTTTGACTAATGGGGAAATGTCATTGAGAACAGAGTGGATTTTACCCTGGTAAATGATCATGCACTGGCCCATATGCTTTTGGAGATCAATTAGAGATGATTATCTCAGTCATCATCGTTATCGTCGCACTAAGACACTCTTCTAATCAGCTGTGTACTCTGTCCACCTAGAATGGGGAAGCCCAATCCCTTGGAGTCACTCTTAAAATGTGTCATGTTCATAGGAGGAAACGTTGACCTTAGAGGATTCTTTCTCCATTCTATTGGTCTATATCACATAGCTTATGCCGGGACGCGAACCCTGGACCACTCGGTGTAAGAATTGACGTAGAGGATTATTTCTCCAAATCCATAGGGCTGTATTACATACCAGCTGGCGGACTCAAACCCTGGACCACTATGCGTGCTTCTTTGGGCAAGAGGATAAGGAGATGGACACATGACCAGAAGGTTGTGAGTTTGATTCCTGGTTGGGCCTGGTGGGTGCTGAGCAAACTGCTCCCTAATGCTAATGAAGAGTCGTCTGATCCTGCATAGCAGGGACTTAAAACAAACCACGAATCAGACATTTAGAATTATTTTATTTAAATTTATGTACCCATATAGACTTTGAGAAAGAATTCTATTTATGGCAATGCTTATCCAAGGTCATTAATTATGAAATTTCCATATATTATAACTCATGTAAACATTATTACCAAGCCAGTGATTCCAGCTGTACATTCCAGCATCTTTATAACAGTGTATGGATTTGTATTCGATTCCAGCCTCTCATAGGGACAACACTGGCAGCTGTTATGTATTTCAAGTAAAATTGTAATGGTCTAATATTGCCTTCAGTCATATTAATTTCATTTTCATACTATTAAATTCCTTGAAACACTTTAGCAAATGTTTTTCATGCCTGGTGTATGAAATAAGTCAACAACTTTCGGATTATCAAAAATAATTCCTTTCTCGGAACCATATTTTTACCTGGCTTGCGGAGACGTTTTGCCCTTGTCTCAATTCAAAGAACTGAAGAATTATTTTTTGCAAGCAGTATACTCCATACTGAATGCTAAAATCTGGTGTTTTAAACCACGATCGAGCTATAAAAAGTGCGTTCATGTGCGTGTTTGATGTCGAGATAGAGGTGAATTGATCATGTGCCCAGCAGACGCCATCCGTCTTGGCTGAACGTGGGTTATTCATAACCAGCCAGTGTGTCCAGGCCAGCCAATAAGTACAACGGAGCGTTCGGCAGCAAATGTTATATAAGTATGAAATTTCTCCATGTTTGGCTGTTTTATAAGGTGCAGTTAATATTGATAGATGTTTAACCTCAGAAATTTGATGGTTTCAGAAACAGGAAGTTTTTCAAAAGTGACAGTTTAAAACATGGATAATACAGATATTTCGTTACTTAAAGCACTGAGGCCAAAGTTCTGTCAAGAAATACAAAACCACTGTACCACCTATGCAGATGTACATGCTTTAAAAGTACATCCACAAGCAAAAGTTACGCTAAGTCACAGTAATTCACAGAGAGCATAGATACATTTTAATTGTAGCGAATACAGCGGTATGAGGAAGTTTTGAGAAAGCAGCCATCCAAAACCTAGCTATTTCTTCAAATAACTCATCCAGGTTTGACCGTACCACCTAAGTTGACAATACATACATGCTCTAAAACATCATAACTGGCAGAGAGCATATGCTTTATAAGTAGCAGGACTACATCTGTATGAGGGTTATTGGTAGTGATGTAGAGGCAATATGGCCGCTGTGGCCTCGTCCCTCATCCAAATGGCGGCCTTTCTGTCGTCGTGGCGACGACCCATGCTCTAATTGGCTACAACCAGCTGGTCCGCCATCGTCCAGGCTTAACCCACTTGAAGTGACACTCACTGACCCAATTTCTTCCTCTTTGTTATTTTAAGTTTGTACTTATATGTTGTTTTTCCTGGCAATGTTTTTTTTTTTTTTTATTTGGGGGAAATGTAATTCTGTTGAGCCATAGATTTAGATTTATGTATTAATTTATTACATATAAGAATTAATGCATTAGATAAGACCAAAGATAAATATATATAAACTCTAATACAACAACACATTAAACAACAAAATACCAAAAAATTTGGGCAAGCAAACACATTGCAGAATGCTCAGATACTACCACACCCTTCTTTGAATCGGAATGTATGATAAATCTGGAAAGGCAACTTTATTAATTTTGAATAATTAATTCTCGAGAGAAGACAATCTTTTAAAACATTAACCTAAATTCTAATACTATATAGTTGAGTTACACTTGAGACTTTGTTTGTAGACTTTTCTATTCTAATTTCAATATGTTTTTTAAAAGAATATATTCTATTTTCTATACATTTGCAAGTTCTAACTTTCCAATCAAATTTCCATATTGGACAGTATAAAATCCGAGCATTTCCATAATATTGTATTTGTCGATTGCTGTCTGTCAGCCAATTCCGGACACTTCCGGTTAATGCTGTTTAATTCGGCCAGACGTTGGTAGAAACCTCTCAAACACATCAGTGCTGGCATTTTCATTAGAGCCGTAATTACACAAGTTCAAATAAACGTACGGTGGGTGGGCACCACCAAATCACTATTGCAGACCTGATTGGAAAGACACTTTTTCTGCTTGGTGTATGTTGCTCATATAAAATTAACCTTTTCATTTATCCAAATTAGTGTTCGTAGCTGTATAAAGCATTCAGATTTTGTTAAACATTTTGAATAATCTAAAAGCTAGTACGTGCTCAAAATTTCGTGTCCGCTTAGACATCTGCAAAGCATAAATTGCAATTGGTAAAACGCACCTTATCATTCTACGCTAACAGATGAGACTCATTATTCAATTACTATAAAACCTGTTTGGGCCATTAATTGTCGTAAAATGCAGACTAATGATAGTTTTATTACTAAAGCTGTCAAATCCACGCACGTTTTTTATCGGGAAAGTTTCTCCGTTTTGCAGACAGCTGTGTTGCACACACATTACTCATGCGAAAGAGGGAGCTTGACGGATTTAGGTACAAAACGTACAGATAATGTGATCATTACGATTTTCACTATTTGGAACCGCTATTAAGTTTGTTGTAATTGTTTGTCACATACAAACTTACTTACTTACTTACTTGCTTGCTTACTCACTTACCTATTCACTTACTTTCTTACTCAGTAACTTTCTCACGTTCTCACTTACTTGCTTATTTATGTACTTACCAACCCACCTACTTACTTACTTACTCAAACACTAGTTTGCTGTGTCAGTTACGTATTCAGTGTTCAGCATGCGGACTAGACATTCGGTAGAGGCCTGTTGCAGTAGACAGTAGACCAGCAGGAGCCGTTTATGTGAAAGTTAACCCAGCAATATACGCCATAAGAGGGGCCATCATCAGCATTTACAACCCACGCTAATCGATCTGTACAAGGCCTATGGATTGACCTACAGAGAATTCATGCTTGTTGCTAGTTATCTTTTTTTTTTGATGTGCTCAGATATATAGGGATCAGAGTATATTTAGTGATAATTATGTGATATTGGTAGTATATTGATAGCTTTGTCCATGCTTTTTGTATTAGCAGCTTTGAAAATGTATGCTATTCAAGTCAGTTTCATGTAACACTGAGTGTCGTTTGTACAAGTCTGAGAATTCTAAGACTTGTAATTGACAAAGACATCAATTTCCAGTTCATAAACAGGGGCATCACTATTGTATATAAAGTGGCTGTGCCCAAATACTATGACACTATTAGGCTATGATTTCAAGGCTCTTTGCAAGCTTAAATCAGGCCCAAAATGATAAAATTATGCGAAAAGTGACACCCTTGGTAAAACATTACTTTTTATTTCCTGCTCAGACTCACACACACTCGAAATGATGAGGATAAGAGTGTTTTGAGATACACAGCAAATTGTTGAGCTTGATATTAATCTTGCGGGGCGTTTTGTGATGGGGGTAAATGGAGTCTTTCATAGCGCGGTGAATAGCATCAAGTGAATGCGCCTCTCTGCAGCCTTCAAAGCCACCGTCAGCCGGGAATTTTTATTAAACTCGGTACGCTTCCCTCGATCTAACACTTTTTGCTGGTTGCTTCTGTTCAAGTTACTTGCTGTCCATGTTTATATGTGCGTGTGTTTCATCTCTAATCAGTTGCACACTGCGAATGTGAGTGATTAGCACCTCTGTGCTGCGGTTTCAATGTGCTGTATGCTCCCCAAGGAGTTAAGATATAGTGTGACAAGGATGCTGCCAATGACCTGGTGTGAATGTAAAGTTGCTAGGGCACGGCAAACTGTGAATTGTGACTGTAAATAAGCACATTTACATTTTTGTTTTCCAATGCTTGGGAATTCGTTTTTAACTTTTTCTATTTCTACGCTGACTTCTTATACTCTGTTAGATGTTAAACCAATCAGCGATAAACCAACTATGTGATGTTGTGGTGACAAAATGTTGTCTTTTGCAGACAGATTCCTAGAACAGAACTATAACCCAGATGCTGCCTCAAAATGGTTCGAATATCATATCAGACACTTATGACGATCAAGTGTCGTTTACATTTGTTGTTATGCGCAAACCGAATTATCTTTTTTGCGCATCTGCACCATTAATACATAAAGTTTGACATTACAATCTATAACGTTCATAAGAAGCAT
The DNA here is from genome assembly GCA_019095985.1 of Streblospio benedicti. Lineage (NCBI taxonomy): Eukaryota > Metazoa > Annelida > Polychaeta > Spionida > Spionidae > Streblospio > Streblospio benedicti. Next base: position 12,145,240 of record CM032663.1, read on the forward strand.
GGATCTTAATCAAATTTTTCACCAATGTAATGAAATTCTGCGAATCATATAGACCGTTTGTGCTTTATGACTTGATGTGGCTGAAGAATCTTTGCAGACGTAATTGGATTCTAGTCATTCATGATTAACAGACGGCGCTCAACCTGGATTCTAAAAAAAAGATCTAAGTCAGCTACAATGTTTGTTACATAACTGATTATATTCACTCACTAACAAAGAACGCCCAAGGGCTATCAGGTTGAAAAAAGGTGAATATAGGGGTGGGAGTTAACATGAACATGGCTTGGATTGGAATGCTTCAGTGGTATAGATTTTGATGTGGTTTAGATTTGGAGCGTAACCCAGCCTCTTTGCATTGGAATGGGCTCTTGGACTTGTATATTTTATCAATTCATTTATCCAGCTTTAGGACTAGAAATAAAAGTTCGTGATTTGTACCAATCTAATCATTGTAGTGAATAAAACCGCATTTATACAACTCCTCGAAATAGTCGATGAAAAAGATGGACAGAAAAATCTGGATCATTTGAAAGCTGATATCAAGCTCAGATTCTGATTGTTAGCCCTCGTTATTTGCAACTCACCATAAGAACCAGACGTCTGGTCAACATCGTGTCTGTGTGTGTTATATGAATAAAACACTATGATTTATAGATTACATATAGGCATTTATATAAGGCTGAGTCAGGCCTCTTCAGACTGCCTCATACTCAGACAGCACTTAAACCGTACAGACCCTCAACGCAGCCACCTTCAACATGCCTGGAGAAGCCTGTTTAACACTGTACAGTGGAACCTTGCTATAAAGAGCAAATTGCCTTCAAATAGTCTCAATAGAGAGGTGGTCTGTTGATGGAGGGTCACAGGTGTCTCTTTATGAAGACTTGGGACCATCAAATATTGTCTTATCATAGAGATAGCGTATTTATAGAGATGTTCTTAATGAGGGGTTCTCCTGTATAACTACTGGAATATACAGTCCATTTCATAGGCGCATGAGCCTTGGCCCGATTTGACCACCCTTGAGACAGACTATTACTCTTGTACAGATGTTCGCTCTATTACCATATATAAGGACTCTCGTTAGTAATGGACGTTGGAAGTTTCTGTGTGAAAGTCGACTTCAAATAGCTCAGGCACGCTCCATAAATAATCAAAACGTCCCCGTGGTGGTCTTTGAAGTCGAGGAGTCAACTGAACATGTATACTCACCTCAAAAGTGATGAAATTGATGATACTCTTCATTCAATGTTCGTTGATGTGTGTATTGGCTGCTCAATAATTGTACCATGTAATGAAAACTTAAGTTTAGATAATGTTCGGAATGTGATATCCGGAACCATTTATTTATGAGTCAATTTAGATAAACCTCTAATTCCGAATAAACGTGCGACTAAAGTACTTGAAGCATCAACATTATTGTGAGAAAAATTACGGTTACCGTTCGATATGACTTTATAAGCCCTATATTTCATCCTGTTATCAACGTGGGTTCAGGTTTGATGCCTGCATATCTCACAACTGACGCGACATGATTTCTTAATGGTGCCATAATGACCATGAGGTCATCCTTTGCTTGTACAAATAGGGTCAGGGTTCTTGCACGAATGACAATTGTCTATATATAATACAATACAACATTTGTTCACTTTTGACATAACTTTAAGTGGTACTTAGACTTTCCCAAGTGAAAAAACATATATCATACATACAAAAAAACTTCTCCAACATGACCTTAGTTCCATTATGGTGGGAAGCACCGGTCGATTCAATGAAACGCCCTACATCATTGGAGAGCCAGAGATCCGTAATGCGTCTCCATGAGTTTCCCACCAATCGGTCTCTCACTGTTTAAGCCAGCCCTGTGAAGCTGCAAGTGTTTCCTACTGATTATTCGCACAACTAAGAGATTTAGGATTCGCAATTTCATTATCCATTGACAGTGATTTAAACGCTGCTTTTTCTTCTATCTTATAAATGTAAATGTGGTGGTTTATAGTTGTGATCCAAGTGTTGTTCTGATGACATTTCATTTTACACCAGGCCATTGGTACTCTTATTGATCATCAATCAATCATTTCTCACATACTTGCATCTGCAGCACATTCAGCACACACAATGCTAATCACTCACACACTCTTTCAACCCAATGACCTGTACCTAATTAACGTGTATATCCCCGGAACTGTGTGCAACTATTTAGGTATGAATTCGCTCAACACCCACCACCAGACCCGACCAGGGATCGAACCCACGACCTTGTGGTTAGTGTCCCAACCCCCTATCCACTCGGCTGCCTCATATGGTTGATGCAAAGCTACAATTAGTAGTATTCGAAGCAAAAAAAAAAACGCGAAGAACTTGCTGCCTGTAAATGTGAGTGGCACGAGTGTTTAGCGCTGTGTGCGTAATGTCACTGTAATGTCAGCGTAATGATGCGCGTCATCCTCTCGACTGCCACGTTTTGTTTGGTAGACAATAAACCGACCTTGATGCGATTTTTATTCCTCGGTAAGTGTGGCAAAAGGGCAAGGGTGAAGTGGAGAGTGTCAAAACTGAATGCGATCACATCTTTGCCACTTATGGGCGCGTCTTACAGGAAGAAATGCGGTGAGCACTCACAAAATGAATCCCTTGCTGTATTTACGCAATTGTCAAACGTTCGCTGAATGGTCTTCAGGATTCTTATTAGGCAAGTGATGTTTTGGTAACTGAATCTGTTTAGATTTGGTGGTGGGGAAATCAACTTGATAGCATGGCTCTTAAATCAGTGGTAAATCAGTTAGAATGCTATCAAATTGTCCTAGTATAAAAACAGATACCTAACAGTGCAAGTTCAAATACTTCCTTTGAAGATTGCTTTAGGTGTTTTATGTAGATGTAAAAGATGACTAAAATATCATAACAGTTCTACTTCAACTCCAAGCTAGTTACATGGGCCATTTAAAGAGCATAAAATGTGCAATAAAAGAAATTATTTACTTTTATTACATGTCAAAATGAGCCATGTTGGTGCATAGGAAATTCACTGTGAGCTCACATACAGTAGAACCTCTCTATTAGGATGTCCCAGACCTAAGTGGTCCCAATAGAGAGGTGGTCTCTGCAGAGGTTCATGTTGATCTCTTTGTGAAGGTAGGCAATTATATAGGGGTGGCCACTTGAATGGTTGTGTACAGTATATACGTATTTTACTGTAAGATTTCAGACATAGATATGTAAAACTAAATTCAAGTTATTAAAACCCAAGTTATCCAATCTAATCGAATTGTTTTAGAAATACCAGCAACAACACAAAAAAGAATAGAAAGAAAAAAAGCATCAATTTGAAGTATATGTTTTGTGATATGAGCGGTGAGGTATCCCATGTGGGAGATGAAAAAAGACGCGGCAGAATTGCTATCTTATGTAAGTCACTGGCCTCACAACTCTCATTTGGACAAAGGAAAGCCTCGCTGCATAATAATCTCGCCAAAAACGCCACAAATTCGTTGTCTGGCAGATGTAATATTCAGCGACGCTGTATGTGTGCGGGAATACCAAGTGTCGAGGCCTTGTCAGGTATTCTAATTTATGTCTTTGTCTTATTGTTTGCCTCACGTTATCATGTTATTACTGAATATTCATGGGACTTTTTCTTCTCCAAGTGGAAGTAGCGAGATCAGGATGATTTTTGTCTGAAAATAAGGATGAAAATGGCATGTAATATCTTAGGTAATTGCTAAACCCCCACCAGGCCCACCTCTTAGATGCATCATTTTTAACTTAAAAGGAAGTGGTGTTTTGGATGGTCTTATGCGGTATATAAAATCAGATGGAATCCAATAGATAGGAAAGAACCTGCATCCTTGACCAAGAAAACGACTGCACATTTATTTGTCCAGCCACTTGCTTGAAAAAGTACAAGCCACAATACAGGATTAAAAAAAAAACTATTTGAAGACATGATCCACGATTTCTAATCCACTACACCGTGGCAATGTACAGTAGAACCTCCCATTAAGACCACCTCTATTGCGTCACCCTCTGTAATAAGACCACTTTTCACAGTCCCAAACCATCATATACCTACCAAAACGAACCTCTGTATAGAGACCACCTTCCTCTTGAAGAGACCATCTAACACTTGTCCCAAAGATGGTCCTAGCTTCTACTGCAACCTGTCAGCAATGACCACATCGAGCCCCCAAACAAGTAATGAACAGTAGCGACTGTGAAGTGTCATCAGCATCACCATTCATTACGCCTGTCACACTACGGGTGAGTGGTGGTGAGGAGAGAGAAATCGCCGCACATCGCCAAGTGCCGCCTTAAACGGCTCTCAGACACGACAGGACGGTCGTTGTATGGCCGCGGTCATAGCTCTTTGTTCCACCTTGTTTGTCATACGTTCTTTTGCTGTTTGATAGCGTATTCAGGTTTTATGCCTGCATATATGATATTGTACAACTGAGGTGACACTACTTCATGTTTGCTTCGTCAATATGGCTATGGCTTTTGGCTGTACGAGTAACGAAGGTGTCTCGTATAAAGGGCTATTGTCAATACAATACCATACAAATAGATATTTTAAGTGTTTCGTAAGGTACGCTACATGTTTATGACATGTGACTGAAAAGCATCAATTAAAAAAATATTCAGCCACAACATGTTGTTTCTGTAAGTAATTCCAGCACTGTGCAAGTCACCACAAACGCTTCATGAAGATGAGCATTAAGAAGTCTGTAAATTTACAGTAACCAGAAACTCGCAGGTCGCAACAACAAGCGGCAAATCGACTCTAATTCCAACTTCCTCCACGATATTTGTGGCAACCTACTCATACTACAGCAGAACCTCCAATTGAGACAACCTCTGTATTCAGACCACCTCTTTTATAAGGTCATTTCTCGACGATCAAAACCTTTATAAAGAGACAAATATGAAGCTCCATAGAGAGACCTATGCTAGAGAGACCTCTCTATTGAGACCCCTTCGGGCCGGTCTGTCTGTGTGTCCACTCGTGTGTCGTTACTGTGTTCGTGTTACAGCGGGAGTGCTGGACAATTACGCACGGAGCTCACATTAATGCTTTGTCACCACGTACACACTTGGTTTTGTCAACTCTATTCTTCCATTTGTTTGGAGTGTTATGAATTTTCAATTCGTTCAGTAGAACCTCTGTATTAAGACCACCTGGGTTACCAGAATTAAGTTGTTTCATAGAGAGGTGGTCTCTTTGTGGAGGCCCAAGGTTGTCTCTTATTGAAAGTCTAGGGCAGCAAAAAATGATCGTATTATAGAGGTGGTGTTAAGTGGATGCTCTACTGTATTCGTTATGAACAACTAGATGGTTTGTTTGTTAATAAATCTAACAGACACTAATATTATTTTAAGTGAATCGACTCCTTTCGTTCGAATGATAAGTGTTTAAAGAGGGCGTTTTCGTCCATTCACTCAGTGTGAGCACATTATAAGGTGTGAGGCGCGTCTGGTTCTTATGCTCTTTTAAACAAGCCGAGAAATGCATAGAAACCATCCTCGAGGGACACATTAGGTTTTCGGGCATTCAGCGGGGGCTAGAACGGCTGTTGTTCTTTTAATGTGATATAAACATTGTATTTCAGACGAAATGGCGTTTTTGAGGGAAAAGATAAAAGGAAATAGTTTATTTTGCGTTTAGTTCAATTTCAGCTTTCTCAAGTTCATGATATATATGATTATATTGCTTTTGTATTTTAGGGATTTGCTTTTTGTCACTACAGATAATAATGTAATTTGCAACTTGCATAACAACATAAATACGAATTTGAAGAGTTTTCTATAAGGTTGAATCAGGTTGATGTAAATTTTCCGTAAAGTAAAGTGCAGCTTTGCCTTAGAGATACACTAAAGAAATTCCTATATCAACAAAACTGCAACATTTGAACAGTATCCCATTTGCCCGCCATATCAATTTCTCTCCCACTGAAAAATTCACCAAATTGGTAAAACTTCATTTGTATACTCTGAAAGTTACATAGAAATGAAAATATATCGGTAGGATTTATCATAAGCGTGTAGGTGCAAACTGCGCTATTTCCCCAGTGTCCAATCTCAACCGTACCGTGCCATTAACTCATAATGGATCGGCGCATTCCAGCTTAAACGGCTCAATCCATATACTTAAAAGAGGCGGCGGAGTTGCCCTTAAGTTAGGTGCCCCGACGCAAACAATGCTTGTCAGTTTTGTGAATAGTGTTTGGGGGTTAAGTTAAAATGCATTATGTGCAAACATACGTTCATCAATAATAACACTTTTACCCCAAGTTGATTCTGCACTATTTGTTTTACCATATACATCTGCATAAAGGTGCATGGTCATGTGTAAAAACCCAGCCCAAGCTTGATCAAGGTTTAACTC
>CM032663.1:12157296-12247296 GCA_019095985.1 Streblospio benedicti
ACAAAGTAATTTCTTGGCTTCAATTTGGAGACAAATTATTACAAAATGTTTGGGTCCAGAACTTCTAATTGTGTAGATTTCTTGGAAAATAAGATTTTTACTCTCTCTAAAGTAAGACAGATTTCGCCATGAATGAGATCATTTCCCCCAGCTGTGTAAGAAATAATACATTAAGCATTGCGAGATATAAAATAGATTAAGTGGGGCAGAGAATTTGGTTCATAAACTCCAAGAGATGGTACCATGACTGATGCTCTGATCACCGCTCTAGTACATTTGGCTTGTTTTATACATCATTGATTGTTCTTCTTTCTTCTAACGTTCTTCAACATTATAGTACTCACTTATCAAAACAAAAACAAAAACAAAAACAAAACAAAAGAAAAGATAAGACAACAACATTTACTATACTATTTGATGACTCCCAAGTCTTCTAAAAGTTTACGATTGTTGATAAAGCAATCAACGGCTCTTACCATTTTAAAATCCCAATTAAAGTACCATTTGTTTAAAGAGGCCTACAAGCACACATAAGCATTCATTGGAATTTGCGCTATGAAAATATGATTGTATATTGTACAAAATCTACTAACTTCCTGTGTCTATATTGTAGCTGTTGCTGGAACGCCTCAAGTGGCTGTATTCTAAAAAAAACCACACTTTTAATTCTGAAAGTTTATGTAAAATAAACGTATTGTAATTGTTATTGTATGTTATTATATTATGTACAAAATGCACTAACTTCCCATGTTTTGCATGTTGTAGCTGTTGCTGGAGCACCTGGAGTGCCTGGTGTCCCGCCACGAGCGGTCTCTGCGCATGACGGTGGTGAAGCGCCAGGCCTCATCCCCAGCCGGGGTCTCCTCCGAGGTCGAGGTCCTCAAGGCTCTCAAGTCCCTGTTCGAGCACCACAAGGCACTGGATGAGAAGGTACGGGGATGTAATGCTTTTTTATGTATTGTGCTAGATGCGGTAGTCATTTTTTACGTATACCAGAAGGCACTCGACGAAAAGGTACTTTGTTTATGCTATAGTGATTTTTACTTAAACCACAAGACGATAGACGAAAAGAAACGCTGTGGTTTTATGCCATAGCCATTTTTATGTATGGTCCTAGACCACTAGTCACTCATACCAAGGCACTCAACGAAAAGGTATTGCATTGAGGCTGCTATAGTCATTTTTATGTATAATCCTAGATGAGGTATGTAGTGTTCTATTTTGCAGCTATTATATATTCATAGCCAGATGAGGTACGTAGTGTGCTAGTCAATTTTACTTAAACGACAAGGAGCTACATTCGTACATGAAAATAAACGGCGTAGTTTTATGCTATAAAGTGAATGTCCTCAACAACGGAACCCAATTTGCAGTCACAAATCCTTTCATTGTAGAGGATTTCCTTACTGACATTTTAATAGGTAATGCATGAATACTATGAAAGTACCATTGAAGATTCTGACAAACTGGCAAACTCTGTTAGACGAATCAAAACTACGCAACATGAAGATGAAAGCTGATATATATTTCATGTGTTGATTTGATGAAATATGACTTCAACCTTGACATGTCTGGAGGAGACTGGGACCTCTACACTTAGAGTTTATAATGTAAATGGAGGAGAAAGCTGAAGATTAACACATTTATGCAAATTGCTCTATGGACTTCACAAAACTACTAATATGCAAATTGCTAGTGTTGAGGTATTTAACATTTAATGTGTTACACATTCATGGAAATTCCTGATGTGTCAACCTCAAGTATTGGTCAGTAAGCTGGTAAAATTGGGTCACCATGTTGAGTTCAGTTATGGCAAAGCCAAGCCTGACTAAATTTCTAATAAAGCAGGGCCACGGGGCTGTCCTTAATATTCGGTCCAAGCCAATTAAAGCAATAGCAATGCTTAAATACAATTTAGATATGCAGTCCAAAACTCATTTCAAGTAGACTTCAATGAATTAAAAAATTGACGTTCTATTCCATGTGATAAAATACCTCTGACTCTACTTTGTAATAACGAAAATTGATGCCTACTCATTTTTACGTATGTTCCAAGTCTCACTGGGCATAGTAAGTTATCTTGAGGGTCAAACTGTAAATGTTCTCCGCTGCTATGATTTGTCCCCTGTGTGGCGTCCACGGTCCGTTCAAGGCCGTCGGGTCCCAGTGGAACGGATCCACTTCCAATGTACAGTTACAGCAGAACCCCCCGTTAAAACCACCTCTCTAAAGAGACCATCTCTATGATAAGATATAATAAGACCATTTTTCCAGGACCCAATGCTTCATTAAGATACTACCAAAAAAAACAACCTCTCTATTGACACCAGTTGAAAGCAGCCGCATGGTGTTCCTGATAGAGAGGTTCTACTGTAGTTGTAGCAGCCTTGCTGTTGACGTTCTGATTCTGAGTGATCAGTGCTGTTCGTGGTCAGAACTCTGAGCTCAAGGCTACAGCGATGATCACAAATTAAAAGATGGAGAGATGTGGTGCGACAGTTAATAGCGAGTGTTCTTTTTTAACACACAATGAAGATGGAATACTTGCAGTTTAATGTAAAAAGTATGCGGCAAGTTGACAGATCCGAAGTTAAGATTAATGAGACAAAAGACCTTCAATACAATCCCGTTATAATTTCAACTCTTGGAACTTTTGTTAGTACATGCAGCAATGATCATCAAAATCAAATTAACAATATTGGTACAAATAAGCCATGGGCTTGTTTAGTCATAATTCATGCTATTGTAACACTTTTACATTTCATACTCTACGACTACGTAATGACCATTTTGGGTCATTTTTTTCCCCGAATCGGACAGAAAAAATCCATTTGGGCTTTTAAGTCATTTGTACTTGAAAAAAACACAAACTGATGCACAAATGACTAAGCAAGAAGCAGCAATAAATAAAACATGGGGCATGGCTCCCGTGGGGCCCACATTTGACTTGGATGCTAATCTTGTAATTATGGTAACATAGGAGCAGCGGTCAGAAGCTGAACAGTTAAGACCTGGAGCCTCGCTCCATATAAGTGTATGTTACCCTTTTTAACAGAAACGACATTGACTCTTCTGTTTATGAAAAGCGTTTTTTTAACACACTATTGAAAACCTGAGGGCAGTCATTTTTTTAACAACTTAAGTTTCAAATCTCTTTAAATCAGCGATTTTTTTTCATTCACTAGCAACGTGAGTTGAATGAGATAATAGTGAAAGTGACAATGACTATAATCAGTCAGGGGTGTATCTCTATTAGGGTTGTTCATTCAAAAAGAGGCGTTATAGGTAGCTCTTTTACGTTCAATGTATGTCCTAAATATTCAGTTGAACCTTGATTAGTGTAATTTGCTGTAATATGAGTAGCATTTACATTGACGTTACAAAGTTGCCCATGTTTGATATGATTTTCTGTTGATTGGGGGCCTTCGTTAACTACAACCTAATAGTAGAATGACATACACAGCTAGATGTGTCTGGACTTATTTTTTCCTACTGTGAAACATTAACCCACTTGTGGACAGAAACGTTCGTCATGTGGCAGATGAAATATAGTAATGGGGCAGGAAGTGTAACCGAACCGTGGGTTTTGCATTATAGATAGCTATTTTCGCTAGAGTCTCAGAAGATATTTCCAAATTAACACAGGAAATATGGCACAGTCCTGAAAATGTTGCTTAAACTGATTTGGGTTCGTCTTCTTACGTTCATTTTTTTGCTGTTTATTTTGACAAAAAAAAAACGCTTGGAGACTTGAGCATTTTAGCAGTTTCAGAAGAAAAAAAATTGAAGATTGCAATAGAACTTTAATTTTTAGTTAAAGCTTTATTCTTGATGTGACATGATAATGGTGACTTGAGACATTTATCATTCACTAAAACTTATAAAATCATTTGCAACCTTTTGTCACATCTCTAGCAAGTATGGTTTTACTTGGCAGACATACACTTGCAAAAGATGTGAGACAAGGTTGTATTTGTGTCCAGTAGCACTGGAAAACATATCTGGAAACTGCTCAAGTTATTGCCAGTGCTCAAGTTATTGGAACCCTTAAAAACTGTTAAAACATTTGTCCATCGCCAAGGTAACACATAAATTGTACATTACAATGAGAACTAGCTGACAAAAATACTTGAAAAGGTGAATGAATATTTGTTCATTGCATGTAATAACAGGTTTTTGAGGCTGCCAATAACTTGAGCGTTACCAACAGCATTTCCTCTACGTATAAAATCATTTCTCTTTGATTCTTTGTATGATTGAGTTGATCATGCGTTTTTTTGTTCTAGGTGCGGGAGCGGTTGCGTGTAGCTCTAGAACGCGTCCAGCAGCTAGAGGAGGAGCTAGCAGCAACCAATCAGGAGGTAAGTTACATTTTTCATGCAGCAACCAATCAGGAGGTACGTTACACCTTGAGACAGATTCATTCAGTTGCCAGCATGATATTCAAATCATAATTTATTTTTTTACTCAACTAGTAGAAACATGTGCACAAACACTATACCATACACATTACTGCATATAGTTATATACATTATATATGATAACGTGTATGGTATAGTGTGTGTTAATCATAGTAATATACGTACCCCATCTTGCTTGGACCCATGATCCAGACTACCAACTTTTGTCAAAGCCGCACGGTGTCGAACATGTTGGACAGATAAGATTATTGGATGACTAGTAACTTTTATACAATAGCAGTCATGTAGACTAGTAGGATTAGAAAGTGATGTGGGGCACAGACTCCTGAGTCCTTAGTGGCTATGTTTGGGGGGCGAGGCTGCTCCATTTACCGGTCGTCCCAGCCTCCAGGCAGGAGCGGATTAATTACATGATGCTTCGGCTGCCACGGCAGAAATTACGATGAGCAATGAATGAGCACTTGTGCCTTAAGGTGGCAGCGGTGGTGCCTCAAAGATAATGTTTTGTTTTGTTTTAAAATGTGCTTATAGTGTGTTATGTGGGGGTGGGGGTGGGGTGAATTAATATGTGCTTGTAATAAGACCTCCTTATGTTGGGGAGAAAAGTGATATGCAGAATATATTGGAGTGTACTGCAAATGAACTGTCCATAGTAAATATTTTTTTCCTTCAGGAGCTAGCTAATGGAAAACATTAAAAAAATATATATGAAGTTTTAAAGACAATAAAAGCCCTAATTCTAAAGGTTGCAGATGAAATGTGATTATGCGAAAGTTCTGCCCATTGTAACCAAAAATATAAAGTTTTTAAAGGCTGTAACCTATGAGACCCATGATTCTAAAGGGGGCAAGTATGGGATGCGATGTTCCTAATGGTATACAAGTCTCAGGCGGGAAAACCCACAAAACTGTAATTGGTATCAACTGGTGGAGATACTCTCGTCCCTAACATGTGCACACGACTCTTGTCCTTGGGTCAAAGTGTCATCTCACCAGCAGACAACAGAGAAAAACACTTTGAGGCGCCATCAATTTGCAATAATACCATGCAATTGACCTGGTTGGACTGTCGGATGCACTGGGGCATTGTTGGTAAAATACTGCATACTTCAGAGGGAGAGACCATAACGGGATAAATGTCTAACTTCTGATAATTCAAAAGAAGAAAATAGAAAAATTAGATTCTACTAAATAAGATTTGTCCAACTGATGAATACCCAATCATTGTGTTTCAATCATTAAATATCATCTGTTGAATGGGAAGAATACAAAAAACAACAACACTTAAATACAATCGTGGTATTTGATCCTGCCAACAACATGATGCTCGCTTAGGAAGAGTATAAATGAGCGTATTATGTCATGAATGAAATATGGTGATATTTACACAATATTTTGTCAGGATAATTTGCAATAACAGTGTCCAATCGTCCCGGGAATTGGGTCACTAGTTTGCTGCCTGTGTGTGCTAATGCGGGTATTTTACCAGTATCAATGCGTCCTATTGCGTTTCTGTTAGTGTCTATGTACTAAGTGTCGATTTTAGGATATTTATGTCAAAGTGCATATCATAGCGACAATTACAATTCGTGTTGAGATAATTGTTGTGACAGACACAATTTATATCAAGTTAATTGAAACTGTATCGATAATGTTCAGATATGAGACGGTTGTTGTGTTGAAGTCAGGTTGATTTTTTTAGCATTGGAAGCTTGAATGAATTAAATGTTTTCAAAACAAAATATATTGTATGATATATTGATACATAAATATTTGATTTCGTGAATAAATCATATAAAATGAACATTATTTGTCAACTTGAATTGGCGAAAAAGTAGGAAAAAAGCAGACTATTCTCTTAGAAAGAGTGAGAGTGGTTTGTGTGTTCATTTTCTTGTGGAGCTGACAGGCAAGACAGAAGCTGTTAGTAGTGAAATGCAGAAATCCTGTCGTCGACAGTGACCCAGACAGAAAAAAGAATAATTACGGATTATTTTTTTGTGTATGGCACATGGGACAGTTGGACAAGATTTTCAAGTTAGATGTTGTCTGTATCTTCTTCGACTATAATCGTTAAAACAGATCTTTTGCTTGAATTTTTAAAGAGTTGAAATTTCGATTCTTCCAGGAAGATTTTCAAGATATGTTTTGTAACAGGATAATAGGATATGCATATGACATTGCAATAACTGATGTATAAATTTTGCTATGAGCAAAAAATATACAAAAACTCCCATCATGTATAACAATTCAATGTAGATCTTTAAAAGTTATATTTACGATATGAATTAACAACATTACATTGCACTGCAAAGATGTGTGTTAAACTCAAACCAATTTGATGGGAATCGTTCCAAGTTTGATTTGAAACATAAATTAACACCATTACATTGTGTTAAACTCAAAAGCAGAAAAAATCGTCTGACATAGTGGTGACATTCGGTAGACAGTGGGAGTGCTGGGTGTCGAGTGAAATGGGCGAGTCGTGTCGAGAAAGCTGATGATGGCAGCTTAAACCGCCTCGCCATGGCAACATCAACTACCACAACATCCTCAGTCATGGATTGGCTGGGAACAGTGCGTAACTGTATCTTTCTGACAGGACCAAATCTGCCCTAAGTGTACTTCCCTTCTTGTAGCCTCTTGAATCATTGGGAAACTATATAGCTTGAGGGGCATTTACACTCGCATTAGAAACTTTTGATGATATCTAGAAATAAGCGTAGTGTTCTAAAGTGTGCATGTTATTTGAATTTGGATATTGCAAAATGTTGGAAGGGTCAGTTGATTAAGAGGGTTCATTGTCTAATTGTAATAGTCATGACATGTTTGACTGACTTTAGAAAGGTACTAGTCCTCCTCGAAAGTTCCTCATCCTGACAAGTTGCTAAAAAGTGTTTTAGTTCAGCAGCTACTCATATGCAGGACGAGTGAATTGAATTCAGTACGAGTCCTGCCCATTTTCTACTAGTCTGGACAAGCGGACTAGTGACTAAATGGGAGACTGTAACATTCATTCAACAATTTGATTTTTAGCTCACCTGTCGAAGATATGGTGATCCCCTTTCATCCGTTGTCCATCCGTCATTTGTCCTTCCCCAATTCATATTTGCACAATAGTTTCATTTGTCATTCGATTTTCATCACATTTTCACAGAAGTTGTATGCATGTATGATCATCATTCCATAGTTGATACATGGCCATGGGGGTAAAATTGACCTCGCCCAAGGGGTCCATTAAACTTTTTTAGTGTAAAACATATTCACAACGACCTTTATTCTCTAATTTGCAGTTGTTCTCGTTGCGGGAGCAGCAGTCGAAGCGAGTGAGTACGATCGCGGCGTCTGACGGTGACAAGCATGGCAAGGCCGGGGCCGGGGACTCCACGGCCGGGGTCACGCAGAACGGGGGAGACCCGGGCAAGGACCAGCATCCCAAGGTAAGGAGGATTATCACAGAATTGAAAATATGCCATAAAATTAAAATAAAAGGAGTATAATGTATAAGTTATATGTACGTAAGTAGTTAACTAAAGTTGTACAAATGTGACCCAAAGCATGACTGTTGACTCGATTTGAAACTATGAAATTCATTCATAAAGATGTTGTTGTTATGTTAAGACATATATAGCTGGCACAAGGTTGACTGATTGAAAATATATCTGCCTCATGCCCTTATTATAGAGAGCCTTTTAAACACTGCCATCTAAGGTTATAGTACAAAGTACCATGTAGAAGCCCATGTGTTGGAAGAAACACTGTAAAGATCACGTAAATATTGTTTTGAATTGTATACATTTGTCATTCGTTTTAGTTAACATAAAATGTACTACTGTAACTGATCAAAAATATATCTCATGCTTCATGCCCTTATTATTATGTCACTAGGTTATAGTGCAAAAAGTACCATATGCAGAAGCCCACGTGTTGGAAGAAACACCGTAAACCCCACGTAGTCTGCTACGATAGTGTAGTTACGACGTCGTAAACCGACTAGTGACGCATAACACAGACTTAATGGAAACATTACGGCGGCTCCGTCACTAAGAACAGATAACGCACGCACATAAACACCGTCACATCCCCCACCTCTGAAGTTTAATATCAATGGCTTTTTTCTCACCTTATTGTTTGGTTCGTGACGTTTGTCTCGTGCAATGTGAATTCATTGACACAGAGCAAGAATCTACACTTTTGTTTTTTTGATTTTGATTTGCTTTTGCCATGATAGTTTTATTACTTTGCAAATAACAAATTTAGAAGCTAATAGAAATGAATGGGTAGTTTGATGAACGCTCATACAAGGACAATAATTATAGAAGTTTACGAGAAATGCCTCTGTAATGGGCATTCAGATTTTCCCCATCCACAGCTTATTAAACAAAACAACAGGCAAAGTAGAGACACTCTTAAACTGCCGATCTACTTTTGTCATCCTTTGTTGCAGTATCATGCAAGATAAAATAGGTGTAAAATAGATATATCCGCTAAATGATGCCAATAATTCACATGCACCAGCCATTATTGAAATACAAAGCTGCCATAACAGCAGTCAACAGCGCAGTTATCTCCTCCTGTTAGTAGATATGCACAATCTGTTGTGTCATAGAAACCAATAACTGTGAACAGATGTGTTACTTGTATGCTTGTTTGCATATAATATCTAATAGAAGCGCTCCCATATTGGGAGATCTACTATCAAAGTTATGTGCAACGCTTTGGTCCAATCACATCTATATCCTAAGATTTCTGAATGAAAATTTAGTTGTCAAACAATGCATGCATTTTGTACAAACTTTTTCTTAACATCTGCACAGAGTGTATGGAAATTACTACCAACAGGACAAGTAACCTTCAATAATAAACTTGGTGAATGAAAAATCCGCTTGTCCACCACATAATGATAAATTTTTTCTGGTCAATATGAGCGCTTTTAATCCTGACCGTGCATGAATTTAAAGAACATGCTGCATTTCACCCATTTGTGTAGGAAACACTAAAACTGTCAACTGACCAAATGTGCAATGTGCCATTATTAATGTCTTACCAATGGTCATGCGAAGCACGTTAATAATGATGTAAAATTGACATAAACAATGGACTGGGATAATGGAAAACCATGGCTGCCATAAAGTTGACCTCACAGCACCTCCAAGCGCTCCCTATGAGCGCATTATGTTTTCACCATGAGCACATTATGTTTTGAGCATTGACAAGCAGTGTTTTGAGGCTGGTAAATGTTTAGGTTCTGCCAGGGGAAGATAACTAGCTTATTGTCAGAGTCTGTATGGAGAAAATGCACCGAATCTGATTTAATTTCGAACACGTCAGTAACATATTGTTGTCCAGAGGCACGAGTCATTTCTATTGTACAAGCTGGTAATAAAAGTCAGAATGGACCAATAATATCAACATTCAACACCTACAGCTCTCTTTTTGTATGTAAAAAGAGAGCTTTTCACTGAAAAATGCTTGAGTCTTTGATAAAAGGTTCTATACCAAAGTTCAATATACAGTAGAACCTGCAATTAAGACCGCCTCTATATTGAGACCATCTCTGTAATAGGACTATTTTTCATGCTCGTGAACATTCATAAAGCGTCCAAAATGACCCTTCATATAAAGACCACCTCTTGATTGATGCCACTTGACGTCAGTCCCACGGGTGGTCTCAATCAAGAGCTTCAACTGTAAATCATACCAATACAGTAAAAAATCATGGTGTAGCCATCAAGTACGGCCCAAATACATCATCACAAAGATGAAATATGGACGCCGTCTGATAAAAAAAAGCTGTGAGAGAGTGTTGTTGTTGAGGTGTGACCTGCGGTATTGTTGTGTGGGCTGCGGCCGCGCATGATAAGTGAGTGTTATTGTGACTCCCGTATACAGCGCTCCTAATGCAATTACAGTGGGAAATAGGGCAGTCCATGCTTTCACTGAAAATCACAGGTGCTTTGTAGATAGACACAATTGAGAGCTGAAAATTTTCTAAGGCTTTTCTATGAATACGGAGTTGGGTAATAAGTTTTTTTGATGCTGTGGTTTTTTGTCATTTATGAAGTTGACTCAATCATTTTAATCTGCAAACAAAGGGCACGCTTTAATTTGATGGCATTGAATATGCTGCAGAATGTTTGCATTAACCTGCCAAACAAACAAGGACCACATTGGAAATAAGCATTACATATATATGTACGCTTTCATGTGCTATCCTAGGAACATTAGTTCCTGAAGAATATCAATCAATCAATCAAGTAGGGTAAATTTGAACACCAACCATCCCAGTTTCATTACATACTTTTAATGAAAACTGAATAATTTACTTTATAAAACCACCTGCTCTGTCGCTTTCAATCCATCCACGTATCATCTATCGTAGGTATTGGGGCTGGGGTTGGTGGGGCCATTTGAATGATTATTTCATTTAGCATGTTGAGCATCATTAACTAGATGGATGACATGGAGTGTTTAACCTTGCTGTGGCTGAGGGTACACGAGAGCAGTCTACAGACATGAGGGATCCATGTCATCCGGATTGGTCTGGCTTTTAGTCAGACCCACGCCTACAATTCATCTTCTCCGCTCCGATACGTTCTGTAATACTTTGTCAAATGGGAATGCCAACAGTTTCTATTTTCGACGAGGGTCATAGGTTATTTGAAAGTTATGTAATATTCATCAATGAATTGCTTTGTATGCACGAGAACCTGTCCACATCTCTCTTTTATGTGAAGGAAGTCTTTCATTGGTGATTTGAAAGTTTATAGATATTAACCAATGATAATCCGGGATGTTGTTGCATAACTAGGTCATCAGACGATCACCGCATTATGACCTGATTTTAAGGTTAATTTCTACGCATTTTGATCTATTCATTCATAAATCAACTTCCCACGTTATGTAGGTGTAAAGTCATTGCTGCCCAGATCTTCTTCAAAAGACAAAATACCACAGAATCGTCTTCAAAAGTGCAAAAAAGAATCAAGGTCGGGTCATTTTGACTTCCTCCATGGCCGGAAATGCGTATGTGTCCGTCCGTCTCCAATTAGGATTTTGTTGACATGACAGAAACAGAATGCACTCCTCTGTGGATGGCACAATGACATTTCTTACTGACCCCAAATTGGTGGGGCTGAATATGGAATTAATAAGCTCTAGACATGCAAATTCCATTGTCAGTAAAAAAAGAAAGGAATGCAATTTTTTCAGATCTCATATGGCTTGTTTTGCATTCCACATGTTGCCTCATCCATTTGTACATACTTTTTGCATTGAAATTTGTTTCAAACCAAAAGGATACAATAAAGGGAATCTTAAAAAACTTATTCAGTTTCACAATCATCAAATGAAATGCTTTGATTGTATGACCCATCTTTTTTTGTACTGCGTTCCCAATCATGTTTACTATATGACACCATATAAAAACAGATCCCTGCACCAGACATGATCATCATCACCATCAAGTAATGAGGGGTTCAATTAGTTGATTGCGTCCTCCCTGCCGCCACCGAGTAATTAATTATGGGCGGACCACAGCGAGGCATGACACAGCTGTTGATCTTTATCAGGATCTATGTCACCAGTGTCACAGCTTGTCCCCGTATGAGGCAGCGTTATCTTTATTGATCATGGGCCCCAGCAGCGAAAACAATGGTTAAATACAATAATTTGACATAAAATATAAGCCATATATATAAGGGGCCTGCTTATGATATTATAAGAAATATAAGAAAAAATGTCGAACTTCAAGTGCACAATTTGCTGTGCGGCATATGAGCTGTCCTTTTTTCATTCCAAAAATTTCATTTCATGTGATATTTGCATCTCCACGAGCCTTCTCTCATAAGAAACCCATGAAACCCTCTAGATACTACCCCACCCCTCCACCCCCAAACACACCCTTTCTAAAGAAAAACCTGGATCTGCTAGTGAGTTATGTGATGACGCAAGCTTTTTTGATTTAGCGTCTATGCTTTTAATTGGGCAAGTGTACGTTGTCAACTCCGCAAGCCGCTGACAGATCGTCGCTTTAGGCTTTCTCATCCTTACCATACATCAGAGCAGCAGATACCATAGCCCACTATAGCAGCTCATAAAGAAGTCATCTTTCAGTCAAAAACACTTTGTTTCTACCGAAGAAAGACTACCCTGTCAATTTACGTTCAAAATGCTAAAATGATGCATGAAGAAAGAAATGGGCCAGAGTTTATACCCTAACCAGTTACTACTAGAACTGTTACTTAGTATCCAAATTCACCTTTTTTTGTCCCATAACTTCCTTTAACCACAACGGACTTCTAAAAGTGACATCGTTTTGTGGAGAATTGGTGAGAGTATTTAGAAATTATGACAATTGCTCAGAATATTGTAAATAAAGTGTACTAGTAAAATTTCCCATCATTTTTCAGTACTGTTTACAGACTAATATATAGTATAGCTAGTTTTATTAGTACGTCATACGTATATTAATTACGTGTCTCATGTAATATTTTCTTAAGAGGTCTTGGCCCACATAGTACAAGTTCACATGTCCTTGAAAACTGCTGTTTTCATGTTGTAAATAATAAAGAGACAAACATTAATGTGTATCACAAATGGCGGCATTGAAATGATGGCCCAGTGTTTGTGTAATGCGTTATGATGGCCGACTCTTATGTAAACAGTCGAATATGAATGATTCATAAGCGTGTTTTGACGGAAGCAATGTCTTGACAATTGCTAAACAGTTAAGATTGATGTGGGGGTCGTGCAGTATGTATTAATGATAGGAAGAGAGAGTAGGAGGCTGTTGTTATTAGCCGATGGATCACTGTCATAGGAGGATGGGTGCATGCATCGCACACACCGACCCACTTGTGTGTATATTGTGCAGTGTGTGCAGTTAGTGACCTTGAGTAGATGGAACGGTCGCAGGAGCATGCTTGATAGCGCAGTATAAAGACTGGACAACGCAGGAGACGGTAATGTTTCTAGCTACATTCTGTCACACAGTGGAACACATTGAATAAACTTTGAACAAACAACACATGGAACTTAGTTGACTGACTTCCTGTGTAAACAATAGCACATAGTCACCAAAGTGTCAACTAAAACCCTACCAACTGTAGATTGTATTATAATCTGGATCGTGGAAACTCCAATATCGATACACCTTCATGTGAAAGCCAACCTGCTAAATTGATAATTTCTCAACAAAAAAAGACCATGTTTGTTTGAATGGCCGTATATGCCATACTTCACCAGTCTCAAGTTTGTCTCAAATCATATTCGTTTAGGCCCGTACCCCCGGAATCCAGATCCATTTTACAAAGACGCAGGCAGCAATCAAGTCGCCATACATTTTAATCATGATTTCCCGCTGCCATTGGGCAATGATGAATCATAGTGCGTGGTGGGTGTAGGGTGTAGAGCTTCACAGGTTCGTTTGATGCATTAAACATGTAAAAAGTCAATAAAAATGTGTTCCCAGATTAGACAACAAAGTTTGTCTTGGTAAACATGTTTACCATTCGGACTTTGTAATGTTTATGACGTTTAAACACAATGAAACAAGACACTGTAGGGAGGAACTAGTAGTCCAATTAGATGAGGAAGCATGATGATACTCACTATCAACTGGCTAATACCGGTTTGTAACGAACTCTCAGCAAGTGTTGGTGGGATTGCTTTCCACGTGAGCCTAATAGCTCCGTGACATGGACTGCTGAGCTACAGGATCGAAAAAAACACAACTTAGCTTCTGTCTTACATTAAGTATACCACTCGACAACAATGTTCACATTTCTTCACACAATTTTTGCTTGTGACATTAAAGTTTCTCCTCACACTGTCTACCCCAAACCCCCAATCTCCACACGTCTATGTAAATCTGCCCTTGTCTTCCTTCCACAACAAATGCTGATCAGTTTACCTCTGCCTCCACCAGAACATCTGCTTACATCTACCCCCACCATACCCCCCATTACCACTGCTGTCCATCGACCTGAACTCTGACGTTACGCTTACCTCCTCCCCCATTACAGTGTGTGGGGTGATACTTACATGAATTATCACCCGTTCCAGCGGCTGTTACTTACATGTATTATCACCCGTTCCAGCGGCTGTTACTTACATTTATTATCACCCGTTGCAGCGACTGATACTTACATGTATTATCACATGTTCCAGTGACTGATACTTACATGTATTATCACCTGTTGCAGCGACTGATACTTACATGTATTATCACCTGTTCCAGTGACTGATACTTACATGTATTATCACATGTTCCAGTGACTGATACTTACATGTATTATCACATGTTGCAGCGACTGATACTTACATGTATTATCACATGTTCCAGTGACTGATACTTACATGTATTATCACATGTTTATCACATGTTCCAGACTGATATTTACATGTATTATCACATGTTCCAGTGACTGATATTATGTATTATCACATGTTGGGAGCGACTGATATTTACATGTATTATCACATGATCCAGTGACTGATACTTACATGTATTATCACCTGTTGCAGCTACTGATATTTACAAAGTTCATGGACCTGTTGCAGCAATGAGAAGGCTACTGTATTATCACACAGTCCAGTGACAGGGGAGCATGTATTATCACCTGTTGCACATGATATCATACCCGTTCCAGGGACTGAAGTGGGGCTTGGATATATTAGCACCTGTTTCAGCGGCTGTCTAGTAGAACCATCTACCCGACACCACCTTGGGGTCAGCTGGAGCTTTCATGAGGCCGTGGAGAAGGTCCTTGGTCTCAATATTGAGGTTCATGGTTGTCAAGGTGGGGGCTCGGATAGTGTAGCCAAGAGTACAGTAGAAACTCTTCAGACTAGGGTCATTTCTAGTATGGAATTATACAATAGAATCTCTCAAGGGCTGGTTGGTTTCAAAAGTTCATGGTCCAGTGCCAGTGAGAAAGCTACTTTTTAGGGCTTTCAACAAGAATATAGACAAAAGTTGTACAGGTTTTATCAGGTCCTTTCTTTCATGATCACGAGTTTCATATGCTGCTGTTTCCCCGCCAGGGTGGGTTGAGGGTTAAAGAGTTTTTGAGGTGGCAGACTTGTCAAAATAAATGCTCAACAGGTTGTGTAAAAAGAGCATTAATATACAACTGAGGGATGAATTTCCAACATAGTCAATGTATGCTGTTTCCGTGTGCGAATTGTCACGAGTTTGATACGGTGCTGTTTCCAGGTTGGCGAGCTGACGAACCGTATCAAGGAGCTTGATGATGCGCTGGCCCAGACCCAGAAGGACCTCACCAAGGGCTCCGAGGCCAACATCAAGCTGCAGCGAGACCTCAGAGAGGTGGGGAGCCTACGATACGCTGAATAAGGGTAGAATGAAGTAGAGCGTATGGGGGTTTTGATTGGAGCAGTTTCAAGCTCCAATGGGACCTCAGGGAAGTGGGTGGCCAATACATTGTGTTTAAGCTTTTCTTCAAAGTATACTCTTTGTTCACCAATGCATGTTCAAATACTGGTCACTTAAGCGGAGTACTTGGGTACTGTCCAAACGTTAAGCCTCCAGTTAATTAACTGCCACCTACGTTATAGTCAGGTTTGAAGGCTAAGAAGCACCAACTCTTGTAATAAGTACATCTGACAGGGCCAGGATTAGGTAGAAAAGTACTACTCGTCAACAGGACTAGTAACCCTCAAATAACTTGTCCAGCAAAAAACATACCCGTCCTTGCACAAACCTCTATACATGTATGCCAAATTGACCAGAATTCCTACTCGTCAAAACGAGTTGCTAAAACTTCTTACTCGTCCTCCACAAGTTTTTACCAATCAATACAAGCAGACGAGTCTGAGCTGTAGGGAAGTGTAGCTGTGACTGACTGTTTCTATCCTCAGTCGCTGGCGCAGCGTGAGGACCAGGAGGAGCGCATCGCGACGCTGGAGAAGCGCTACCTCAACGCCCAGCGTGAGTCCACGTCCGTGCACGACCTCAACGACCGCCTTGAGTCGGAGCTGCAGATCAAGGAGGGCCAGCTCAAAACCGTAAGTTGTTATCTATCAAGGGGGCCAGCTCAAAACCGTAAGTTGTTATCTATCATGGGGGCCAGCTCAAAACCGTAAGTTGTTATCTATCAAGGGGGCCAGCTCAAAACCGTGAGTCACAACCGGGGGCCAGTTCAAAACCGTGAGTCTCAACGAGTCGTCACAACTGGCCGGTTTAAACAGTAGTTAAACAGTTCTTTTCACCATTTTAACAGTTCAGATTTTGCAGATTAAGGGTAGACTACAATATGGACTGACGGGTTTGCACAGTCGTATATGGTATAAGTTTATTTGATTTTTCTTTGTCTCATTTACAATGAAAATCATGAGCCAAATCGGCTCTGGCATTGTCCTCTAAGAGGATATTAGACTAATACCCATGGTAAGCCCTCACTAATGTGTCATCAAGCATGTTTTACTAAAATCACAAAGCTTTAGGTTGGGCTATAAATAAGAAATCAACTATGTTCAATGTGGAAAAAGGTTGATTTAGAACAGCTTTGCTAAAGTGCAAAAAGAGCGAGAGAAAAAAGTCTTCTTAAATGACAGAAAATAAAGCATTGAGCATGTTGAAGAGCACAAGATAGGACATGCTAATTCCGCCTTTGACTGTCAACGGCCGTGTCTCACGGACTCTCCACGGAATGCGCCTGATTTATGCTTTGTCGTCGTCAGCAGAATGTAAACTATGGCTGTTGTGCCGGGTCATGCTTATAAAAATGTTACCTTATTTAACGAAGTGATTGGTTTTATTTGTTCGATTCTGTAACAACTTTGGTGCATATTTTAAGAAATTATACTATAGCTTACTAGTAGTAATATATAAATGATTTTTTACGTTAGTATTTTGAGAATTTGCGACAGTTCACTGGTTTATGTGGCGTCATCATGTTTAGGGTCTGTCATCCAATATACCTTTGGTAAAAGTTGACAGCTGAAAATTTTGAAACTATCAATAGAACTCCATCAATCAAATCATATAGAACGTCTTTATTTCCCCAAGTAGTTGTCTGACTGAGCGATTGATTGATAACTTTAAGCACATTATTCACTGTACCACTGACTTTATGAAATGAAATCTAAAACTATCTGTAATTTCCCTGGTCACCAGTATACAGATGGGGTGAAAGCATTGTGTGAGCAGTAAACCAAATAACACGATTGTAACATCTGTACCATTGAAATTAAATCATGTCTATTTCTATAGCTTTTGAGATGACACCTTCCATAAAAATGAAAAAATAAACAAGAACAAACAAATTTGTCTTTCAAATATCCCAAGTCGACAGAATACCCATATCACTTGAAAATATGTGAGCAGTAAAGCAGATAACATTTACATGAAATCATGGTCTATTTTTATAGATTTTTATAGCATATGAGATGACACCTTTCATCAGAAAAATAAAAAATAAAGACAAGAACCAAAGCGAAACAATGCAAGTCTTTGAAACACCCTAATTGTGCTGTCCTACCGAGCCGTGAAGCGACGACCACATAAAAACGGCGTGTGGGAAACGGACAGATTCAGTCTGTATTCCGCTGCGCTCGATTACACTTGCAAAGTTTGAATCCCGGCTAGATTACAAATGTAAATGCTGCGGAGCGGCGGCGGGGGCAGCTTTGTACTGGGCTTGTTAGCCTATTGGAGGGTGAAAACAGAGGAGCAGGGATTGCTGGTGGTGAGGGGGGTGGGGGGGGGGGTGCTTATTTGAATGGTCTGGTGCATGGAGGGATGGGCTCAAAGCTGTGGTTTGTAGGTTTGTACCTATTGTGGCATGAAGGTTCAGTATTTATGTTATTTTTTAAAGATTTGTGAGGTGAAATTTAGATTATAAGTTTTTGTGACTTCTGTTCAATACACACACTGTTAGTTAGTGTAAGTCTCAAATTTTGGACAACTTGTTTACCAGTTCAGGTTTGATGCCCGCATAGAGCTAACGTTACTTCTCCGTGGTAGCATAGTCATAAAGCAGTCAACATAGTTATAAACCATGCGGCCACCACCTCTCTTTGCTTGTGCAAGTTGAACCTCTATTAAGACCACTCGTGGGACCGATTTAAAAGGGTCTCAATGGAGGTTCCCATTTGAATAATTTGGAAAGATTGGGACTGACAAAAATGGTCTTATTACAGATATGGTCTCATTATAGAGGTGGTCTCAATTGCTGATTCTACTGTACAAGTAGAGTAACAAGCTATGGGTGAATGACTTCCAGTCAATACAATAGTACAAAACCAGAACAACATCACACTATAAATAGTAAATTTAAAGAGAAAAAATCCAGCGAGTCTTGCAGCCTTTCATGCCGTGCCGAGCGGACATAAAGGAGGCGTGACCTGGAGCAGTGGCAGCGGATCATTTCTCTCCCCCAAATCTCCGGAGCGATCCATGGCTGGCGATCCGGTTTGTTATCAATGGTCACGCCTCAGGCTGGGGGACTGTACGGGCTTCCTCATGCTACAGAGTGTGGAGGTGAAAAAAAGGGTTCAGATTTGTTCAGTGTGTATGGATTTTGGTTTGGTGCTGTAGAACCTCCAATAATATAGTAAGATCATTTTTAGCTGTCCGAAGCACTGACTGTAGAGGACTTCCTTATGCTAAGTATGGACGTGAAAAAAACGACTGTGGTGTTTTTTAACAAGCAATGTTTAAGATTTGTCCAGTGTGCATTGATATGTTGCAATTGATTAATTTGACACAGTGGAACCTCCAATGAAGATGATCTCTATAATAAAACCATTTAATGCAGGCGCATGCCTTCATAAAGAGACCAAAATGCACCTCCTTAAACAAACCACCTCTCTATTGAGCCCAGTACATCAGGTGGTCTTTAAAGAAAAGTTCTAGTGTATTATGAACAAACAAATGGTCTTGCCTTCCAATGGAATGGCCTACTAGTCCCTACCTAGAGTAAGTACTGAACACTCACCTAACCATAGATAGACTAATGATAGAAGTAAAGTCAGTAAGTCAGAACTATTCAATAAATAGATTGATTCATCAGATCATAATTCAAGACTGAATCTTAAATAAGGCAAGCACATAAAAAAATGTTTAAAACATACTAGCCCAGGTGGAGTCATACCAAGACTCGGGGCATTGAATTGACACTAACATTTTGAGTCACATGTAGCCCATGGAATTTTCCTATAATTGTCCAAGTGGTTTCTTTTAACGATAACGTGACATGAAGTAAATAACTGTGACTTGTAGATGTCTGCACATCGCTGAAAAAATGCAGACTGGGCAAATTTACGGTCTCACACCAAGTCTCTCACCACTTACAGTTGGAAATGTTGAACATCTCTCGAGAACATTTGACCTCGTTTTATACAGCTCAGTGTGAATAAATGACCACGCAATTCTGAAGAATGTGTACAAATTACAGTAGAACCTCTGTATGAAGACCACCCTTTGGATGGTGACAACTGGTCTCTTTATAAATGGAGGTTCATGTTGGCCTCTTCAGAACAACTACCATGAAATGTCTTATAATAGAGGTCGTCTCTTTATAGTGTAATGTACATTGGCTTTAATGCAGTCTCAATTCACTGTTCTCATGCTCTAGCGACTTTACATTCACACCAGGTCATTGGCTTTCTACATGTCACACTATATTGCCTTTCCCAAATCCCTGAGGAGCGTACAGCACATCGCGAACATAGCGCAGACGTGCTTATCACTCACATTGGCATTCACGCTCCACACCTGTGCCTATTTATCATGCAGGTACCATGAATCTAATGGCTAGATCTATATATGTGTGTTTCCCAATGGTTGTGAAACTCATTTTCTATCTTCTCTCTCTCACACAGAGATCTTTTTACCAAGCATATTCCTACCACAATAGAAATATTTCCCAACGTTGGGATTCGAGCCCCGCCATGGCCACTTGCTATAGTCAAATGGAAGCTTAGGGTTGTAAAACCTATCGTTCGCTATAAGATAGAAAACGTAATGGTGACTGGTGAGAGACTCGACCATATGACAGTGTATACAGTGATGTGGGACATCTAGGGCCCGGGATCAAGGGCTCCGCCACTACCACTGTGTCTTAGTGCCAAGAGCATCCATTGGCCGAGCTCCAGCTAATCACATCAGCTGTCTCATGGGGGCACCTGCTGAGAGCGGCACCAGCCAAATATAGGGGGCGAGGTAGAGAGGGGTAAGCGGGTTATTCGTCCCACGGGGGTGCTTGGTTAGCAAAAACTAGAACAATCCAATGTGCAAAAAATCACCTTAATCTGAAATGTTAAAAGACTTATGTATGTGATATTTGTGCTTCGAAAAATATGGGTTGTTTTGTTTTTTTGTTTTGTTTTTGTATTGTCATATGTTGTTTTTGTTGTTGGTTATCATTCAAATGATTTATGGCATAAAATAAGCATTCGACTTCTTTAAGCTTTCAAAATCAAAAACTCCTCAACTCCCCTCATGCAGTGCACATTGCTGTGTCGAAAAATTCAAATGAGGTCACCCAATTTCTAAACTGCAATATTTTAATGTATGGGGGGAGGGGGGGAAGTAGCGTTCGTTTGAAAGCTTTTAATGTGTAATGAATTAGGAGCGCAATCAATTAACCGGGAACAAAGACGCACTCTTCATTACTGGTCTGGGAGTGCACAATGATGGAAAATGATGCATTGGAAGGCTGATTGAAACTCGCGGGGGAAAAATTACCCATTAGGGATGAGCTTTTGGTTCGTATAGTTGTTTAAGGAGGCGGCTGGTGAATCGACATCATAGAGTGCTATTGAGATGCGGCGGAAATATGAATTTATGGATGCACTAAAAGGAAAAGGCTTTGACGCTGATTTGCACCGTCTGCCAGTAAACTTTTTACGGAAATTACGCGCACTACATAACGCCACCTGTGGTCGTCCGAAATGTCACGATGACATGCGTGTTTATGGTCTTTTTCATCACTATTGCAAAACGTCATTTATGAATGTGCACTCTATGAGATGGTGATATTACCAGTGGAAATGTCTGCGCTTTTAACTTATAAGTATTTGGTTCTGCAATTATCATTGAATGATACTTTGAAATAACTTAATTTAGACGGCGTGCTAGTGCCATTTCTTTAGTTTGCTCAACATTCAACTTGCAGTAAGTGGTGAATTTTGATGTGAAATTATGATTAAGAAATTTACCAGCTTTTGAAAGCTGCCAGCTGTGAAGTTAGCAACTTGAAAATGAATGGGCAAACATTAGAAAAATGGCAACTAAGGAAATCCAACTTTCTTAATCACCGTTTCCTTACTCTATTTTTCGTAGAAATCGTTGTAGGCGGGCTATAGAAATAAGCTGTTTCCATAACTTTGCGTGTTGCGTCACCTGAGTAAGAATGAGGTGCTTCGCTCGTCTTTATCGTCCACACTCATTAGGGAACACACATTGAGGCTGGAATTAGAATTATGGAGAAGAAATTATGTCAGACGAGTACTAAAAGTCTGTCTAGTTTTTGTCCCAAAGAAGAAGTTGGTGGTAGAGCCTATATATAATAGGAAATGTCTTTAAAGGTATTTAAAAATAGTTGCAACTAGTTTATATATGTAGATACAATGTATTTTGTAATTAATTAACTGACTTTGGTATAAGTATTGACGAGAGGATTCTTCCCCAAGTCTATCTGGCTATATCACACAGCTAGTGAAGGGACGGTGGCACCTACACACCAGCCACTCAAGGCCACTTCATTTTGTTGCTGTTGTAGCAATAACGCAAAAAGTTCAAATTAGTGCAAAAAGTTGAAAATTAGCTCTAAACCTGTAAACGGTGCCTCAATATTCTCTAAGCAAAATGCATTGGAGTGATGGGAATATTAGCAGCCAGCTTGTTTTCATTGTGGCTAACTAACAGTGTGTCGGGGCAGTATAGTGTGATTGGCCACATGGCCTGCAGGTTGCGGCGTACTTGAGATAACATATTGCGCCATATGGAGTAATCAGCCGGCGGCCATGTTTGATTTACTCGTCCATTTCACCTGTTTTGTGGCGGAGTTAACTTTTTCCCTCTAGTACACAAAATTTCATTAAGGCCGCCTCGAGAGTTATCAGTTTGGCATTTATGCTTTTGTATTGCATCCTTAAAGGTAGTAATTGAGCTATTAGTTTTGGTATGTACCAGTGTGGAAGTTCGTCTTTTATATAACGATGTCATGTATCAAAGATTAGCTCTTGTCAAAGTTGTTAAAACTTATGATATATATTGACCCATTTTGGATCATCTAATTAAAAGGTTGCACAAACTTTAAAGTCATTTCAGTGCAAGAACTAGTGTGACTTATAAGCTGTTTCTTGATCATTTATTATCACTTTCTGCGCCTTCATTATGGTCACTCAAATAGGCATTGAACTATAGTCCGTTTCACAATTCACCCGCGTCATTGTTGACCTACTTAAGTAAAGGTCAGACACATTTTCCCTCAAAAAAATCCTCCAAAAACTTGCTTGTGTAGACTTCTGTAGACCGCATATAGCAAATTGTAGGACAGCAGCAGGCAATTGGCGGCATCCAAATATACGATAATTGGGGCGTGTTGCTTCTAATTTGCTCATATGTCCGACGTGGCAATGAAAGGGGAACATGACACAGGCGATGATAAAGTGTCCCCGCCACCACAGGGTGTGTTGCAGCTAAGTCTGCCGTGAATGTCGCACCTAAATCAGCAGTCCCATTGGTCACTGTGGGCCAGTAGCAGGGGTTATAGTTCGTCCTTTGACCTACCTTTTTCCTCATAACTTTCTTCAGTCAAAACTGATTTTCGTAAAAATTACCTTGTTTGGTGCACAATCAAATATGGCTTGCTGAGATGATGATGATGATGATGATGACGATAGCGTAGAAAGTGTTTTGTGATTGTAATGTTAAAGAGAACATATTTTAAGGAGCATTCACAGCACTTTTAATAATGTAGTATCATGTGTCTTTGTGTTATGTTATGTGTACATTACGCATGTGTGCATCATTATGTAACTTGGATCAACATGGCATTGTATCTGTATTTGCTCCAAGAGCCCTAACTACATATATGAACACTTCATGGAATTTGTGCTATAGAAGTTCATATTGTACATTGTATTGTTTCAGGCTGAGGAGAAGGTTCGGTCGCTGCAGGAGAAGTACGAGTTGGCCGAGCAGAAGCTGGCGCAGTCGCTGCGCAAGGCTGAGGCGCTGCCGAGCGTCGAGGCTGAGCTCGCACAGAGGCTCGAGGCGCTCAACCAGGTGGGGGCTCGCGGGGGGTACATGGGGGCTCATAAATATAAAGATTCAACTTGAATCACTTGAGTGTATACAAATCAAAAACATAGCATGTATTGTATGTTCATCTCATGACAAATGATATGTGATATTGTTATAGTATAACACAGGTTATACAAGTGATTCAAATGGTTACTTGCCATGCTGCAAGTAGATTAACTTACCAACTTGCCCGGCATGGCAAGTCACCCATGAGGCCGTTATGCTTAATGTATGCTGTTCTACTAGCCACATGCACAGTCACTCATACTCTTTTTGGGGATTAATTATCACCCATTCAACATTATGCCTCTCCTAGTTTTCATTTTAAGAATCACAACAATCTTAGTCGTGCAGCAATCATTGTCAGCTTTAACCTATTGTCACCAAGATGTGCATTCTAAATGTCTCTGAAGCTAAATATTGTGCAAACATGTGCTTTTTTGCTGCCGTTCACAATATAATATGAAGCAGATGCATTCTAAACATTTGCCGCTATTAATGATTTGTAGTACATTATAAACTTGCGGCTAATCGTTCCTAATTATGGCTGATCCATCAGCACATACAACAACTCACATGTGCATGCTTCCATCTCTTTGAACTGTCCCATACTGGAGAGAACATAGCTTAGGTTGCATCTTTTGTCACTCTGAATCCTTTTTTTCCCATTAAAAAGTATTTAAATTAAGTGCTCAACTTATAAAATGGCTGACAGACGACTATTAAATTATATATCTGCTAAAATTCATGGTCAGGATTAACCCCTCGTCTGCTGATAAGTAGAAATTTAACTATTTTTTAGCAGAACGAGTACAATTTTTATAAAAAATAAGTACATGTTTATTATTCAAGGCTGACTAGTAACACTTTCCCACCTACTAGTAATCCTGACCATGATAGA
Organism: Streblospio benedicti; assembly: GCA_019095985.1. NCBI lineage: Eukaryota > Metazoa > Annelida > Polychaeta > Spionida > Spionidae > Streblospio > Streblospio benedicti. The sequence continues at coordinate 12,181,897 of CM032663.1, forward strand.
AATGTGATAAAGTTTAAGCTAAAATATGAGAAATCATGATACTATAAACGCATCGTTTTCTATCTGACTATGTGAGTTGTTGTGTTTTTCCTCGCTTGCGGCTCCCTCTAGTGGAATGACACGCAGGTAGATTCACACTTCACATCTTCTGCTCCAAGTGCATCCTCCTGTCTACCTCTAGTTCCTCACCCAACCACCAGGGGCTCCGATTTGTACCGTGTGGACACCTCCAATTTAAGGACGACGCCTGTGTTACGTGGACATTTTCATGTCTCGTGTTTTCCATTGATCTAATGAACCATATGTAAAGTGAACCTCTCTTAGAAAGACCCCTGTCAATTTTCACTTCTCTCGAAGGTGTCTACGTAGTAATACTGGTTCCGTTGTGTTCAGATGGACTGTCTTCGTACAAATCAGAACTCCTATCTGCACAACTCTGTGGATACTGTCAGTATTAGCTGATCAGGCTGTTAGTTTCTTTCATAATTTTTGAACGCATTTTCTGCAGATTGAACTAGCTTATTCCAGGCGGTATGTAATCATGGATCCAGCTTACAAACAGAGTGTTCTACCGTGTTGTGCAGAAATTAGCTTCAAGAGCATGGAAGCTGGTTGGGTGGTTGAACGTTTATCCCTTTTAACATGAGATAAAAACGATCAGAAAGACCAAACTCGTAGCGAAAGGATTTTACTTAATATTGTTTACTGATAGTGTACATTATTCTCCTTGGAGCCAATATGATTTTTGTCTTTCTGAAAACATTTCATCGGGTCAGTCCTTTTTATGTTGACATAATGCAAACAGTTTATCGCTTTGATGATTGCATTTTATGTTCCCAGATCATTCATTTGGTTTTTAATGAATCTTCTTTTATCTGATGTGCATTATAGAATTTCTGTAAGACAAATTTAGGAACTAACCCGAGGACATTAAGTCTTGTACTTATTTATGTTCTATCTATGAATGAAAAAGCTTGCATGTTTTGTATTGATCGTTTCATACACATGTATATATATAAAAATATTCAGTTAGTTTTGTACTGAATAATACAAAACTATTCCAATTTTATTCATTGTTATTTTGTTCGATTCAATTTTATAAATTGTGAATTACTGTTTACATGGAAATTATTGTGTATAAAGAGTTCATTGATGCTGCATTTATTTACAAAGTATGCAAACCTTTTTATATCTATGCTAGTAATTAGCAAAATAAATAGTTATATCAGCATTCCATTATTACATATAGAATACCGATGTTAATTACTTATAGTCTACAATAGCATATTTAGACATCAATTACCATTTCCTAGCTAGAGACTGTAGTAAATGTTTAGAAGTAACATCACAACGATAATAGGAAATTTAAAATCATCCCGAAATGTAGTTCTGTGCATGAATGCGCAGTTAATCCTCTTTTTAGTATTACATCGAGGTACTGATTATAAAAATCTGCCAATTTGGCCTCCATATGCCATACATTCGGACCATAATCTGGCCATAGAAATACATTGTGCGGCACATTCACGCCACATGTTTGCCACTAATAAAGCTCATTGCAAAAACATCCTCCATCATACATAAAGCACAGCGTATGGGGGCTCCAATATATGAGCTTCCCGGCCGAATGTCATGGCTATATCACTGCTTGTGTTAGTATCATTTTGTTAGTAATATGAATTTAAAGACAAAGTAATGAATTGTTTCTATTTCAACTATTCTTTTTGGAAATATTGCGTCAGTTTAAGTTGCCTTCTTTTTTTAAAGAATTCTAAAAATATAAGTTTCTACCTCAAATATAGGTGAAGTTCCATCTGTATTATTCGTTTCATTCTTGATCCATGTTTTTATTCTAATATTTCCCATGTAATGTTAGGGCAGATGTTATTTTCGGAGATTTGATGAACTTAACATCCAGAAATAACGTCTGCTGCATTGAATAGTTTCCACTTTAGTACGTGCAATATACACCACCATCGTAATGCTGCTGTATATATGCAGTAGATGCATGAATCAGAGTTTGTAACTAACCTCATCATTTTCATATAGCCCATAATGCTCTTTTACTATAATATAATAATGAATGTGTAAATTGATTTATCTGAATGTAATTTTTTCAATTGATGTAAACACTTTTATTTTTTACCTTTAAAGTTCATAATGTGCCAGCAGTTAACACTATGAATTCTGTCATAAATATGGTATGCTATAGTCCTATGATTATGTTCAATGAATTCGCTTTTTTTTTAGAAATTCATCACAGAACATCTATGCCTTGTCTTCTTCAATATGAGACGCAGAAAGAAAATACATAAACTGTGTTGTAGGTTTATTAGTCAAGAATCTCCATGTCCTGTATTATCTATAATTGCTATTTCGACAGCTGTACTTCTTCAAGTGTTTTTTTTCTTGATTTGCGTTAAATTCATTGTTGCATTTTCCCCTCTAAACACCGGTCAGTAACAACGATAACAGATGGTTGATGCCAGCACTGACTGGCTCCGACTGGTTCTGACTGGTACTGAGTGGTTCTTACTGGTACTGACTGGCTTTGACCGGTTCTGACCAGTCCTAGCTCGTTCTGACAAGTACTGACTGGTGCTGACCGGTTTTGACTGGTACTGACTGGTTCTGACGGGTTGTGGTGTTGTGTTGGCAGGCTGAGGCACGGCAGGGCTCCGTCGAGGAGAAAATGCAGCAGCTCGAGAGTCAGCTGGACGAGAAAACCGGAGAGCTCCAGCGGGTGAGTCACCGACACTTCATTGACGGGGGTATCTCAAAATCTCAATGAATTAATGTTACAAATCTCAATGCAAAAGCCCTTTTCTCAAATCTCAATCAATTGAGTAGTAAATCTGAATTATTATAACAAGTAAGCATTTGTTTCTCCGTGGTGTAGGCGCGTCAGTATATTTGAGCTAGTTATTAAGGTTTGAAGATCGAGCTTATGAGTCCACCTTATACCTAACACACTCAACCCATGCATTGTAGGCGCGTCAGCGTGAGAAGATGAACGAGGAGCACAACCAGCGGCTGTCGGCCACCGTGGACAAGCTGCTGTCAGAGTCCAACGAGCGGCTCCAGCTCCACCTCAAGGAGCGCATGGCCGCCCTCGAGGAGCGCAACACGCTCAACGCAGAGCTCGAGAAGGTCAAGGTAGGTCAGGGGGTCACGGGGAGGTCAAGGTCAGGGTTGGGGTGCGAGGTCAAGGTCAGGGTGGGAGGAGGTCACGGTCAGGGGGCGGGGAGGTCAAGGTCGGGATGCAGGGAGGTCAAGGTCGGGTGACCTGCTTCTTTGAATAATGTTGCTGACAAACTGAATACATTCAACTAGTAGGTTGTTTTAGCTGAAGATTAGGATGTTTTACCAAGCATGTTAATTCTACATTTTTATGTCCTGTTTTCTATCAACAGAGTTTGCTGAATTTGATACCTTTAAACCAAATAGATTTAGGATTTGATTGATTGATTGATCACTCTCTATTGGCAGAGTTTGCTGGAGGAGGCTCAGTCTGAGAAGGAGCGTTTGGCGGCGGAGCTGGAGGATTGTAAGGCCGACCTGCTGCTACTACGGGAACAGGTCAGAAACATACCTCATTTAACTAGTTTGATCTTAACCAGTTGTAACTAGATTTAACTAGTTTCAAGGTCTGATGATGAAAGTTGGTTATGGTACGAAAATTTACAAGGCATAAATAATCATCAGCGAGCAGGTGTAAAATCTATTTCATCATTTTAACCATTTTTTTTTAAAAGTTTGAAAAGGAGACTTCAGTCTCTAAAATAATTAAATAAAAGGATTATTATATATATATTAAAAATTTTGTAATTATTTTAATTTATTCGAAGTGAGAATGGCAGAAATTTTCCTTTTCTGAAAAGAACAACAAAACTATAAATGACATAACTAGTTTCATTTTCAACTAGTTTGAGATGTAGACTGGGCAGCCAGGCCACACCCTGTCAGTCTGAATGAGGGATGATGAGTATTTGATGACCAGTCCATATATGAAAACAAAAATATCGATAGATATGCACCATATAAAAGAAATGAATACATATAAAACTATTGTTTTGTTGCTGATTGTGTGCAGGTAGAGAAGCTGCGTGGCGGTGGCGGGGGTTACGGTCGTCTGAGTCCGCGGAGTCTCGGCGGGGACGACGACATGCTGGAGCAGGAGGTGCTGAGGCGGGGAAAAAACAAAAAAAATATCGAATTAACGGGAGCAGCGAGGGCGCGAGGCGGCTCTCAGCGACGACCCCTCAAAGGTCAGAATCCGCTTGCTATACAGAACACGCAGAGCGAAAGAGAATAGAATTTGTGCTAAATGACACCATGAAACGTGTTCCTGCATGTGAACATGATGAACGAGCGTTTTGGTGTCATTTTTGACACTTTCCAAGATGGCCGCCATTTTTTCAAGATGGTGGCATTTTTTCTTCCAGATGGCCGCCATTTTCAAGATGGCCACCATTTTGAAAATGGGTGCCATTTTTCCAAGATGGCCGCCATTTTTCAAGATGGCCACCATTTTCCAAGATGGCCACCATTTTTCAATATGGCCACCATTTTCCAAGATGGCCACCATTTTTCAAGATGGCCAACTTCCAGGTGAACACGCTGAACGAGCAGGAGTGGGAGAAGCTGCAGCAGGCGCCGGTGCTGGCGAACGTGCGCGACGCGTTTGACGGCGGCGTCCGACAACGAGCTGGACGTCACGGGGCCGGGGGAGGCGGGCGACCACGAGGACGACAGCATCTTCGGCGCCGTGGACATGCTGAGTCCGAGCGGCCACACGGACGCGCAGACGCTCGCACTCATGCTGCAGGAACAGCTCGACGCCATCAACAACGAAATACTGTGCGCGCGTGGGGTTTTTTTTGTTTTTTTTTACAGATATGACATTTTTTAACACAAATATGTGTTTTTATGTTTAAATATGTTGGTATGGAAATCTTTTAAACAGGTATGATATTTTTAATGCAAATATGGGTTTTTATATTTAAATATTTTGGTATGGAATTTTTTTTACAGATATGACATTTTTAACACAAATATTGGTTTTTATGTTTAAATATGTTGGTATGGAAAAATACTGGTTGGCAAAAAGCTGCTTGTTTTGAATGAGCAAAAAACATGAAATATGTGTGTTTTTCTGTTACAAATCCGACTAGTTAAAGGGAAAATATGAGTCACCCTTACAAAAAAGGTCGTCTTTGACATCAATGTGTGATGAAATGAATCATTCCTCTAACCGACCCCCCTGTGTGCTGTAGGCTGGATTTAATTATTTTTAACCCCCAATTTTTAGATATATAATATTTAAAGAATAAATATGCTATAAAAAATACAAAAGGAAGGGAATAAAAGTCTTATTTTCCTTTGTTGCAATGAGAAAGGCATCGTTTAAATGGTTGTTAGATATTTTTGACTGAGCATTTTTAGTCTCTAACCCCATGACCCCCGCAGGTGATTTTGGGAGCTAGTTTGTTACCATAATATTATCATTAGAATGGATCATTCCTCTTGAACCCCCAAATTTTGCTGAACAATACCTCCATACCCCCATATTACTATTTAGAATGCGGCTGTGTGCTGTATGGTGATCCAGGAGGAGAAGGAGACATCAGAGCAGCGGGCGGACAGAGCTCGAGCATGACCTTTAAGAATACTAGGTTTTCCCTTATCTCAATGGCAATGAAATGGCCATACAGGTTATTGAACCTGGTGGGTTGTTGTATCTGATCCAGGAGGAGAAGGGGTTGTTACCATGGTTACCACACAGGTACGTGGGGGGTTTGTTACCATGGTTGGCCATACAGGTAAGGATCAGTCTGAAACCACTGCTAGTTTGTTACCATTATCATTTTCCTTATTGATCGCTCGATGTAATTAGTTATTAGCCACATTTATGTGTTTGTGAGTTGTTCCAGTGGCGCACATTACGCGCGTTGAATCAAGGCTACGTACTATATATACAAAGCCGTGAGACATGACAAATGTTATTTACGTGTTTGTGTGTTGCTGTAGTGGCAGACGGACGATGCTATGCATACTGTCACTCGAAACTTACAATTATCTCCACCACCTAATACAATAGCATTGACTTGGCTATGGCATTACCATCAGTTTGTGGGTTGTTACAGTGGCGCATTGAATCAACGCTACATACTATATATACAAAGCCATGAGCCATGTCGATGGTATGCCCTCCGCACACTCCGGCGTGTTTGTGTGTTGTAGTTGGCAGGTCTGTGAATCTATATAGCAAATATAAGCCCCCACATAACGTGTGTGTGTGTTGTTCCAGTGGCGTTTTTGTCAGTCTGTGTATTTTACAAGGCCGACTAGTGGTGTAGTCATGCAGACACATAACACTTATATATCATTATCTCCATCTAATACAATAGCATTGACCCTGCTATGACAATCCCATCAGTTTATGGGGGTTTGCCCGGATACTTGAAGTTTCGGTAGGGGTGCTGCAGGTCTGTGAATCTATATAACAAAATAAACCAAAAGAAATTGAAACTTTCTCAAACTATTTGAATATGTTAAAGAGCATGCAGTTCACTATGAATTGTTAAGGACATCTCAGAAAAAAATAGTACAAAGCTGGACAGGGTGGGCCCTGAATGTCCTGTTATAAATATAAACCCCCTGGTCAAAATTATTCCATGTGTTGTAGGGCCCTGTGAATCTATATAACAAATATAAACCCCACTGAATATAAAGCCATGAGACATGACAAATGTTATTTACATACAATGTTTTATCCAGTGGCGTATGACCATGTGGTGTGTTTTTATCCAGTGGCGCGCTGCCATGAGCGCCAAGCTGCCATTTATCCGACCCCGCTCGGGAGCGCACGCCGCCCAGCTGTCCGGCCGCTCCACACCCACACCCAGGCCCTCCTACCAGGCCCACGACAACTACAACTCACTCAGCAAGTACCACACGGTAAGGTGATACTGCCAAAGGTACTACTCCAAACATAGATTTTGAACCGCGCAGTGAGCTTGCCAACACCACTGATGGTGTGTAGCTAGCTTTTTTGGCTAAAACCACCAGCTAGCAACAAAGGCAGCTTCAGCACTCCAAAGTTCGTTCATAGATTTTGAATCACATGGTTAGCTTGCCAACACCACCAGCTAGCAACAAAGGGAGTTCCAGCTGGCCAAAGTTTGTTTGATAGATTTTGAACCACGCTGTAAGCTTGCCAACACCATGCATGGTGCATAGCCAGCTCCTTGGCTAAAACCACCAGCAAGCAACTAGGGAGCTCCAGTACTTGTTGGAGTGGTACCAAAGCTGGTGATAGATGTTGAATTTAAAATTCTAACTAATATAAGCTTTGCCAGTAAAGTTTCTTATAGTTTTAAGAAAAAGAATAGACATACTTCTCTTGACAAGATTATGATCAATGCTTATACCATATGAATACTTGTCAAAATCCTATAACAGGAGTTAGTTACAGAAATGATTTGAAAGATGGGCCAGAAATAATAACCTCCTCAGGAATCAGTCCAAAGTGGGTATCTAGTCTATCTTCCATAGCAGTTTGGAAAAGGGTAATGCTCGTAATCTGGTCACCTAAGTAAGAAAATTCGTGTCTATTGTCTTTGTTACACTTGGAAGTAACGCACTGGCAAAGTGTATATTATAAATTTGAACTATTTAAAAGGCTATTGTTTTTATTAAACTCAGTGCATGAAATGAGTTGAAAACCTTCGTATTTTAATATCCCAGAAACCAAACTATGTAACAGGTATTGCAATATTGCACTTGTCTAATCTTACTGCTTTTATTTCAAACTATTTTGAGATTTTGATTTTTGATTTTGATTTTTGCAATCTGATTGCTTCAAACTATTGATCAATCATTTTTTTCTCTGCACAAATATTAACAGATGAATTATTATTTTCAATAATATTTCATTTCCATCTAATTTTGCTGCTTTCTATTTCAACTATGAAAATTTTCAGCATTGTTGACAAAACATAGTTGCTTTCCATAGGCTTCTATAGAAAACCTTTAGATGAGGATAGTTTGAAAATATATGAATATCCAGTTTGTGAGAAGAGGACAAATGAGCATTTAAACACTACAAAGAATTGTAAAAAAAAATAACTTCAAGTTGTCGCCCTCAAAGAAAGCAGACAAAATCATCCCAAGTTTTCTTACATTAGAATGCGCAGGGGTTCGGATTCTGTATTGCCAGTACTTTTGTCAGAAAAAATCATCCCGTCTTCGCCATAGAACATGAATATGATTCAAGATAAAATATATAGATACTTAATGCAGCATGTCATCTTTGCCTTTGGAAAGACTTTGACTCTTCTCTCAAGAGCTTCGTCAGGCCTAAGGAAAAGATCCACTCAGTTGGTCAAATTAGGGCTGATGCAGCTCTTGAGACAAGAGCGAAAGTCGTGCCAAAAAAAATATGACAGGTTAAAATAAGTATCTATATATTTGATATTGATTTTGAATAATGGAACCCAATACAAATACATAGTATACATTCGTTGATGAATATGATTCCTCCTGAACAGAGCTACACTTATCCCAACCCCTGAAGCTTCTACTCTCAGTGGCAGATCTCAGTTTTTCCATTGAGGGGGATCATAATTCACTGTTCTGACATCCAGAGTATCCCATTGTTAACAAACCTTTCTCGTGAGATGGGTTTCAACATCCTCTACCACCTCCTGTTCCATGAGATCAAAAAAATTTAAAGTTCAACCATTGAAATGCAGAGCAAAAAAAACCCATACATTATCACCCATCATTCCCCCTCTCTGGATCAACCAAAGAGAGATCCGCCCCCCCCCTCCCCCCGTATAACAAGCTGTCCTCCCTGACCTCTGCGTGTTTCCCGCTGCCCCGGTGCAGGCTCCTGCTGGCATGTCCCAGCACCACTACACGTACTCCTCTTCGAGCCCCCATCTCGCCATCACCTCAGACACGCCCACAACGCAACACCAGGTGAGTTCAGTGTCGCTACGACTGCAACCGACTCCCATCGTCGGGTTCACGGCTTTACAATTCACACTGCCTTTACACGTCCAAGCTCATAATACCAACCCATGGGTTAGCCCTACGCAATCGTGTGGAACTTGGCATCGGTGCCAAGAAATCAAAATCATGTTGTTATTATTGAGCATAATGTCGCTAACATTTTGGCAGTGGGGCATCTGATTGGTTGGATTTTGTGACCTCCTTCCATGAAGATAAGGGGGTTTGAATCATGGCTATACAAGCCGTGTGCTATGACGATGCCAACTCCTTGCTGCAAACAATAACCACAACCAACCACATCAAACTTCAATACCAGTGTCAATTGTTGCCAACTGTGATTGCAAATGAGTACATGGAACCACATCCATCCCTACTCACTGCCACAGACACATGTTCTTACAAAAATACTCATACCGATCATAAAGAACTTAGTGAAGACGTTGCTGATTGTGAATATATTAGCCCATTTGATCTGCAAATCTCTTAATAATGGCAGATATTCCAGTAGCAATTTTTAAAAAGATTTTCATAAGATTAAAAATGCACTATCTAACACTGTTTTTCAAGCTTCACTGTAACAATTTTGCATAGTTTTGATCTGAATGCACTTGTCTTTGACCTTCAATTTTGACGTAGATTAATTTCCAAAGTTTGCATTTGTAACTAATATGATATGATTCTGCTTTGCTTTGAATATACTATTGATGTAATTCTCATCAGCGCTGGTTCCAAATAACGTAGAGTACAATCCTTGAATTGTTTGTACAAAAAAAAAAAAAAAAAAAAAAATCTGAAACCTTTTGTATCTATTCCCATTTGATCTAATCAAGCTCAAAATGCTGTTAATAGTTATATAAGTTGTAAAACCACGGTGACACATGATATTACAGCCACAGACCCGGGATGACATGGGCCTGGACGCTCGTGGGATCCGCTGCGAGCAGTCGCCCCCGGCAACGCCGCGGTCACTAAGGTTACAGCGCATGGCAGACGCCTTGGCACACAGCCAGGAGGAACTCCAGGCCAGGTCAGTACACACGCAGTGGGGGATCAGTGCACACGCACCCACACAGGAACTCTGACCTATATGGTGATTAGGTACACTTGTACTCAGTTCATATAGTGCACATGCACTGTGTCTATTCGCAAAATTGCTCTTGCGCGTATATATATATATAAATGTGTTTGATCTTGCAGTGCCCCACATTTTGATTTGTATATACCGGGTTAGGAACTACATCTTTAGGATAGAACTTTAGAGGAGGAGAGCTCACTTTAATTGTAAAATATTCTCTAATAATCTTCTATTTACTAATAAGTCTTCCATCCTTACTATATCAAAATTCTCTTACTATTTTAAAAGAGAGTAACCACAGTTTGTTCACACACTGAGGGGGTCTACAAGCAATGAGAGTCGGTCCAGTGGGACACTGGCGACAATCTTCTAATTTATACTTGCGTGCGCAATTTACCATGAATGTTCAAGACATTTGGTTATACTTTGCTCTATGATCACTCTCTCTTGCCATGTAAAAAGGAAGAAATGATAGTTAATTTTCCAAATGATTGTATTATCAAAGATTTATGCTTGGCAATGTTCGATGCTATGGAATTGACACCAGGCAGCAGAAATTTACAGTCATCAGCAAAAAATTACACTAATCGTAAAAAAAATTACACTAATCAATAAAACATCACACTACTCTGCAGAAATTAACACTACTAGAGCATCAATCGCACTGTTCGGCCATACACACAATCCGTGAGTTTACGTATGATGTGAATTCCCCATTGTAGACGTCACAAAATTTTACGTCATACGTAAAATTCACGGCTTATGTGTATTGCCGGTTTCAGCGATTGTTACTCTAGTGGGAGGGAGTGTCCACTGGGTCTGCGTGTTTCTAACCTGGTTTTGCCCCGTTGTAGGTCAGTGGCAAACAATCACAGTCACGCGACTACGCAGCAGCTTCTCAGGTACAGCAGCAGCCGCCGCCGCACGTTTGTCGTCTGCTTGGTCTCGTTATTGCCGCCTCTCTCTCAAATCACGTCTGTTAGCATCGTTGCCATGGTTATTGAAAGGGGTTTAGTCGGGAACCTTGTTTTGTGTTTTGTTTTGGTACTTCTTGGGATGTTTTAGGCTCATATATAACCAGTTTGCTCTTTAACTGGTCAGGTATTCGTTGATGCCTACTATTGCAAACGAGAATAAAGCCTTAAAAAAGCTCAGCTGGATCTAGATGGATGTCTGATTTTTACCCCAACAGAGGGAAGTTGAATCATACATTCACAGTGGTAAATTTGAGCTCATTTTAGGCTTTGTTCAAGTCTCCAATATTAGATTTATTTACTAGCCAGCGTAGGGTTAATTTTTTTCTGTGGCGTTCTATACACCTGTGTTCTCCGATCATGGGGTTTGAGTATGACCACTTACTGGTGTTCCATATGAAGATCCATTGCAGCGATGTTGAAATTCTTATTTCACCTTTTTTTCATAACGATTTAGACCTGAAATACAAATGTTTTATGCTATGGATGTTCAATAATTTTAAAATAGTGATATTCCCAAGTTAATGGTAATGTTCTCTGATTTTCAATCTTGACTTTGTTCAAGTTCAAAACACAGCAAACCCATTTCATAGAAAGGGTGCAATATTTCTTGATACATGTTAGAGGATCACATAATTATAATTCCAATTAGATAAAAGAAAAAATTTGATTTTTTTTTCTAATATCGAAAATTGAGTTCAGTCAAATTTTTCGGTTTAGATTTTAATTCCATTTGTTCCATTATTTGAATTTCAAATATTATTTTCACTATTCTCAATGACTTGAGAGAGAAGCGGTAATTTCACTTATAGTATGTTTTTCTAGGTTATTGACATTTTATCGTTTAAACATAGTTCTGGGAGGGGAAATATTGTAAAGAATCACGCAATAACCTAGAATACTATTGATACGTTTATCATAGAATTTCATTTATATTTGCACATTTTATGTTTGTAATAACTTCAACTTATTAAAACCTAGCCATGAATATTGTTTTAGTTATGTTATTTTCATAGTGAATATGATGATATGTGCACAAGTGTTGCATTAGGCTTACATGTGGCAGTGACTGTGTATTGTTTCACGTTCGTATTTTCTGTAATCAGTTTTAGTTTTTTATAACTGTATACGTGTTTTGCTATTCATTTTTAACAGCAGCATTTGTGCAAATCATTTGAAGCATAAACAAGACTATCATGCAAATAATTGTATTATTAGCCGCATTGAAATTTTGCAGCTGAATTATATACAAATTAGTAGTGTAAAAAAATCTTAAAAGCATAATCTTTACTACAGTTAGCAATTATGATATTCAGTTATTCCTATCAAACAACAATTTTGCAATGTCTGTCCCTGTTCAAGGCATTCTAGAGAATTTTAGCTCTTCTTTGAAGCGGAAAGGTGCTTTAACGAAGACCACCCTATTTGTTGTTTCATACAGCATTGGTGCCATAACAAAATATACTATTTACAGATTATTTTCATCAAATGCTAAAGTCCTCTCTTTTCCTGAGTCTAGTCCATTTTAGAAAGCTTTGTATTGCAACTAGACTTGACAAAAATATTCTCTGCAATATGTTTGCACACCTGCTGTTTATATTAAGCATATGAATGCTTTTGATGTGAAGTACGTTGTAAACATAATACATCAAGTTTTCAATATGTTGTTGTGTAAATCAGCGGGAAAATACATTTGCAAGTGGGTCTAGCAACCAGCGTTAGATGAACAAGTCCAGTAGAAAGACGTATATATTTGATGATTCGTTCAAAATTATTTTGACCATAATCGCTGTGTGATATCTATCATCCATAACATGTTCTTTTCTAGTCTATTCTCGAGTGTATTGCAATCACCTCAATTTTTACACTGTTCACATAAGATCCTGTAGAGATTGGTATACATATTGAGGCTACATTATCTATATGGTGTCCTGTAACTCATTTGATGATGACCATTGTGTGTATTTGCACGAGTGCTGTTTCTGTTGATAGCTACATGTCGAAGAGTGCCAGTCGCGAGTAAGCCATCTATTTATCACTTCCCCCGTACCCCTCAAAACGTCGCTTAACTCCAGGTCGCTCCAGCCGCCAGCAATTCACCACGAAAGAGGCTTTCTCTTTATTTAACCTGCTCAATATCAATGCTAATTGACTAAAATTGGCCTGCGAATATTGTTGCAAAAATTATCCTCAAGACATTATATTGATCATGTGACACGAGAGCTTCTCTTTTTGTACTTTCAAAATGACAGAAGAACTAAATGCAAAATCACGTACAAAGCTTAGAAAACGATGTAAGAAAGCCTTTATTGTGAGTGAATTGCATCCTGTTATTGGCTTGAATCTTCCTGATTCTTCCCGCTTCAGCTTGTATGTGATGAATGCTAGAAATAAGACCATTCTGAGATTCCCAACATCAGTTCCCCCAGCTACCTTAAGTTATAAAGAACCCGGAATTTCAAATAAATTATAACTTTTTTAAGACTTTGTGCCATGTTTTTAGTCTGCTAGAGAATATTATTTTGAAACTTTTTCCAGTGCAATTTTTTATTCGTTTATTTTTACACCCATGCAGGGTCTTATTTTACTCTTTACTCTTATTTTGGTACATGTTTATATGTAAAGCTGATGCTTACTGTCATTTGAAGCTGCTGAAATACTAAAATATCACAAATTTTTTTTGTAAGAACTTTGAGACGGTAAGCCAATTTTTATTTACGAAGTTCTAGTAATCGCCAAACTTTTATTATTGCCCTCTTTTACAAATGTAAAGTTATAATAAATTCCCTGCATATTTCGAGCTAAGCATATAAACTGTGACTATCAAAATAACGAAGAATTGTTTGAAGGTCTTTATGTGAAATAAAAGAGTTGCTACTAATGCGCGTGACGATGACAAGATTAACACAAACTTCTTCACAGTTATACACTGTGTTTCCATGCGTTTTTGTTTACAAGCTTTCAACTTACGTTTATGGTGAAACTTGAACTTGAGTTTATTTTTTTATTTTTTTTAAATCCGGAAAATTTGGAGCTACAAATTCAAGATAATTGTCAAAACATACTTTGAGAAAGCAGGACTCATGGAAGCACTGTGTACACTGGCAAGTGCATGCATCTATTCATCTGCCAGGTTATCTATTCTGAGCCATTATTTTTTACAAATCAACATTCATGTTAACAGCATATTTTAGTCTTAACTTTTATTGACTGTATTGCATTGATGTCTGCACTCCTACGTATCTCTCTCATCCATGTTTTTTCTGTATTACTTCAGAAGCACTTCCTTGCGCTGTCTGTATATACATGCATATCTTCAATTAAATTTTATTTAAAGTTAAATCGATTTAATAACGATAAATTGTTGAAAGAATAGTAGAAAGTAAAAGTAGTTAAAGATGATCTCTAAACATGACATAATTCTTATTAATATAAAAGTACATCAATCATGTCATTTTTACCTTGTTTTACAAAAACCTGTACCAGTCTATTTACACTAATTTTTGATTCTATAAGTAATGTTCTTTCCAGGTTCTTTCATTCAACCATCAGTTTCTTTGCAGACTTCCATACAGTGGATTTTGTTCAACCATTCCCACACCACACCATTTCATTTGATTACAAAAAATTTCAGCCTGCTACATTTTCAAATGGTTCAAATATTCATGGTAGCGGCTTAGTGATCTTGATCTGAAGTAACCCATTTACTACTGATTTTCATCTGAAGTAACCTATTTACTACTTGTACAGTTGGGAGGTGCTGTTATTGAGTTGTTTGTTGGTGGTTGCAGGTCCTTGGACAGTTCCCACAGCACCCCCAGTCCCCTCTCCTCCACAAACTCCTCACAAGACTCTCTCCACAAACAGACCAAAAAGAAGGTACGATTGATGGCTTTATTTTATTTACCTTGATGTAGTATTACAACCCCACGCAAAACCTTTACACAAATCTCCTAAATATATATATACAATGCTGCAATAAAAAAGTGTACCAAACACATTCAATTGAAAAAAATCATTGGATATGCTGTTATTTTTTTCGGGACTCGAAACGTTTTTCCTGGTAATTGCTAAATTTGAAGTCATGAGCTCCGGAGGCTCACCCATATAAAAATATATGTACATGATTTACATGTGTTATGCAGGGCAAGCTGTCGTCGCTCATACCCTGTTTTCATCACTGTTCATATACTAAAGAATAAGTTAACGTCTATTTTCTCTTGATAATTTATTGAAAACCAATATCAAGCTTTCATGCACACTATGGGCTTCTTCAGGATGTGATGTCATAACAACATCACGAGGAATCTCCTGTACTTGACATTATAGCTTGATGTTGGTTTTCAATATATTATCCAGAGGTGGTAACTTGTTCTTTAGTATCTAAAACATGGATAGATGAATCTACATAGTGACACTGTATATCTGTGTGTTTAGGGCAAGCTGTCGTCGCTGGGTTCACTGTTCCGAAAGAAGGAGAAGGCCAAGCTCCAGAAGGACCTGAGCCGCGCGGGGGTCAACATGCACGACCTGCAGATGGCCTCCACCATGTCCACCGGTCAGTATTCCGCTTTATCACGACGTCCCCATACGTTTCCACTTAGCCACGACGCGGTCTAGCAAAAAATGAATATGCTTTTTAGTGATCTATCAATTGATTTTAAAAGTACTTGAACCGGTTCATCATCAAAACGTCTCAGAATAAACATTCAACCAAATTAAATATAAAACGTGAATACATTACAAGCGCTAAAGTGGATTAAATTGATAGAAAATTGTCAATTATTCTGTCGCCCTATCAGTTTAGTCTGTTTGTCACGGTACAGTCTGCTGTTATATAACGATGTCTGTAATCATTTCATTCTCTTCCTGCATTGGAGAAGTACCAATTGTTTTACAATCTTTTCAAGTCATGGTCCATGTATTTTAAGGCAACTTTTTATTGTTCTTGACTGAATTTATTTTTTATAAACTTTACCTTAGGTAAGAGGTGTAATTTATGTTTCAGGGTATATAAAACATCTCGGATATTTACAGATCAAAGTAAAATCTATCGAATATTATACACAATTCAAAGTATCAGTGCTGATGTTATTTGTTTATTATGATGCTGCCTTCACATTGAGTATTGTCGTCACTGATTTATTTTCTTTCTTCTCTTTCTCTCTCACGTCTTTTTAGCAAGCATATTTCTACCAACGATAGACATAGCTGAAGACAGGTTTTACAACCCTAAGTTTCCATTTGACTTATCAAGTGGCCCTTGTGGGACTCAAACTCATGAGCCCAATGTTGTGAGACTAAAATGATAACAAAGCCAGGGCCACTTGATATAGTCAAATGGAAGCTTAGGGTTGTAAACCCTGTCCTCAACTACCGTATGTCTATTGTGGTAGAAATATGCTTGATAGAAATGTGTGATAGAGAGAGATCAAAAATGAATTTCATGAGCATTGGGAACCACATGTATTGACACCTATTTATAACTCCATGAATGTGATTGAAGTAGCTATGTTGTATAAAGAAGCGCTCTCCGCATGCAGGGGCATAATGTGTCTGTCCAGCAAAGTGGTAAGTAAGTACGCGTGCCACTAGAAACTGTCAAAATGACTGGGTAAAGCGCTTCCTGTGACTTCTACACATTTTAGTTGCCAAATTGTAAGAGTTTAGAAGCTCAAATCCTGGGTACTGTTGTTTTGTTTCTTTTGGACAGATCTCTTTAATGGTTTCATCTTTTGCAGGTTTTAAAAAGACTGGTTACTTTGATACAAATGTGTATTTTCTCCATTTGTCATCGTTTATGTTCTAAGGTCGTTTGATTTTTTATGTGTTTTCAGTTTCCATGAAAATGTTCCATTTGATGGAAATGGATATTTTTTGTTTTAACTTTTTGCAATGCAACTGTTGTCAATAGGATGTAGCCTGGGGACACCTGTGTTTTTTTAAATGTCTTTGTAACGATTCAGTATCTAACTGTCAATGTTCAATAATGTACATGTAGTATGGAACATTTATTTGTGTAAATGTAAATTCTACATTTTTACAAAACAGAAATTTTGACTTAAAACCATTTTTTCTCATTATTTCGATATACCTACAGTAGCAACTTGCTTTCTGGAAGTTGTATGGAGAAGAGTTAAATGCTTGAGAAAAGCAATATTTGTGATAACCAACTGATATATGTTCATAATGTAGTTTAAGGAAAATGAAGGTAACGGAAAATTCAAGATAAGCAATATCAAGAAGGGTTTCCACTGTGTTAAGTTTGCACTGATCTGGTTCTGTGAATCACAACCGAGATTACTGAGGTCATCAAATAACTTATTGCTCCAGGAATTTAATCAAGATCAAAGTCTTATTATGAAAGATCATTTAAAATAGCAGGACCTAAATTATTGAATAAACTTCCTCTGTCCAGGGCTCTGTCCATACAACAGACGAAGAAATTTTGCCATTTTAAAATCCTGATTAAAGCACCATTTGTTTAAGGAGGCAGGCCTACAAGCAACGCACATGAACACTTCTTATAAAAATTTGTGCTATAAAAATTCATATTGTATTATATATTGTGATTGGCCAGTGTTACCATTGTTGCAGGTGCAGATATGCCTTTTAAGATAAGATATGGACCCCAGTGGTATCATTCCAAAATGGCCCGTTTTTTCACGATTACCGTGGTTGCAGGTGCGCTAGCGAACGCGACCTCTGCGTACCTGGAGCGCGATGGCGAGGGGGAGACGCTGGCTCTCGCGGGGCTCGGACAACATACAGAGTTCGACCGGCGGAAAAAGAAGAAGTGAGTACCAGGATTTGATCTAGAAATTGGCAGCAAGGAGTCCCTAAGGACTGGGCATATTTTGAAAAATGCGCCCGAGGACCGATACATTGAGTCCAACTCTTTATCTTTTATTAGTCTCATGAGAATCACAAAGTTTAATTCTCCCATTGGAAAATAATGAGTCCAAGACTTACGACTTGCGTCTAGATTTTTCAATACAGTAGATTGCATTTCAGGGTTTCCTACAGAGTCTGGAAAAGTCATTGAAATTCATATTTTTTCAAGATCCTGAAAAGTCATTGCATTTTTGTAAGGAAAAATGAAAATCGGTCTTGAAAGTCATTGAAAAGTCATTGAATTTTAATGTGCAAAATCTGTGGGAACCCTGCAATAACATATCTTCTCTATTTCTAAAATAAAGTGTTAAACACAAGAAATACATTCAAATATTTTAAAATTAAGCTATTTGTAACTCCCCGGCATCTTCCGTTGCAGACTGAATGTATTACCTATTTAATAAATGGTCTCTATCGAATCTTTTTTCTTAGAGGAAGTCTGCCATAGTTTTAAGCATGGAATCTGTTTGTTTTAGGTCAAAAAAGAGTAAAGCAAAGTAAGTGTTGTGTGAGGCTCAGTCTGAAAATCCCAACACTAATATTCCCACCGACATTGTCAATTAGCTCTTTTGGATTGAAAACTAACCGTATTGTTTCTCCTTCATGGAACCATATCAATTCATTCATTGATATGCTGATGATTCAGTTCCAAATCAACCTAAAATGCTCCTTTCCAATTTGTTTCCACAATTCTATTTGAAAATATTACACAATTAAATAGTTTGGAAATAAATTTGATTATGTGTACTACAGCTTTGGATGTCAATCATATTTAAGATAACTCTTGTTAAAGCTAGGCTTTTTCGTGTCTTCCTATTACATTATTGCGTATTTGTAAACATTAAATGATGTGTTTTACAAATTATGTTTTGAATATAATCAAAATGTCACTTTCTTAGATTCTCGAAAACAATTTCTTTTTAGAAGGACATAGAATTTAATTTTTTATGCTTTTTTGCATTTCAAAATTTACACTTAGCCATGAAATAATTAAAAAATTATCATAAATTATTGACAGAAATTGAATCGATAATTGTCTAACTATGTTTGAAAGATATAGGAACGTGTGAAATGTTTGTTTACTTAAATAAAAAGCTTTGAATCATCAAATTTTACATTAAGAGCGTTTTCTTTCAATAATTCCATGAATAGAACGCATGTGTTGCATAAAACTCTTTCCAAAGTATACTGTGACTAAGTGACTCGACTGATTGGAAGTTTTTAATGATTTTTTATTCTATTTGATAATACTATGACCTGAAATTAGATGTATCTTCTGGTAGGGCTTACTGTATCCTTAGCGACGATGCCCTTACTAATTGTATGAACTATTTTGTATTGATGTTCCCGTGAAGAAAAAGCAGTCAAATGAAATCTTTTCAAACTTTACCCCCTTGACCAACTCTCCCATGCGTATTGATTACATTCCCCCATTTCACCAATGCTGTGCTTTCTGTTAGTCTTTACACAACTAAGCAATTTATGCAACCATTGGATAAGCAAAGAATCAATATTGACTTTATATCGTTTGATAGTCCAGAAAACATTCTAATAACAAGCGAAGATATTTTTGTAGATACATACTCCACCACTTGTCCGACCCTCCCACCATGTACATGATTCAGTTCCCCCATTTCACCGTTCTGTTGCAGGCACGAGTTGCTAGAGGAAGCCATGAAAGCCGGCACTCCGTTCGCTCTGTGGAACGGACCCACCATAGTCGCATGGCTCGAGGTGAGGACGTTCACTATGGTCAAAATGCTGTGTATTTGTGTAAAATATACAAGTGTAGTAGTTAGTGACCAATTAAGTCATATAGCTAGCTCCGGGTCCCCAATATGTAGGAGGCCGGTGGGTTCCATATATACATTTAGCATTGCTTTGAAAGACCACCTTAGAGTTCTAGCACACCACCAACAGGAGCATCTATATACCCCTCTTGACGTCAGTGGGTGGGCATGCCAATGCTTTATCTACCTATTTCTCCTAGAGTATAATATATATACCATTATTCCCCCCAGTGGGTGGGCATGCCCGCGTGGTACGTGGCCGCCTGCCGAGCCAACGTCAAGTCCGGGGCCATCATGTCGGCGCTGTCGGACCAGGAGATCCAGCGCGAGATCGGCATCAGCAACCCGCTGCACCGCCTCAAGCTGCGCCTCGCCATCCAGGAGATGGTGAACCTCACGTCGCCCTCGGCCCCCAAGACCTCCCGCTCCGTGAGTAGTGCCCTCGCTACAGCTACAGCACCCGGCGGGGAGTCCACTGTTGTGCACTATGTAAGTCGTGGCCGCCGCTTCTCTTGTGTGTGACCGGCGACACAGGCTTCTTCTGATGGTGGGCGTGGGGAGGGGAGGTTAGGGGGGGTCCTTGTTGCGGTTGTTAAGGGGGTTCTGGGGTGAGGTTTTTTGACGGGCTATCTATTGTGTTCGAATATACTACAGCCTTCTGATGGTGGGTGATGGTGGGGGTGAGGTTGAGGGGGGTCCTTGTTGGAGTTGTTAAGGCTTCTGATGGTGAGCTTAAAGGGGTCCTTATTGTGGTTGCTAAGGCTACTTCGGGAGAGTTTTTAAAGATTGTGTAAAAATACAGTAAATCCTGGAATAACCATCACATTTGCATTGCCGTATTACTTGGATATTGCTAAAAGCTTGCTGTCAGTGGGTGATGATGGTAAGGGAGATGCTTGTCATGGTTATTACAGTGATTAATCTAGAAATTGTTGGCAAAAATGAGTCCCTAAGGACCTGGCGCATATGTTGAAACAATGGGTCTGAGGGCCAATACAAGGAGTCCTGACATATATGACCATAACAAACAATAGATATTTGATGGGTTCCGTGGAATGCACAGTTTCTAATTCTTTGGATCTTGTTGAAAAATAATGAATCCTGGACTAAAGGACTCTCGTCTAGATGAATCACTGGGTTATTAAGGCTTCTGAGGGGGATTCTTTAAAGGGGCTATCTATTGTGTGTGTTTAAATATAGTAAATCTGGTAACAACCACCACGTTTGCATTACTGCACTACTTGGGTATTGTTGAAAAGCTTGTTGTGTAAGTGATTAATAACCTGCTGGTTCGCCAATAGAAGTTGACAAAGGTAAGCGGGCATGTGTTTCTGCTGAGGACGTCCACAGAATTGCGTGGTAACCTACTAAACCCTCCGTTTTGTTGATAATGCGTGCGTATTTTACCTCACTCAGAAGAAGGTTGTGAAGCTTGTTGTGGAAGTGGCTGCATGTGAACTGTGATTTGCATGTTGATTTTACCATATTGATTATCAATGAGTTACTATTATTTCATGTGATTGCTAATGATACTATTGAAATTTACAACTATGTTGATTTTGTTGGACCCAAATTGCATGAACTTTTTTTTCCTATTTTCATAGAATATGATTTATATTGCACATATGTTTTTTTGATTTCAATGACTATGTATGATTTTGCAATATTCCCAGTGTTTTCATCGCTCATATTACCAATGATGTTCTGTAAAATGTACAATTTTCACACAATTGAGCATGTCTATTAATTGGTGTCCTCCACAAAATGCATGGTTTCCATCAGCCTTTAGTATGTAAAGTAGTGCTGCTGTGACAGTTACAGTTCGGTTTGGTTACATTTTTTTTCATACTAAAACTGAACGTAGCTCGGTTAACTGACATGGCGTTTGGTCTGCACCTTGCCTTATGCATAGATCCATCACACAATGTGTAGATGTGCATCCCTCATCCAGTACTTGCTAGTGCACAAAAAAAGATCATAATATGCATACCATGGGGTGCAAAAACTCATCAACGCCCTCGAAATACCATCGCACAACACATGTGAATGATGTGGAAAATGTTAAAGCAAGGGATGCTGTATTTCTGCACACTCTGGCGTTCGGGATGCGTACATGCTGCACCTATAACTGTCGTCACATTGTAGCCACACCATAGCCAATCTTACCTCTGAGATAAAATGTTTAAACCAAGTGATGTTGTACTGCAGACAGTTGCATATGGGGACATGAACCACTAGTGGATCGGTATATGGTACACCTATAACTGTGCCCATTATAGAGATGACTACCTTTTTGCCCCACCGCATTGAATTTCATTTTTTGGATGCGCATTGAATTTCATTTTTTGGAAATAAAATGTTTAGACCAAGTGATGTTGTACTGCTGCAGACATGAACCACAAGTGGATCGGTGTATATGCTGCACCTATAACTCTGGTCATTACAGGCATAAAACAGATAAAATAAACTGTTTAGATAAACTGAGTCATGTTGTATCTTCCTGCAGACGCTTGCGTTTGGGGACATGAACCACGAGTGGATTGGGAACGAGTGGCTGCCGTCGCTGGGGCTGCCCCAGTACCGCTCCACCTTCATGGAGTGCCTCGTCGACGCCCGCATGCTTGACCACCTCAACAAGAAAGACTTCCGCGGCCCGCTCAAAATGGTCGACAGCTTCCATCGGTAAGTCGACAATTTCATATTTCTTCAATCACAACACTCATTTGTACCATATTATTTTATAATACAGTTTCGGACAAATGAGTACCATATTCGATCTTATAAACACACACCCCCCAATAAGCGCAAACCCCTGTTAATGCAGATTAAATATTATACAAATCTTGCTCTTTTTACTGGCGCCATATTGTAAGACTATAACACGCTGTATGATTCCGTATTCGGATTACCACATAACCATGCGGGCGCGTTGTGTTATAATGTTTTTGGGGGTCAAAGTGAGAAAAATGCATGGAACGCGAAAAATTGTTGTGGTGGTTTTTTTTGCTGAAAGTTGTTTTTGTACGCGCACTGTGGGCTTATTAGAACGAATATTGCATGTCCATCTTCAGAATCTCACACTGCGCATGACATAGTCATTTGTCCGAAACTGTTAAATAATAAGGTAAAAATCAGTGTTTTGATTGAAGGAATATGTAGATCTATCTGAAGTAACCCATTTACTACTGATCATGATCTCAAGTAACCCATAATCTACTTACTGATACTTATGCTTCTTTCTGTTTTCAGAACTAGCTTACAATACGGTATTACGTGCTTAAAGAAGCTGAATTACGATCGGAAAGAGTTAGAGCGACGGAGGGAAGAAAGTAATAATGACATGAAAGGTGAGTTTGTATTTGTGTATTTCTTCCAATTCTGTGTTTGCAAACAGTGTGCAATCTTAACGACTAGTGGTTTCTCTCCATAATTCCTACTTTTACTGTTATTGTTTGTTACTTTCCTTTTGCTGGATAAATGTACCACAATCAATATGTTTTGAAGTGAATAATCATCTTTTTGACAACACATTGTTGAATTCGACCTTGTCATGTATGATTCAGCTTCGGTACGTTTGAGTTAACACAAGGCACCTGTCATCAATATATTCAGTATATCGAGTACGACCGTCCAAATCACTCATGCACTTTCTATGGTTGAAAAATTGCCCATTTTTAAGTTGGGCTTTAACAATTTTTCAACCTAACCAGCCCATAGGTGTTTGGATGGTTTCATATGGTGTACGACTGCTTAAAAGCTAGCTCTTGTTTTGCCTATTTCTTAATTTCACTTACGTGGATGGCATTGTATTAGTTGCACTGGATGTGTGAGTGACAGTATGAGTGGCTGCTAGTCCTTTTTTTCTTGGCTAATTCAACTCCTGCAATGCCTTATATTTCTTGTTTGCGGAGTCAGAGTTGACATTTGTAGTTGGACCATGAGTAGGAGTATGTCTGACAATGTCAACCATGGCCAAGTGGGTGTATCTCTGGCTATAACCTCATGGCTAACTGGGAGTATATCTGGCTGTGGGAGTACGTGTGACCAGCATGGCTAACCTCAGCTTGTAGATCATGATGATATGACTGAGATTTGCAAAAAAGTGTCTTAACGTGGACTAGCATTGCTGTGTCATACCTAATCTTTCATTTCTCTCACTTAGAGCATATGACCAGCTTCACATGAAATGTGTGAGAAATTAGATATGAATCCACAAGCATTGGGAAACGCATAATTACGTATATATACCATAGTGCTTGGGACAAGATCTGGATTTTCATCATATAGGCTCACTCAAAAGGGAAAAGCCTATAATATCCCATCGGGTAGCTTTAAATCTACTATTGTGTCTGAATAATTAGCCACTTTGCTTGGTTCAGCCAAATGTGATAGGTCATAAAGACCAGGGTCCGGATTAAGCTCTCGTCCGCTCGAATTGACCAGTAGAAAGTTTTCAAAAATGTTGGATGTTGAGCAGAACTAGTATTTTTTCATGAAAAAACTATGTTATTGAGGGTTATTTGACCTGCTACGCTGACTAGTAGCCAGTGATTAATCTAGATATTGGCAACAATGAGTCCCTGAGGACAACCAGTCCTGGCAAACATAGCCCTAACAAACTATAAATATTTCATGAGTCCCAAGGGATGCACAGTTTCAAGTTCTTTGCATCATTGAAAAATGCTGACCTCATGACCAGCCGCATCTAGATTAATCACTAATAGTAGCACTTTCTGCGCTAATCCTGACCCTGGTCTACGCTGCTTCTTGTGGCTAGCCGGCCGGTTGACGCTGGTTTGTGGCTAGTGTGGGTGGTAGCGGTGGGCACTAACTGGTATGTTTGGGTGTAGCTGAGATCCCGCAGTGCACACCGGACGGACCCTCCACCTCCTCCGCGGGCCAGCCCCCGCCACCCAAACACCGGAAACCCCCAGGTACCATGGCAACCCCTGTGTGATGGGGTCACAGGTCACCATTTACCCGGTTCTTAGACTGGTAACTTGGCAACGTTACTTGTTGTTCTGCTGACTTGAAAATCTATTGTTTTACATTGAAAAATAACTTTCTGATGTAAGGCATTAAGGTAGATATTGACATTGAGTTGAGACTTGATAGTAGAAATCTTGTTCACAACGTGAATGCTGCACGTTATAGAGACGTGTAGTTTAAGCCTGTGATCCCATCATACCATTGCTCTATAGCGATGCGACAACTTCGCTTGTTGTACCAGACCTTTTGTGGTGTTCGGCCGCAGTAAGGTTCTTTTTTCTGCCATTTCGTAGGTCTGTTTCAAATATTGTTGCATACTTTGCGGCTGTTTCATATTGTGCTGGCTGTTTTTGTAATGTCACACTGTTGCAGCTGCTGGATTGTCACGTTTTTACACGTTATACACGTTATTTGCATGGTTTATGTATTGACTGGTTCATCTTCCTCAAAATACCATAAGAATTACAGAACTAATTTTACTTACTAGAAATAGTATATTTGTATATGTCATAGAATACAGTTCCCAACAGTTTATATTGTGTACATTATACCTTATATACGATGAAGTGTGTAGAATATAGTGTCATTCAAAAGCCCAGATTGTATATTCACCTTTAGTAAATCTCCTCCTGAACCAATGTCTGAACTATTTGTCATTTGCTTCTTTCTACCCATTTAGCTGTTAGTTAAGATGTGAAAAAAAAAATCAAGAGTTACTCTCTCTTTGAAATTTTTGTTTATTTTATTTTATTTTGTCTAAGCTTGAAAAGCTGTTAAGGCCTTACTATCTAAAAATAATGCTATGAATATAGAAAATTATTCTCCTAGATGTTATTATTTATTACGTTAATCTAGATTATTCAATCTATATGTTTAACTATAAAAGCTACTTTTTCGCTCAATACTCGAATCTTCTAGATCACTGTGAATGTATAAGCTTTTCTGCAATAACATATTCTAGCACCAAATCCAGTAGAACATTTCATCTTTGCTTATTTAGTTAGATAAAAAAGTTAGAAATTACATTGCTCTCTTATGTACAATGTTTTGTTTTGTTTCCTATTTCTGACAATTGATGTTCTCATATAAAGATTTCTCACTTTAGAAAAAAAAAATAGAATAAAATCGTTTCACCCTCTCAATTCCTAGAAGATATCGCTTTTACTGTTTTACTGCTGTTGCTTGGCACTTACCAAGGTCACTGACACAAACTGGCGTAAATAATAGAGATCGTAGATAGATCAAATTATAGATGAGTGACTCTGCAAAATTGCAGGACCATAACGAACGTTTCATGTATCGTTGACTTGGCACCAAAAAGGTGTAACTCTCAGTTAGACAACACTCAAAGTTGCGACCTTTTGGCTGCGTAAGACCAATGACATTCTCAATAACAACGACCCATACACTCACTTGTAGATGTGCTGGTGTGGACGAACGAGCGTGTGATCAAATGGTCGCAGGCCATCGGACTCAAGGACTACTCCAACAACCTGATCGAGTCGGGTGTGCACGGAGCACTCATCTCCCTCGACGACAGCTTCGACCACAACAGCATGGCCCTCGCCCTACAGATACCACAGAGCTCGCAGCAGGTATGCTGGCAATACTAGTAATGGTGTTTTAGTGGTAAGATCGCCCTATCTATGCAAGAGTGGTGTGTTTGCCTGCACAAGTGAGCGTCAGCGAACTTTAAAAAGGTACTTGTCCTCTCCAAAAGTTACTTGTCCTGACAAGTTGCCAAACATATTTTGGCTCAGCAGCTACTTGTATGGACGAGTGAATTCAGCATTCTATCATTCCGGCCTCACCGCCAATAACCCACGCTGATTGGTCAATCTCCGTGCTCAATTTTGCATGGAAAACACGCCCCAAAAAAAAAAACCACGAGGCTAGTCTAACCTCACAATATATCAATACAGGATGTAGTAAGGGACTTAGTTTTGGAGAGAGCAACAGTTTAGACTAACTCCTCCCAAAGCTTCCCCAATTGACTCTAAAACAAACGAAATTGACTTGAATGTTGAATGTTATAATATGATTTTAGTTTAAAATAAAATTGGATTTTAGTCATGATAGAATGACTAAAGTTGCCTGATTTACCCTGACTTTGTTCGGGTAAATCAGACGTCAGCACTCAATTTTGCATGACAATCCAATCTCGTGGTCAAATTCCTTACACAATCTTCCCGAATTTTTACAAGTCTCGACTAGTGGACTAGTGACTAAATAGGGGACTGACTGTTGTTATGCATGTTGGAGGCCCAGCATGTGGTACCCTAGAAGAGAGAGGTGTACCACAATGCCCTAACAGTAGCAATATCCCAAAGCTTGTGAAATTTGTATGGATGTTCCAAGAACGTTTGTTATGCCTGTTGCAGGGCCCTTAATGTTTGTTATGCCTGTTTTAGGCGCGGCAGATCCTGGAGCGAGAGTTCAACAACCTGCTAGCCTCGGGCACGGACCGCCGACTGGACGAGGTGAGACGCGGTCACATGATACAGCGGTCACATGACGCGGTCACATGACACAGTCATATGACGCAGTCACATGACTCACTGAGGCTGCTTCGTGTACATGCGATTTACTGCAGTTAGACTATAGTCTACTAGGGATTTTATGGCAGTTTTAACAAGATATTTTATTTATGAATATTTTTTTACCTGATTTTCCTATGGCTAAATTGACTTATTGGAGACAGAATAGTTTTTTTTAAAGACCTTTTTATCGAGATATTTTATTTACGTAATGTTTTTTTTTTAAAAGATCTAGCTACTTGTTGATATTCTAGGCAGTTTTATTCATTTTTTTGATGAATTATGTAGAATGAATTTAATGGTAAATTGTCCAAAACTGAACATAACATTAGAAGTGTATTTCAATGCCTTAAGATTAGGCTGATTGTGACCTGGTCACTCTGTAACGTGTACGCCTGTTGCCTGTTGTAGCGACTCTCCCAACACAAGGTACTGTGTACATATAGATTATGCACATAGTGCTGTGATTGGGCACATCGGGTTATGGGGCTTGATGAAGGATCAATAGGAGGCTCACTTTTGTTTCCATCTCAGTTCTTGACATATGAAATGCTTTTCAATTACAATAATTGTAATTTGGTGAAGTCTATACACAAAATGGAAACAGTTTATTTTTTCAAGCACTGTTCATTTGTGTAATATTATGACAATTATGGCACAAGCAGTATGAAAAACTAAGTCAGTGTAAAGGAGATGGGAATTTTGGGACAGATACTGAGACGACAAATGTGTGCATCTTTATGGTCCTGAATCCTGCTCTCATTAATGACTTGTAAATGGTACACGTTCTGTGGAATTCTGACTTGACAAAAGTGATATTAGGGAGGAAATTACCATATTTTAGAGTAGTTTGAATCAGATGGATATTTCATGTGTTTGTTGCTATCACAATTATGTAAAATAGCTTGTTTGAGAGTTAACTGTCTTGTCAAAAGTGGAACAATTTGTAAAAACTTTTATGTTTCTAACACGGTATACAACAGTATTAAAATATCTAATTATAATTAAGTAAAAGAGAAACGTAGCAACATTTTATGAATGATACCAAAGTTATATAGGAAATTGAAAAAAAAAATATTCCAAAATTAGCAACGTAAAAGTTTTTATGAATTCTATTTAACATCTATTACGATGTTTGGGATTCTTCTTGATACTAACATGCTATTTATTGTTAATGTCAATTCTTGTCACTTGGGTTACTTTCTTCTAGTTTTAGTACATTTCTCTTCGTTAACAAGTGTAAAAAACAACATAATATTTCATTCAAATCAAGTGAAATGATTTTTTTTAAATTATTCAATTTTTATAAAATTTCTAAAATATGGAGAAAGTAAGAAACAAATACCAACACTGCATACTTCACACAATAGTGTTGACTAGAAAAGTTAGAGTTGTAATATAAAGTGTGTCGCACTAAACATGTAGATACATATACAATATTTGGGTTGTCACCAAAAAACCTCATTATTTATGTGTCATCTAACACAAGTATCATTATTTTAAATATTTTATTAAATAGCCGGCACAAAATATTTTATATATTCATTGATAAAGATAAATTGTTGATTTGATTTACTGTGAATGAGTATGAGAAAAACGTTGGAATATTTTATGACGATTGTAGGAAATACATGAAGCTGAAAATCTTTTTCGTTGAATACTAACATCTATCTTATTCAGTGAAATGTGGTGACCCTTTTTGTATGTGTACTAGCATATTACTAACAACGTGTTGTAAAATAGATTTTAACTGAATGCATTTTTAACTTTTAAACAAGTGTACATCAACGAATTTATCTTGTTCTCTAATGGACATTTCTTGAAATGCTATTGAAAAATGAAATAGGTATTCAATGTTTTGTTTGGGACAGGATAACATTGCTGATGTATGATTAACCTGTGTTTAGCTTTCTCCGACTGATATGGACTATTCCAACTATCACTGAAAGTAAATGTTATATCTTTCTGCCTCTCTCTCTATAGACAGCAAGTCTCTCTTTATACATGTTTAAGAGTCAGATGTCAATAAAACTCTAGCCTCTGGGGTTCATCTAACATATAATATAAGACATTAAACGCAATTGAATAAAAGTTTTGTACGAATCATCTAGTTATTGAGGTTTGACTCTGTTTTTCCCTGCATGGTTGTATATATTCACATTTTCATGCATGGATGTTGTAACTTGTTTCTCCCAATTAAAACTAAGAGTGTTTTTGTGCTGCTAGAACATGCTTTCATACCATGTAGAAAAATAGAAATAATGTAAACCTTAAATCAATAATATAAAAGCAGATTGTCCTAAATTAAGGCTCTTCAGAATCCAACTTCAAGATATTATTTTTTGATAATTTTAAAAATATACAAATGCAAACCCAAAAGTCATTTATCTTTGCATACTTCATAAATTTACTTCTCAGTTGGATGTGTTCAGGAAAGCCATTTCTTGATTGTGTTTTGCTTTTCATTCTGTCGTAGTCCTGCTACCTACGCCAGGTAGTTTTACATCGCTCGTGTAATGCTTACTATTATGGCAGTTACTGCGATAAAAAGGGCACTTCATCTTTCAATGAAAATTATTTGTGTCAATGTTTGGTTGGGTAGATTTTGGTAAACATGCTGTTGAAATTCATAGCTATTGTTTTCCACTGCTCTGCACAATTAAAGTTGCTACACAGGAAAGATGGAATCTCTTGTTTGATGTACTTCTTTTAAGGTGCATGGCAAATAATGTTTATGCCATGTTTATTCCATTAATAATTCTTCAATAACGCTTCATATATATTACTAATTAATCTATTAACATTAGTGTAATATAATAAACATAACTACATTTCATGTTTTTTTGTATCAAAGTATGATAATGTTATGTTTATACTTGTAAAATGACACAACATTTTAAGCATTATTTGTCATGTAGCTAAGGATTAAATAATGTTTGTTGAATGATAAACTCATGAGCTTTTAGTTTGTGTTGTAGGCAATATTGATGATGATGTTAAATTTTCTTGCTGTATAGTTTTAAATCATTTGAATATTAATATATTTTGAAATACAAAGGTTATAACCTAATTCAATCAGAAAGAAATAAACAAGTCTGCTATAACAGCGGGAAAAGAGGACATCCCTGTGTGATCCCATGTTTTGATCTACAGTTTTACATGATTACTATTTCACTCACTTTTGCATTTGCTTTTCTTCCCACTTTGATTTCAGCAGAATAAGTCCTAGATTTGTTAGGTAAGACTGCTTTTCTCCAACCATGGTTCATCTGTGTCAATTAACACATCGTCTGCCTTTTTAGTATCGAAAATCTGCTAATACTTCCCAGGGCTGAACATTAGATTTTGATAGCTGATGGCCCAGATTTTTAGCACTATGTCATGTATGTAAGCTCAGATAGAAAAAAAAAAATGATAACATGGAGAATTTTGGCCACTGATGCAAATAAAAAAAAAAATAAAATAACAAAACTAAGAAATGATTTACAATGGCAGTGCAAAGCTATACTAATTTTCATGTTATTTTTTCAACCAAATTCAAATGCCATAAATCAGTGAGAAAAACTAATTAAAAAGTTAACAGATTTTCTATATTTAAAAATTCAGCAGACGATTGTGTTGTTCCTGTGCTTTCAATGCATGGTGTGTTGCTATGGCAAAGTCTTGTAACCATGGTTATCAATGTGATATTCAGCATGAACTAAACTGTCCCCTGCATTTCAAAACTACTTATAGAACAGTCATTAACAAATTCTTTCACATCATAATATTTTCGAAAATAAATATTGAACAAAGCTTCGAATGCATGCCAAAAAAATCTGGTAATGTCCAGATTTCAAGTCCCTATGACTATTTCCGTTTTTTAAATAACCAACTGCTTTATCATTTTTGTAAAGTAACGGCTCCTTTTATTGTTAGATCCCTGATTCTGAGGATAGCTTTACAAACTCCTGTATTCATATCAATGAAAAGTTTTGTGAGTATTCGGCTTGGATGAATTTCACTGCTGTTTTTTTGCTGCGAGCCTTCCATGCTTAAACCAGGGTTCCCATGTATTCAAATTAGATAATGGTTACGACATAATGATAAAAGATTAGCACATCAAATCATAACAGTCAGATTTGGTAGGAATGAACTTGAGATGTCACATTAACGCAAATTTACGTCATGAGAAATCTTTTATCAAGAATGTTTTGGTAAAGTTCAATTCATGTATTAGATATGTAGAACACTATTATAATGACTGTCAAACTGATATGTAACTGCAGGCGAGTCAACAGTGGTTGTAGGATAAAAGTAGTTATGAAATTATTGATAACATCTTCGATCTTCAGAGGGAGCCCTGTTATAAATGTATTGCCGTTGATTGATGTTTTTCCCCTATTGACTATAAAATTCGCAATGGCTATCAGTTTCACCAAGTGCCGAATGCTTCTAAGATTTTGGATGTGCGACAGATTGGTTCATGGCTCCGGCTGTATACTACTGTGTAGCACAAGTATTGTATTGTACTGTGTAATACTGTATTTAGTAGTACAACTCCAAATACAAATATAGTCACATACACACTTGACGCCTTATTTCTGTGTGTTGTGATTTTGGAGAATGGTACTATCTTTAGATACAAGTACTGCAGTATGATATATGAATGTATTACAGTTACAACCTCTTAACTCAATGTCTGAGAAAATTTTAGCTATTGTGATTTACACATTTACACTTCTCAATTTGTGTACTATTTTTATGTACTTACTGGTAAATTT
This sequence comes from Streblospio benedicti, assembly GCA_019095985.1. NCBI lineage: Eukaryota > Metazoa > Annelida > Polychaeta > Spionida > Spionidae > Streblospio > Streblospio benedicti. The sequence goes on from CM032663.1 coordinate 12,213,937, forward strand.
AAATTGAATCGATGAACGTGAGTTAAGGGATGTAATTGAATGTTTATCTGTATTTCTGACCGAATGTTTGATCCTCAAGACAAAGATTTAGTTGCTTGATTGGAAAGCACACTGGTGGTTCATATATTGATAGATGCTAGTGCATTAGAAATTATGTGGACCAGATATTTGATGCACTAGAAATTATGCGAATCAGATATGTGTTAATATTTTACCAAATTCAACACCAGCTCTTCAAAATGCAACCATCTCTTTCGTCTGCATTTTTGACTGTATCTGCCTCAGAAGTGAAACAAACTTCCCGGTTCAAGCTTCTAAATTTGCAGCCTTTATCATTTCACATTAGGTTTGATTTGTCCATTTTCATTGCAGAAGTAACACAAGCTTGATCTCACTAAACCATGCTGCATGAACGTAGAAATAGTTCAATGTATAGATTAGGTCAACAGTAATGCTGAATATTAACACTGAATGCTTCAAGGATGAGAGATATGCTGCAATATTTACTCTCTTTCCCCATTTGTGACATGGTAGAACTTCTAACATTTATATGCAGTAAGTTTATCCCCTTTTGCAGCTCTAAAAATTCTTTCATATTCTGTTAGCTGGCCACAGTCTTGAAGGTTTCAAATTTTTAGAAGTTCTGCCATGCGTACATCAAGACAACATCAATGTTTCAATGTTGGCAAGTACTTTTGATGTTGTCATTCGATTAGAGCTTTCTTAAAGCATTTATATCACACCAATGAATATTTTGCACAATGTGCATGGTTTGAAATATATATTTGAAATGTAATTGTATTTTTTCTTAAATGTAATTCTATGTTTTTGTTAAAATTAACAGCATTGTCTGGTTCAGAGTTAAAGTAGATATTTTGATATGAAAAAATATCTATTATTTATATTCTTATTTTCTTAATCTAATCCCATCTGATTATTATAACGGGTCTTAAATGTCTGTGTTTTATGAAATTTAGATTGACAGTTTGGGTATGCAATGAGGATGAAAGTGCAAGATACAAACAAACATAAAATTCCATTGACAATAGGGAATTATTTCCCCCTTTTTGTAATGATTTCTGAACCATTCTGTATAGTAGTATCAAGATCGGAATATCTCAGACTTTCATCTTTTCATTTTAACCCACATATTGTCAATTTCAAATTTGTGTGCAATTTCTATGCCGTATCTTCAAAATTTCCATAACAGATCTGTGATCTTGCAAATAGGAATAAAAGACTGTAAACTCAGGGTCAGGATTAACCACTCGTCTGCTCGTATTGACAAGTAAAACCTTGTGGAGGACGAGTACAAAGTTTCTCAAGTATTTTTAGATTATTACATGGCAATGAAATCACAATTGATTTTTTGTTGCCACAACCCTCACAATAGATAAATGTCAGTGATCTATTACAAAAAACCACTGACCTCAGAAATCCATTTCAACTTTGAATTCTCAACATTGCTGATAACACCCCGACAAAGTGTCCTTTCCATATGATTATGCACCCAACTCTGCCCGCGTTCGAGCTTGACTCATTCCCAGCGTGGGATTATTTTTTCAGGGTGAAGGTGGCCGCTTCAAGAGGGCGCCGTCCTGGAGGAAGAAGTTCCGGTCGAAGGCTGATCCCCCGCCTCACCACCACCACCAGCATGCTGGGGTAGACGACCACTAACAGCGGGCCACTGGACCCGGCAGACAGGTCATGTGAGGGACAATACCGGGCCGACGTGGTGTGGATGTTGCTGTTGCTGCTGCTGCCGCCAGCAGTGGAGTACTGCATACTGTCTGAGGATGCTGGCTCTACAGTATATCATCGTCATCGGCTCCGAGCGATAAACAAACTGCTTCTCCTGCAGCTGCTGCTGCCTCGGATCATAGAGCAAGGCGTCGGAAAGTGGATGTTCTGTCAGGACCGATAGGATGAGGGGAAAAACAGCTGAGGAAAATGGCAACAACCTGGTATGATGTTCACATCGGTCCCACAAGGAAAAGCTTAGCAAATAAAGTTACAGAACGTGTGTTAAGCTCAGTGTGCCAGCATATATAGAAAGGATTCAAGACCATCTCTTGTGTGAAGCATTAGAAATGCTGGCATGTAAGGTAGAAAGATGTATGATCAAATGTAAAATATTAAGGAAAATGTGGGCGCCAATAAACGTTCATGGCGAAATGTCTTGACGCGAGAGTGAACTTCTAGTTAAAAGTGCTGGCATGTAAAGTAGAGATGTATGATCAAATGTTGGCCAGAGAATAATGGCATGAAACAGTGTGATATGCCCAAGGAAGATAGCGAATAATCCAGATTAGGACTTAACATCCAGTAGGTGTATTTGGATAGGCTGTCAGCTCAACTATAGCAGGACGTTGTAAGGGAGAAGAGCACTTGTGATCCAACAATCGGCAGTAGAGTTAGGTGACTACGTCAGTGGCTAAGAATAGACCCTCTAATATACATTGTTACTGGAAAATGAAGTGTGAGGTAGTGAAAAGTGTGCAAACTTCCTGTAGTAGAGGAACTATTTATTGTTGTACGTGTCTGAATGATGTAGGAAATCTGTTATCGAACATTTGAGACTCGAGCGGCGGAGTATTGAAACACGACATGTTTGGAAGGTTTTGTTCCCTAGAAAATTATTGAATTTTTGTTTCTTTTCTTTTACGAAGGAGGGCATGCATTTTAACATACTGTATTTATTAGCTCAGACTTTATGAATTAGTTTTTACATATTAGGTTATGTTCTGTGCTCTTGAATTCACTATATTTCATTGATTTGTCACACTTTTAGTGGCATTTTTAATCCAAAAGTGTCGTATTGCATTAACAACTCCGCTATTCACGCTTTATAATAAACTTCCTATGCAGAGTTGACAAAAAGGCAAGAATATTGTTTTTTTTTTGATTTGGTATACAAAAAAACTATCACAAATATAAAGCTGGTTTTCAGATCAAGAAAAAAGAGAATTAGTAATTGCATTACTTTCTAAGAAAGTGTTGGGTTATATTTCGTTGTGAACAACTTTATCATTTTAAAGCTGCTGCAAAACTGGATGAAAGCCTTTTTCTAAGCTAACAATTCTGTATAGTTGAAGTTTTTTGAAGGCATTGTTGACGCAGACGGTTGAATGGTGTGATGTTGGCTTGGGATCATTCCAACTACAGTGTTAGTGAGGGGCTCAACTCCCAGGGGACCCAGCGTGCAGAGGCTCCCTTTCTACTTCTCTTGGTATTATGTAGTGCATAAAAGATACATATCTGATTTGGGACATTTGAAAATTGTTTCCTACAGCCATGGGATCATGCAGTGTGCTGAACAGACTTCATATTCTGCAGTTTTTAAACTCTTGTTGATTATTATTAGCCACACTGAGACTTTCTAATGTATCCCTCGATAGCATTTGCTTTGTATCGAGGTCCTTCAACGTGAAGTTAATAACATGCAAGCAATCCCTTGGGAGTCCACACGTATGGCTTCATTTAAAATATTCGTATTCGGGGCTTACAATGGAAAAGTGATATTTGAGTTAAACTCATTGGAATAATTTCTTCAATACAATTGGCAACTTCTCTGTTTAAGTCACAGTTTTCATGATATTTTCCACCTTCATGATCTTCACTGGATGCAACAACTAAAACTGCACTTTTTCTTGCTCCGTTTTTTTTTCACTAGTAGTCCTCAAATATGAAGCGGACAATATGCAACCTGTGTGACAACTATAGCGCGGTTCGTGATATACTCACATGTGATAATAATAACGACGGCCATCAATGTAACAACTCCCCGGCAAATCCATCTGTGTGCCTGCACCCCCCTGCCCATCCTCTTCCACCCATTGCTACTGTGACTGCATTTTATACAGGGATAATTCTGCAGTCTTCTTCCCAACCCTTCTTTTTTTAATTTAATTTTTCTCCGCTAGCTTTCGAACGTGTCCTGACGTCGAGCCGTTGTCATGGTTACGCATTATTCTCAACGGGCCTGGTTACCATGCTGATAATGCATAGTACATCGTAGGTAGAAGGTAGTAGAGAGTGTCGTTGCGGCTAGCATTATTGAACTTAATTAACACTGTTGTTAGGCATTTTGTACATATGTGACTTCCTGTAAGTGTGTGCTGACATGTACAGAGGATGTGTAGAATGCGCAGGCTAAAATGTGGCGTGGTCTCCAGGCTCAGAAAATACTACACTTTCTTGCATGTTCAATGCTTGTAACAAACAGCTTTAACTGGGCTCCCTTCACCCACCGATTAGAAATAATGGACTCTCCCACTACTCTGTCATTGGATAAAGTCCATTGTTTAGAATCAGGTGTGACAAGGTGTTAATGTGCATTTTCTACTAATAGTGTGATACTGTGCAATAAGATTACGGTGAAATAGATGAATATGCAAAAAAATTGAAAATGATGACAAGTGTACAAGACATACAATTCGTTAGTGATACTAGCATAATTTGAGTTTCAGTGAAATGGTATAATCGTTATATTGGCAGATTATGGTGCAAATGTTATCTAGTCATTTCGTATCTGTTCTTCATCATGGACTCATAAAATATTCATTTGTCAATTTCATAAGTTGTGGTTAAGTTGCTAAATAGATAAATGCTTTATCAATGCGCTCCAAACATTAACATACATCGCTTATATCATTACTAGAGTCAAACTACATTGTTGATGGTCATCAGTTCACAATGTTATGAAAGTTAGCATTCTGGATAGCTAAAAAAAAACTTTGAGCACCCTTGGATAGTTCTTCACATGTTTGTGTTTTTCAAGTCACAAATGGAAATATCAGATATGATTTGAGTTTCCCTGTAAGCTTGACAGCAGCGATGGCATGACTGTATATGTCACTTTCTATGCTGTACATTCTGTGTGTTACAATCTGCTGATGTTAATTTCATAAATTCCATTCCTTCTTTATGTAATGAATTCGCATGAAAAGTTGTGTATGTCATATTTTCTATATTGTCGAGAAAAAATAATGATAATTTCCCAATATTTTCAGCTGAAACTTGCATATTAACTTGACCAATAGCTACTTATGGACTTAAGCTTTAATGAAACATGAACTATAAATCAACAATTTCTATGTGTTGAAATTTGAATTGCGGCTTGACTTAAGGAGTAAGCATAAGTCTTCAACATGCGTCTATGGTTGTTGAAGAAGAAAATCTGCTGCTGCATGCTGTTGTTTCATAGTCTATGGAATTATTTTCAGTATACAATATATTAAGATAAACAATAACCATACCACGCCATGTGTATGATAATTTCAGAATATCAGAATATTTGTTATTTTTGTGATGAGTGAAGTTGGCACTTTGCTTGTGGGTTTTCTGTAAGTCTTAACTTGCTGTGTGAACGTTGTTTGTAAATACGGAATGGTTGCAAGAAAGAATGCATCGTGAATTACAATTTCTAATGCTAATTTTATTATTGTATATGGTAAATTGTAAGATGTAGGCAAGAATGATTATGCACCTTGGTCTGCTAGGTATTAACTGGTTTCATGAGAAAAAAATACTTTTCTTTCTATAGTTACTTGTCTCGAAGCAATTCTAAATCTCTCTTTGATTGTAATATCAAAAGCAATTTTCTAGATTGTTTCCCAAATTAAATTTTTGAGGTAATATTATAGACTTTCATCTAGAACTTCATTTGATATGTAATATCGTAAGTGGCTAAAGAAAGGGTAAAATGTCATGTGTAGAACTATTGCTCCTACAATATTCAACATATCTAATATGATTTATGTAGGCTAGAGAATAATGCAAGAATCTCATTTCTTCTAATAAAATAGATCACTGTTTGGAAAAATCCAGAACTCAGCTTCTAGTCTGGTTTAAAGTCTATTGTGTAATTGTAGTAGTTGTCATGAAAATGAGATAATTAGAATTTATACCTCAAAACTATGTAAATATTCTTTTTAACAGCCCACCGAAGTATGTGTGGTCCTTTCAGTTACATGAAAAATTTGATACAAACTTCAAGTTTTTTCATTGGGTAGAAACAAACTTGAAACAATAATCAAAATCTTCCTATTTTAAGTTTGATTCGCATGTGTTTACATATTGAGGCTCAAATACTGCAGCGTGGATGTTAAATTTGAAATGATATTAGAGGTCCGATGTATTAAGATCGTTAATGTACGAAGAGGGTGTATTAAGAGGTTCAAATTAGGTACCTATAATGTTGTTTCAAATTTGCCTCTGACTGTGTGTTGCACATATAGTTGCTGGAAGGACCATGAAAATTTGCACTTCTCTAATAAATGTGTATGGTGTTTGTGAATGCACAACTTGCTGGAGCATCAACCATAGGCTGGAAACTTGTAACGCTTTTCGACCAATACTTTGACTGAAATTCTCATGTTTTATACAATTTTTTTTTCTTATGTGACAATATTGCTTTTTCAAAGAAGAATTATGGAGCATTTTGTTTTTAGTTTTTGCTCAAAAACGTAACCGTTGTGAGTTTTGTTGATGATTTTTGCTTGAGCTGGCTGTGCATCTGCAGTGTAGAATCGTAGATTTGTAACTGCCCTCTCTTGTGAGGCTGGTAAATGAATGTGTCGTCTCCACCAGGGGACATTGTGACTAGATGACTCGTTATGGAAATAATTTCAAATTCCACGGCAGTCCCCTTCAATGTATTTTAGGAGGCTGCTTTATATATATATATATATATAAATATATGAAACTTGAAACGAATAAACTCATTTGATATAAAATAAAATCTAATGAATACTAGATATCTTGTTTGTATATTTAGTAAGTTTAACTATTATTGCACTACTGATTAAAAGGAATTCCATAAAAATATGAGACACACAAACACACACACATACTATCTCATCCTATTGGAATACAATACATTATGATTGAAGTAACCTGAATACGGCCCTGTTTCCCTTATCCCTCTTTTTGCTTTTTTTCCCCTATCCCACTAATTAGAGATGCCTTATCCCTCTCTTTAGGCCCTTTCCCCGTAGTCCTCTTTTTTTTAGCATTTTTCCCTTATCCCACTTCCTTATAAACACCCCACTAGTAATTGATATTGCTAAAACTTTATTGAAATAATGATGATATTCACCAGTCATCAGCGCAGCACACATATTGGTCCCACCCCGCCGTTGTGTGACAATTTAATGTCCATGCCTACACTCCTCCCACAAAACTTTTCAGATGATTATGTCCAAATCTTACAAATTTGTGTCCAATGACAAATGTGCTGTGTTAGTTGCAAGACTTAAGCTTGGCCGAACCATCTTCAGATAATGTCAATCCATATGCAATTAGCAATCTGTAAATATGAAATTAAAAAATTCTACAATGTTTTAAAAATCTTATGCTTAATTTTTTCATAATATACAACCTCAAACTCAACTCAAAAAGTCAACAAAATTATTTCATATTGGTTTAGGGTACTATAGCGGTTGCCTTCACATCATTCAATATTTCCAACCATTAAGTAGTAATTCTATTGAGTCAATGTACAAATAATTGTTGCATATATTTCTTGAGATGTTCTTCGATTTTCAAAAGCACCTGATCTTTCCCACCCCTTTAAATTTCTGTATAGGTGGTTGGAAGTGTTGTGTGAAAGAGAAGAAAAGAATGTTTTCCTTTTGTCAAGCATACTCTTAAGTCTATATCATACAGCACATGAAAGAAAATAAGTTATTCAGTAAAAACAATTTGGCTTCATAAGTGGAAGATCCACAACTCTACAGTTACTGAATGTTCTCGACAAATGGTCAAAAATCTTAGATGAAGGCGGATGTGTTGATGTGATATATATGGACTTCATGAAGGCGTTTGACAAAGTGCCTCACAAACGTCTTCTGGGTAAACTACAGAGCTAAAAAACCTGTGCATGGATGGATTAAGGCATTTTTGTCAGACAGATCACAGAGGGTGATAGTAAATGGAAGCCCATCAGACTGGACCTCTGTTACAAGTGGCATCCCCCAAGGTAGTGTCCTTGGCCCAATACTTTTCGTGTGATCTACATAAGCGATCTTCCAAAAAGGTACAATCAGACGCATATTTATTTGCTGGCGACGCTTCAAAACAATATATAAAAAAAGTGACTGTGAAAATGATCTGACTACCTGCAAGGTTGGTCAGATACATGGCAAAAAGTTTCATCCTGACAAGTGCAAGGTGATGCAAATGGGAATAAAAATAGAGAAGAATTCAAGTACAAGTTGACTCAAAACACACAGAACAAGGACCAAAGAAATTTCCCACTACAGTACACTGAAGATGAAAAAAGACATTGGGTTACTATAGACACAAAACTAACATTTGACAAGCACATGAATGATAAAGTCAACAAAGCAAATAGTGTTATGGGTGTCAGACACTATGAATTTCTAGATGAATACACGTTCCTACAACTGTATAAAGCCTTAGTAAGACCTCATGTTGAATACGCTAATGCAGTGTGGTATCCATACAAGATCAAGGACATTGAAGCGATAGAAAATGTACAACGCCGTGCCAGTAGACTTGTACCAACATTGAAAGACTTAAGTTATGAGGAGAGATTGAAAAACTGGGATTACCTACCCTTGTGTATAGGAGGCTTAGGGGTGATATGAATGAGACCTACAAAACACTACATAGTGTGTATGATCCAGATGTAGCCACCCTCCTGACACTCAGGGAGAAAGTGCAACAAGAGGAAACAGTATGAAACTCTTCCAGTCAGGATGTAGAACCAACTTAAGAAAGTACTCATTTGCTCTGAGAGTAGTGAAAACCTGGAACAACCTGCCAGAAGAGGTTATCAGTGCTCCCACTCTTAAGTCTTTTGAGAGGCTTGACAAACATTGGCAAAAATCAACCCATAAAGTTCAACTACAAGACCCATTTAAACCAAAGTGACCTTACTCAGATTAGTTGCAGTGAAGAAGTTGAAGATGATCTGGATACAGAGGCATAACTGCCTGCATCCAGTATTCTACCTATGTACCCATGTATGAAAAAAGTACAGGATGTCTTAAACAAAGCTTGTGCTTACTGTTGGGTGAGATTGGGAAACCAATGGTTCATGTAAGTCAACCACATTGATGGTCCTCTGCCAATCCATGCTTCGGTGACTTTATTGGCAATGGCTATGGTCATCAGGTCTGCACAACGGGCTGATGTCAGGGGAGAGTGTGCTTCTGTCAATTCTTTGTTTAATGTCTGAAAAAGTTAATTGACTATTTTTAAGAAATACAAATGTTGCAGGACATAATGTATGTACTGCCAAAACATCCCGGAGTCGTTCTGTTTTATTTTGTGGTAGGAAGAATCTTTAGTTTCAAAGCACATGTTCAATGGTTAAGACTGTTATCAAATCTTGTATAAGTTATGTATTTAGTCTAGACTATGGTTAAGGAGATTAACATGCCTCTGTAGATGTCTTGGTAGCTGTAGTTTTCGTCATATTGGTGTACACGAGTCCAGGACATATCATGGTCACACTGATGCCATTTCTGTTGTAGTCCATTCTCAAAGCATCAAAGTAGCCCTCATGATGTAAAAGTTGTTAGTGAGAGGGAGTGATCCAGTATTTTGGATATCGTGATTAACAAACAAAATGAGAATGCTTAGCTGGATTTGGGGGAATTTAAAATAATGAGTGATCAAGCTGAAATTGAAGGATCGATTGATCATTTTAAAGTTGAGTGGTGGTATTTTATCTGTGTGTATAAATGTGAGGTTCTTTTTTTGTCAAAGATTATGATACCCTATTTTGTTATTATTGTGTGTGTGTACTGAATAAAACTCACATTTAAGCCAAATTTGGTGAGACAATACGTTGAGGAAAGTGATGTTGCTGAAATAAACACAGATGTGCACGGAAATAGTGATGATATATCAGTAGTAACTTTCAATCTAACAAATGACAAATAGATCTAGATATTATCACAAATTTCATAACTATAAAAGAATAGTAGCTGTTGAATAAATGTAATTAACTATATTATATATATACATATATGTACATATATATACGTACGTACGTACATACATACATACATACATACATACATACATACATACATACATACATACATACATACATACATACATACATACATACATACATATACTAGGAATTGATTCCCAGCAGGCACAAAACATAGATACAACCTCAACCAGATGGTCATCGCTTGATGTTGAAACACCATCATACTATTTTTTTTAAAAGTGGGCTAGAACCCGGTGACCTGCTATCGAGGGCAGCACGTGTGTCACACAATCATAATGCATGCTGTCATACACGATTTTTCTTATCTATGAACTCTGGGTAATTTTTAGACAAACAAACCAAATCACGTGACTTTTTACGTGTTTTACAGTGCATTCTGGGAATTTTTTAGGCAAACATTGATAGAGACTAAATCAGTTTCCTCGTCTTCGCCATCACATGGTCTGGTTGATCGAGACTAATCACCTAGCGGCCAAAACGGGTACTACGATTGCACCCTAACATTATGCCTAATATATCTATTAGCGAACTGGTGTAAGATAATAAGGTGCTCATGTGGTGTCTGTTTAGCCATGTTCAGAGCCCCACAGTCACTGAAGTGTGACATATGAAAATATCAGTACTATGTTTGACTGAGCTACTAAACCTGCAGTATAGTAGGAGGTTCAGAATTTTCACTTTTGGCAAGATTGTCAACAGAACAGCATGCAAAATTTGTGCGAAATTCAAACCTGGAAAAACATAAAGCAATGAAAACTATTGCAAAAGATATATATGAAAGTTAATTTAAATGCTTCTAGTGCACCCGAGTGTAAGAGGTACATGGTAAGTACATGTATGTTTGGTGCTTGTTATTTTAGTCATACATTTTGAATTGTGTGTAACTTTGCAATTACATGTGGTTATGGCAATATTCTGTGATGTCGATGTCCACGGGTAAATTAAGAATTTGTCACATTATTAGGGCACTCTTCAATGGCACTCTTTAGTTGATCTTCAAGTGAATTGTCTTGTAATACTGCTGACGTTTCATCAAATTACATCAAAAAAAGGTGGAAAAGGTTTCCATCAAGGTCAAGGAAGTGACAGAGCAAATCAACCAAGTGTGTGTGTGTGCGCTACATTCTGATATTATGGACAGTCTTTTTTCTCAAGAAAGTACTTTTAGTTATTTCATAAAATTTGTATTATAGTTTTGGTATTAAAATAATTCTGAAAAACCTTGAGACATTTCTTTCCTTTTCCCCTTCTTTGTGACAAACGTGCGTTTGACGACTTGGTTCGGGGATGATCTAAATGATCAAATCTCAATGAGGCTAAAAATACTATCAAGGCTTTGCACAATTGTGTTACTGGCCAAGTCTAAACAAGTCTATAAGCTGTAATGGGAGTTAGCGTAATGGTAACGCGTCTGCCCATACATATATGACTGGTCTGGTGTGAGCAGAAGTTTGTGAGTTCAATTCCACGACTTTTCAAATGACTTTACAAGCATGTCCCTGAAATGTCTTTACAGTGTCCCCCGTTATGTGAAGTCCTCAAGTCCTCATACTAAATAGTAGTTTGCCTTGGATGTGTACTTAACAGTTACCTGTTATTCCACATACGCTGCTATTAACTACAATATGTCCTTGCTTCCTCTCCATAAAGTGTGGCAGGACGGCTTTGGTAAGAGACACAGGACCCATGAGGTTGGTGCTGATAATTTGATGGTCTAGTTCACGAGACGTTTCATGGGGGTATCCCCAACATCCTCTTCCAGCATTGTTGACAAGTATGTCAATCTGATGAACAGTGTTAATCCAGGTTAAATTCACATTCAAATACGCTAATTCGATAAAGATCAGGGAATTTAAAAAGTGCTAAAAAAACCTTCTATAGAACATTTGAAAAGTAAAGCTAATATCATTTACATTTTGAAATGTAGTATAGTTACTGGGTAAAATACCTATAGTTCAATAGGTATTGATACAATTATTTTGAGACAAATTCAGAATTCCCAAAGTTGTTCAAGTAAACTCATGTTTCCGCTTGGAATTAATTACGTCAAAATGCTACCGCCAACGCTAAAAGCGACTGTTGCAAGCAATACCAGCAGTTGAAAAGGCAATGAACGGCGAACGTACCACTCATAGCCGCTTTTGATTCATATAAGCTATGTAACATTGATACAAACCCTTGTGAAATATTGCAGAACATCGTCAACCAAACGTTCTTGAATGTTGCTGTTCGCCACGTCAAAGGGCAGGACCAGGATGTCCGAAACAGCTAAACCATTACAATCTAACAATACAAACACAAAATTAAAGGGGCATCATATCTATGTATTGATTCTCTCATTTTGGCGTGGCGTGTTATAGATACATGAAAAAAAAACCCGTCATGATGAATAGATTAGATAAGAGACCAATTGTCAAGTATGACTTTCTCTGTAATATAAATAGATTGTATAAGTACTTACGCCTGAGGCATTCTTTCTTGACTCTATGGAGCTCCGCCCTCTCTCTGGCTGACAGCACCAGTTTACAGCCTTCCCGGCAAGTCTGGCAGGCCAGAGCCTCTCCTATGCCACTGGAGGCACCCGTGATCCATACCACCTGACCACGCAGGCTCTCTGGAATACACATATTATGAGTAGTTTTAACTGCCTTATGTTTTATCTGTAAGATATTATTTCAGGTTCTATCCTGACATACACTGGCAGGTCCGGGTTCCTTCACAAGTGAGACCACCAGCATTTCATAAGTTTTTGCACCTGTGAAAGGGGTGCGGAGATGCAAGAGCTCCATGAAATGAGATGTTTTAGGCTCAAGCCTTTAGGCACCCTCTCCTGCCTTACCTGCATTTGTGAGTGACGTAAAGTTGGAATTAAACTATGCAAATCATCAAAAATTATCTTCACACAAATTAATTGACGGATGGAAAGTATGGTAATATGTGTTGCAATGTTACATGTTGCAAAGTTTGTGCAGACTATAATGTAGTGCATGTCATACCATAGTACTTACTATCAAGTATTCTTATTCCTGTAAATATGTAGCAGTTATAATAAAGCAAGCACAAGTACAACATATATACTTTTTGATTACCTGATTTCTTTCCAAATATTCTGTAAAACTGCAGCACAATATCACAGTGACCAAACGCAATGAACAGAACATATAATCCAATACATGTCAAAACTGTAGCAATTATTTCCCAAAACATATCTTAGCTAGCTGTATGCAGGAGCTATCAAGTGCTTTGTCAATGTCTAAGGTCTTTGTCAACTATTATATGACGTGACTGTTTTACTATGTCCTACGACATAACACATTTGCCTTTATCACAGGAAACTTAAGTATTTTGATAACAGTAGTAATAAAATAAAAAAGATAGTAAGTTTTTTAATAAAACTTTTGGCTCATAAATACAAAAGTAGTATACTGTAAAACTAGATGTGTTTGTGCACAATTCAATTTGTGAATGTCGGTGGTAGGTGCAAAAACGTTAATAGCCTATGTAAAAAGGTCCAGGATGGAAAAAATCGCAAAAAATTAAATAGTCACAAAATATATTTTATAGATGAAAATCGCAAAAATTAATAGCCTCGAAATTTTACAGTAGTCTTGCGGTAGTGTCCCATGGACGGCACCAGAAGCGAGGCAGACATCATTATAGTGCAGATATGCTTCCACATACTGAACCAGTGGCTGGTTCTTGCTATAGCAAATAGATAATACATTTAAATAATATCATAATACATTTAGATAATATATAATGTGCTGCATTTTTAATATTTGTGGAGTGATGGGCATAGTTTCTACAAAGCTCACGGCCTGGGTCGATGGCGACAGTTTGAAGGGGGTTTGAATGGTCATTTTTTTCATGTATGTGGGTAGATGTCCCTATCTGGTCCTCGATATCGGCAACTTCTGCAGTTGCCGACTAGGTAAGGAACAGGTCAAGATAGTGTAATGGGGGATGGGGGGTTAAAATTTATCTATTATCTATACATATATATTGATTAAAAGTTCTGCTTATTGTTTTGAAAATGAAATTCTATGGCATACATGGATTCCATATTACTTTTTGTCCCACAGATCAACAGGTTTGTTACCCGATGACATTAAGTATGATTCTTTAATATTTACATGTCTACCAAGTGTAGGATGAATATGCTTATATCTTTTCAGTACATATCTCTTAATTATATACAATTCGGAAATATATTGGACTTATTTTCTATTGCTATATGAATTTAATTTCCATCAAAGAATCTGCCATCGATCATTAAAAGATTCTTTACATACATATTTTATTTCACCCAGTTTTTTAAATATAAATCATTATCTGGATATTGGCACTATAAATACCTCTATGTAATTATTATTATTAAACTTAGAAGTTTTATAGAGTATTATGGTACTTTACACAGAAGGTAGTGAGCCTATTACTGCACCAAGCTATCTTTAGTAACTAGTCATAATGAGTCTTAGGGTTGCAATAAATGTAAAACCTGTCTTTATATCAACATATGATACTAGTGGGAGGGACGTCCTGGATATAGAGGATAGAGAGGGGAATAGAATTGTTCTGAATAATATTATAAAATATGAAAGCAATTGCTGCAGCTTGATCTCGTGTCTTCATGCCATGTGTACTTGTACTTTGGTATATTTACTCCCAAAGTTATATAAGCCTTATGACTGCTGCTGATGCAACAATAAAAAACCTATCGCCATTAAATTAAAGGTGACTTGTAATGGCAGACATTGACCTACATAGCCAGTTATGCACAAGTATTTACTGTTTACTTTGGAAATGGGTTACCCGTGTTATGTCGTAGGGAATAGTAAAACAGTCACGTCATATAATAGTTGACAAAGACCTTAGACATTGACAAAGCACTTGATAGCTCCTGCATACAGCTAGCTAGATATGTTTTGGGAAATAAGTGCTACAGTTTTGACATGTATTGGATTATATGTTCTGTTCATTGCGTTTGGTCACTGTGATATTGTGCTGCAGTTTTACAGCATATTTGGAAAGAAACCAGGTGATCAAAAAGTATTTTTCTATAGAACTGTTATACTTCTGCTATGTTTCAGTTTTGCTGGCTTTATTATAACTGCTACATATTTACAGGACTAAGAACATTAACTTTATAGTATGTACTATGGTAGGACATGCACTATATTATAGACTGCAATGTACATTGCAACGGATATTATATAATAATGTCCTTAGGTAAAAAGCCTCAATTAATTTGTGTGAAGATAATCATTGATGATATGCATAGTTTAATTCAAGTTTACGTCACTAACAAATGCAGGAGGTAAGGCAGAGGGAGAGGGTGCCTAAGGACTTGAGCCTAAACATCGCATTTCATGGAGGCTCTGGCATCTCCGCACCATTTCACAGGTGCAAAACTTATGAAATACTGATGGTGTCTCACTTCTGAGGGAACCAGGACCTGCCAGTGTATGTCAGGATAGAACCTGAAATAATATCTTACAGATAAAACATAAGGCAGTTAAAACGACTCATAATATGTGTATTCCAGAGAGCCTGCGTGGTCAGGTGGTATGGATCACGGGTGCCTCCAGTGGCATAGGAGAGGCTCTGGCCTACAGACTTGCCCGGGAAGGCTGTAAACTGGTGCTGTCAGCCAGGAGAGGGGCGGAGCTCCATAGAGTCAAGAAAGAATGCCTCAGGCGTAAATACTCATACAATTGTTTCATAACAAAGAATGTCATATAGAAATAGGAATAAAGAGCTTTAACACAAAGAATGTAAATTGTGAAATGATGTACAATATCTAAATGAATTCTACTTAGGATAACGTTTTCTTCATTGAAACGTAAGATATTAAAAATCATGTTAAAATGAGTATTAGTAAAAATTTATTATCATATAATGAAATAATATTTATTGGGATTGCAAAAGATATTACTCAAACTATATGACGTTTGTTAGAATATTAATATAATGTCCATTTGATGTCAATATTACGTCGTATTTGTTAGAGTGTAATGGTTTGGTTGTTTCGGACATCTTGGTCATGCCCTTTGACGTGGCTAACACAGAAATTCAAGAACGTTTGGTACAAGAGGTTTTGCAGTACTTCACAAAGGTTTGAATCAACATTTCTTACTTCACATGAATCATAATATTAGTGGATTTAATTGGGTATTGCTGTAGTAATTATTTATTAATTATGTCATTAATTTTGCCATTATAATCGTCAAACTTATGTTCAAAACAAGTTCTTGTGAGCACTGAATTTGTCAAAAACAGGACATTGACATCTTAGATAAAGCAAGCAGGTTTGATTTGAATTTTACCAAGATTGACTCTATTTATCAGCTTGACATACTTGTCAACAATGCTGGAAGAGCGGCGTTTGGATTTTCTCATGAAACATCACATCAAGTGGACCATCAAATTATCAGCACCAACCTCATGGGTCCTGTGTCTCTCACCAAAGCCGTCCTGCCGCACTTTATTGAGAGGAAACAAGGGCATATTGTGGTTAATAGCAGCTTATATGGCAAAATAGGTAATAATTGTTCCCACACCCTTCGTTCTGGCCTTTTGCTCCACATCCCCTTTTGCAGCCTTTTTTCAATGTCCCATTTCCTTGTAACCAGAGTTGGGGCGAAATTAGTTTTAATCGATTAATCTAATCAAAATATGTGTAATTTAGTTTAGTTTTAGTTAATCAACAAAGTAAAAACTATCAGTTTAGTTTAGTCTAGTTTAATCATAAATTTCTATTTCAATCATGATTAGTTTTGATGAAAGAATTGTCAAAACACGTTGAGCAATTTAGAGCAGGAAATCATTAACATTTGCTGATGAAAGTTGTGTGATTCAAGAGACCCTGTGCTCTGTGAGCACTTTTGATCAGTGGTTGTAGCATTAATGGACTATGTCTGTGCTGACCCTACATTTTCACTGTAGTGTTTTCAAAAATAAACAAGGTCAATTTCTATGAATCGGCTACACTTCAGAGGATATTCTACATAGAGATGCCTTTGAACAAAAATAAAAGGCAAGGTCAGTTTCCATGAATCGGCAAATCAACACTAGCGTTTGGTATACAAGTACAGGGACCTGTATGTCACCATGGCATATAAATTCCCAACCCCTGATTTGATTTCCATTTGAATGAAAATGGTGGAATATTTATTGGGTTTAAAAATGATAATGTACAATGCTAAATCCATATGGACATAATTACCAATATGATATCTGCATTGTATATCTAATATTCTGTATTTGAAAACTATTTAGAAACTAGTTGAATTAGTTATGCTTGAATAGATTATATTGAATGCATTGTTATGTATGATATGTATATTGATCTGAAATGATATTTTGACGTCAGGGGAGCAATGTTTTTATGCTGGGTGATTTCATGATAAAATACCACATCAGCTTCAGGTTGGTATTCCTGTTGGGACTGAACCCTCCTTATTATTATATATCGCTAGTTTTAATCAATGAAGTGTATTTGGTAACTAATGTTGTTTGAACCATCATACATTTTGGTTTAAAGTATGTAGATTTGATTTTAATCTCTTAGAATAAAAGCTAATATATGCTATCACTATGTTATTAGCACATCTGTGTTTATTTCAGCGACATCATTTTCATCAATATATTGTTTCACCAAATTTGGCTTACACGTAAGTAATATTTAGTACACACATTTTTCAGTACACACATTTTATATTTCTCACTTAATAAATTGACGGATTTACAAAATAGCATATCGTTGACAAAAAGTAGACCATCACAGATAAAATATCACCAGTAAGAGGCAGTTGGCCAGTGATTTGTCATTAAGTTTTCTAATCTTAAAAAGGATCACATGGTTCATAAATTTCAGCCTGCTCAGTTATTACCGTGATTGTTTTAAATGCCTCCAGAACAGAATGGAGCTAAATGCACATACGTCGATTGATAGTACCCATACACAAAATATTGGCATCTTAATCATTCAGTCTTTTGTGCTAGTAGAGAACTATCAGTCCATTTTCTATAAGGATTTTTGGGTGGTTTCATTAATCTGTAGCGCTAATGCATATTGTGTATTGCTAAAATTTGTTATACTACGTAAAGTGTTAATTCATTCATTTGGACGTAGAATTTATAAATGTAAAATGTAAATGTGGTGGTTTATAGTCATGATTTTAGTGGTCTCACGACTTAACATTCACACCAGGCCGTTTGCATCCTTATCACACTATATCTTTCTGAACTCCCCAGGGAGCATACAGCACAATTGCTGCCGTAGCGGCACAGACATGCTAATCATTCACATTTGCGTTCACTCGCCTAACTTGTACCTATTTGACGTGTACGTACCACTGAGCAGTGTGCAACCTGTTAGAGATAAATTTGCCTAACACTTACCACCATACCCGACCGAGAATAGAACCCACGACCTTCTGGTCACGAGTCCAACTCCCTATCCACTTGGCCACGGAAGCAATCTAAACTGGGGAGGATTCTTTTGAATCGATATATATATTTGAAGTAAATTTTGAATCATCAAAAAATCATCAAAAAATTGGAAGTTCTTTACTACCACTAGAGACTAAATAATTGAGATATGAAAAATAGTCCTGTACACCTTATAGAATATATTTGATTTAACAAAATATTGGACCAGTCCCTCACACTTACACCTCTTACATCACCAGGGCTACTTTGATGCTTTGAGAATGGACTACAACAGAAACGGCATCAGTGTGACCATGATCGCTCCTGGTCCAGTTTACAGTGATGTTTTGAAATTTGCAGCCACCACCACACCGACCGAGGTGTGTTAATGTTTTCCTCCATATTCAAGAACAAAATACATAGCTTATATTACAAGCAATAACAATGGGTTTGCTTCCACAAACAGAGAAAAGGACTATTTAGGGATGTTGTAACAATACATGTTTGTGAACTGTAAAGCATGCCTACTAATACAATGAATTTTTAAATAAATTCAATTAATGTTTTCAATTGATATTTTTGATGTTTTTTGTCAGACATTAAACAAAGCATGGGCAGAAGCACACTTTCCCCTGACCACGGTCCAGTGTGCAGACTTGATGGCTGTAGCTATAGCCAATAAAGTCACCGAGGCATGGATTAGCAGAGGACCATCAATGTGGCTGACTCACATGAACCAGTGGTTTCCCAATTTCACCAAACAGTAAGCATAAGCTTTGTTTAAGGCATCCTGTACCTTTTATCATGTTTGACAAAAATAGGACATTCTCCTCTTCTCTTTCAAATACCACTCCCAACTTCACAAAGAAAGTTACAACTTGGGAAAGATCAGGTGCCTTCAAACATCAAAGAACATGGCCACAAACATTGGCAACATTTATTCGTGACATTGACTCAATAGACACCTACTTAATGGTTGGAAATATTGAATAAAATCTGTATATTGAGAAAGAATGAGCATACAGATTTTAAAAACATTATAGAATTATTTTATTTTATATTTACAGATTCCTAGTTGCACACGGATTGACATTATTTGAAGATGGTTGGGCCAAGCTTAAGTCTTGCAACTAACACAGTTCATTTGTCACTCAATACAAATTTGTATGATTTGGACATAATCCTCTGAAAATTTTCTTAGGAGCAGTGCAGGAAAGGACATTATATTGTGGTACGAGTGTAGGACCAACATGTGTGTCCCGCGCTGACCACTGGAATGGAGTTTACAATTCACATGAATTGCATATTCTAAAACAGCTAACATCAACATTCCTGCAATAAAGTTTTATCAATATCAATTAATTTGTCTATGTTTTCCCATTGTTCGGTAAAAACTATGTTTTGAATATTAGACAAGTTGTTAATGTTTCATGATCCATCCCACAGGCCAAACTAATGGGAAAAAGTACTGTATTCCTCCGCAGGTCATGTGCTTGTAATGACGTTATTTTGTCATTTTGCGCTACAAGTAAACAATGGGACAATCTAGGAGGATAGGAGATACTTGCATTTTTGGTGTTAACACAATTGTATTTATACCTTTTCACTATTCACAGTAAACTTGTAATATTGTTGACAAAATGATTTTTAATTTTGTTGAAAGAATGTATTCATGCAAAACATTGAAGCCGGGGGGGGGGGGGGGGGGGGGGTAAAATCACTGATATCTTTTCTATGATTAAAGCCAATAGACTGTGTGGGATTATTCGTTTCATGAAAGCAAATACTTTCTCCAAACTCCTTGGTAGGGAAAAAGTACTGTATTTTTATTTCAAATCATAGATAATGATTCACAAATCAATGTTTATAAAATAACAAACTGTTTAAACAATATTTCATTGAAGAAATATGTCATGGTTTGTCGGTCACCATGTATGAATGCATGCCCTCATGTAGTGAATATTGCCCTCGCAAGCTCGGGCAATATTCACTACATTCGGGCATGCATTCATACATGGTGACCGACAAACCATGATATATATTCATTATAACACGATAAACCCTCATTAACACTTAATATTTGATTAAAACTCTCACGAATATAGCTTAAATTAATCAGGTTCAGCGCACAAAGCAAAAGTCTAAAATCCTGCCGTTGTATTATCAGCAAACTTTAACACATTCGATTTTTACACTTGCTTAAACACTGTTCTGATTGAAACAACTATCCGACACAAGGTTTATCTTATTTGGAATATGTAGCACCATTTTTACTAGCAATGTGTCGCTAAATAATCTCAAAAGTGATTGAACGGACTTCGGCGGTCTACTAGTCTAAACACACGTCTCGTTCTGTAGTTTGTGCTATAAATGGGCGGGATTTTTCCAAAGTCACAATGCAAACTTGTAATAAAGTTGCAATTCTATTGAGTTAGGATAAATATGATCGTTAAAATGCCTCTTCGTGGACCATTGGAGCTTAAACTGAACAATGTATATATCGTTAAAATGTGCAACAATGTACGTTTATTTATTTTTTAGAGTTGCAATAAGTACGATAAGATTATGAAATAGTATGACAACAAACTCATTGACATGCAGAAAGCGGTTTATTTGATAATCAATGCACATTGATTAAGATGACTATAATAGGCCATTTGCGTTTAATGAGTCGTCTAAACCTTGGCGAAGAATGCGAGACGACCGGTTGAGAAGGTCATTCCCCCGGAGCGACGCACGTTCCTCTTCAAACCTCCAATTTGGTCACAGAACTCATTCTGGAATGAAAAGTCATATAAACATTATAATAAAGCTGGTATGCATTTTGAAAATAATGCTCCAAACATTTTAAGACTTTGCTTTGTAGGAGTTAACACCTCTTCTTTAAAAGAAGTGAATGTCAGGGATATGAAAATTGTATGCCCTCGTTTTACTCACATGCGTTCAGTTCACAAAAACAGTACACTCATCAATCTCCATAACAGAAGTCCTTCATAAGTTCAATCGATTTGCACTAATAAAGCTACTACTTACAGGTTGCCATCATATACCATTGTAAAGCACAGAGATTGAGGTTTCAGAAAATCATATCATCTGTTCACCTAATTTGGTACCAGTTTGTAAAAAATTGGATAGACCGACCGACTATGAGTCGACCTTGAAGAAAAGATATATGATTTGTACACTTTTCACACACCAGCTGACCCACACATGATGTACTCACCGAGTTAGCGCACATGGGATCGCTGTCTGGATCGCAGACGTGCACATTGCACGAGATGACGTTGGCCGAGTTCTCGTGCCCACGGAACACAAACACCGGGAAGTGGAAGTAGTAGTCGTGGGTCGTGATGCGGTCAAGCTCTGGCTGCAGGAAACTGTCGGTGAAGCAGCTAAAGAAAGGGTGCAACATTAAGAACGCTTGTAGAAGAAAAACTGTCAACACTGAAGAGGTGTTTTCATAAATTAAAAGCTGTAGTGATGTCTGCAATAGTATGGCACTGGTATTTGTTGGCTATGCCCACAGATAAGTTTTAGGGTCACTAGATTGGTCATATTGAAGCATCTATATTTAGAAGTGCAATGTGTTCAGTGTAGTGTTTAAGGACCCTGAAAATGATATCTATGAGAGAGATTTCATCTTCATAGCGGTATTCTCAAATAGGCTTTACTCTATATTGAAGAATATTTCAAATCTGGGAAGCGACTCACCCGCCCTGAATGAGGAAGTGCTTGCGGTCTGGCTCATCCTCGGGAGAAACCCAGCAAGAGTCCATAATCAGGGAGAGGCCGTCGGGACCTTGGAAATGCACGCTCACTCCCAGAGAGCTGCCTGTCTCAATGCTGGCTGGAACCTCCGTGAAGCTCTGTGCTGTCTCGCCGTCCAGCAATTGCATTGTGATGTCGTAATGGCCCGACCCACTGCCAACGTACGTATTTGACCTGAAACATTATTATCAAGGGTGTCATTACATTAGGACATACATGTTAATTTAATCAATAGTTCATGTATGTAGCCATGTATGTAAAGTTAAATTTGAGAGAAACAAATGACTTGGATTTTTATTGAACAGAAAATGGTATGTGAGCCATTTTCCAATATTGTGTTTGAATAAACACGTAATGTTTGTGTGGGGGTGAGCCATATTTCCATAATAGCACTATGAAATACATAAAATACGGCTGTGAAGTTTTGAGTTTTCCGCATTTTGTCCATTCTATAAGCCGAACCTTTGCTAGTAATATTTAAGGCTTACAATAAGATTCCTTAAATAGGAACTCTGGGTGCATGGAGCCCGATTTCAATAATATTTTAGCTCATACGACACCGAAAAAATAGAATACATAACATTTGTTATAGGTTTTAGTTAATTTAATTGGTGAATCAAATGCCCAGTATGTCAAATACTCACAAACTACTTATTTTGTATGAAGATATAAATGAATAGGTGTATGCATAATATTTCCACTGGGCTAACCGACACAATCTACTTACACCAGGACACCAATGAATGACGAGTTTATCAGGTCATTACTGGCAAAAGTGCATTGGAACTCTCCATCTGCAATGTTGCTGTAGATGATCTCCTCTTCGGTGGTGGACGCAATCTGGTAGGTGTGCAGGATGGTGCCATCGCCCTGATCCTGAATGAAAAGGTGTGACATTAGAGGTTATTTTTGTTTGAGCTGTAATTAGAACATCAGCAATATGAATATCTGCTACAAGCTTTCCAAGCTAACATGTGTGTTTGATTCTAATCATATCTCAGACACCATCTAACTTAACAAGCATGCAATTGGACTGATCAGAACCTCAGATTCGAACCAATTTATAGAAGAAAACTAAGGCTCTAATATGTTTAATTGCTAAATTATAGAATACAGCATCAGCATCACAGCATCATCATCAGCATTAGCATCAGCATCAGCATTAGCATCAGCATTAGCATCAGCATCTAGACATGTTGTTAAAATTATCTTTTAGCAGCAGATAGTACAATGCAGCAGTCAGCAGCAGCAGCAGCAGCAGCTGCAGCATCTGCAAACCACAACCACAACAGCAGCAGCAGCAGCAGCAGCAGCAGCAGCAGCAGCAGCAGCAGCAGCAGCAGCAGCAACAGCAGCAGCAGCAAAAACAACAACAACTTTGAGCACAAGTCTGACCTCTATGATGACGCCACAGCCACCTAGAGGCACACGGAACGTGACCACGTTTCCATCCACTTCGGCCTGGCAGGCTGGGTCCGTGTCATCAAATCCCACGTACAGAGCATGCGGGTTGGAGAGGCCAGGCACAATGAGTGTTGCCACTATCTCAGAAGAGTCACAGGTGACGTCCACAGGGCTCACACCAGGAGCAGTCGTGGTAGAGGTGTATTCTACAGGGGCAGTAGGGTGGAAAATGGTTTGTATTCCAATAACAAATAATGATTTAATATTCAATTAGAGACGATTAAAACTGATTGAGGCAAGTTTCATTTTTGCATATGATGTATAGCCGCAACTAAAGTTTGAAAATTAAGCACAAGACGCAGATAGAAAACATGAGTGAACGACCAGTGAAGCCCAACCGGGAAGATTGTCTCTCAATCAGCCGACTCCACAAAATGAGATATGATTGAATGTGGGGAATGGGGTACGAATCTGTCCCAAATGGAGTATCGGGCAGGCAGGGATGATTGGACCTCCTCGCCCGTAGCTCATTTAGTCTTTTGAAGCACTTGTCCTTAATCGCACGGTCTTTCGTCTCTACGTGTCTCAACTTGCCTCAAACCTACGAGGTGAGAGTGGCTAGGATTGAGGAGAGTGTGAGGTGAGTGGCACCCCCATGCCCAATGGAAATTGGGTCAGTTCTCAGCTGATTTTGTGTGGTCTCGGTGTCACAATTGGGCACACTGGTTTCGGCTGCGATTTGCAGTATAGTAATCTAGTGGGGGTATCATATAATCACAATACATGTAATGTAAAACATGCAAGCATCGCATCACATGTTCATTTGAACCACTTAGAGAGAAGTGAAAGAACACTCACCAACAGTATACCTGCAGACAATGTCCTCGTAGGAGGGGTCGGTCCAGATCCACTCGGCCTCTGGATCTATGCCCTGTCCTATATTCGTCAAATCATGCGGTGCACTTACCACCTGAAGTGAGAGGAGAATCCTTCACTCAGCACGGTGTACTTTATATCAATACAATTTACCCACATTCTCACCATCACAGTTAGAGCATAAGCTAATTTATTTTTACATTTATTTGGTTGTTTATTTAAACCAGCGTCTTTCATCTATTTATTTATTTCTATCTATCTATTCATTTTTAGGGGGACAAGCATGATGAAACTAGCTATTTGGGTCTATTTTTAATATCTATGACAGGAAAGCTGAAAACATTATTAGTAAGTTAACACAAACAATTTAAGTCTTACTTTAGCCATTGGCCACGCCGAGTCGTCGTAGGTCATATTCAAATAATCGTGATTACTGTTGACTCCGTGTCCATGGAGGATGTAATAATTCACACACTTCCAATTGCCGTTGGTCTTTATACCGTTTCTTGTGGAGAGGATCAGACCACGATCAACATGCTGAGGAAAATAAGTAGATGTGTAATGAACCACCCAAGAGGGCACAGACAGCTGGGCCTCGTCAACAGAAGGGTGTGGTCAGCGGGGAGAAGTGTGAACAAAGTGTGTGGATTTACATACATCCAATCCAACGCAGCCCGCCCCCTTCACATAAGCAACGGGAGTGGTCCAATTATGCCCAGTGGCTATCTATAAGCCAGCTTCTCGTGTACACCAAGTTACCACCCGTCTAGGTTCTAGAGGCTTATAGAAAACCCATTTCGAGTGGGCTGCCTAATCCCCGGGCTTTGCAAATGCCATCCGAATGCAGACAACTTAATAACTCGTGGAGGATATCGCACCAGTACTGACACTGCATGCTTTGGGCGTGACCCTTCACAGAGTTACGGTGGAAGAGGTCCACGGTGAGGGAAGATAGCCAAACTGTGAACGTTGCCTATTCCACCCCGGGGGAATAGGTTGACAGCTCTACTTGCTGACGGTACAAGAGACTAAAGTAGAATGAGCCCTGATGGCTACCACAGTACTGGATGGTAGTGTACTGTGTCCCCAACCCAACACATGGCCATAGTAAACAAAACAACCTACAAGCGGTGTGTAACAAGTGCAACCTATTTAGACAGAAGTTTAATATCAATGTATTATATTAGGCTAGAACCAGCACTTTTCGCTAGTTGAAAATACTGTCGACTATTATGATGACCATCAGAACACCAGAACAAATTAGAAATAAACTAAGCATTTTACACACAGTACTGGTTTAATTTAGTTTAGTTTATTATTGTTCTGCATATTATAACACGAACGTAATTTAAATAATGATGAAAAATATAGATAGAAAAACTAGATGATACATTCAAGCTTCAACCAATGGCACCAGTATTATTCTGTTTGAACCACGTATTGAATAAATGTGAACAGATATTTAATTGCTATTTCAAATAGTGTATTACAAGTAATGAATAGTGTATTCTAGTAGGTCTAGTTATGGCCACTGATGCTGGTAATCTGGTTTTCAGATTATTACTTCGTCAAGTAAATGCTGTAAAAAATTGACACACGTACATCTATTGTCGAAGCGTACACGTACACAACTATCAACGTTGGCTGTTCAAGTAGATCATAACTTTTCACTATTTCCACACTTTGGTTTTTGTGATCGCCTGCCCATAAGTATTTCCATAAGTCGATACCATTGTTCACGACCAATTGTAATGATAAAAATGAGTCCCCGTTTGCCGTCACAAAAAGCGCTGAAGAAAATCACACACGACCTTATAGATCATACATTCATTAGGATTATCACACTGCTGTAACAAATAACAAGTGTTATCAATTTACAAAAAAACCAACATACAAATGACCAATACATCATGTTTTCTGCTATACATAGTATAGTATGGTGAGTCTTTAACATGATAGAAAAAGGCATAGATAATGATCCTGTTAAAAAAAGAAATAACAATGATATAATGTTTACAATTAAAGATAATGCCTATGTCAAAAAAATGTTGTGTAAAAACCCGAGACAATGAATAGTATGGCAAATAAGATTTGTGTGTTCTTCACATATATCATGTCTTGCATGTCTTGCACCTTTTGAAAATAGAGCACTACACAGCAAGTTTTTGTACACAGTCATTTTGTATGTAACACACATAATAACGCGATTAAATAATACATAATGAACTTTGTTGGGTTGAATTTGACCCATAGGTCACGAAGTCAAGCAAAAAAACCCCCACAAATGTACATAGTAAACCAAATAGTGAAATGAATAAGGACATTCCATTCAGTTCCTAACAGGGGCTAACATTCCACTACTAGAAAAAAGACTTGACTCACTTTCTACATCCTCATCACACATTTCACAGGTCAACTTGCATCGGTTAATTTCCATCAATGGATTTGAGGCGCAATATGTATATGTGGCACATTTGTCTTCAGCAACATCTTTACACGTATTACCTGCATAAAAAGATACAGTGGAACCTCTCCATTAAGGCCACCCCAGGTAATGACCTCAAGTGGTCTTAAAAGAGGTGGTCTTAATACAGAGGCTCACAACAAATAAAAACGATGCACTTTAGAAAAGTCCAAGCAAAACTGCTTCATGATATTAAACAAGAGGCCCATGGGCCTTAACGGTCACCTGAGCATCAACAAATATTAGCGAGATAAGCAGTTTGTGATGTTTTTTCAGGGATTCCTCAATAATTCCCTGGGAGTCATGAAATATATGAAAAGCGCCCCCCGGTGGGGGCAAACCAGTGTTTAATACACTGGAATGTCACTGTCTATATATTGGCTGATTATTGATTTATAGCAGTATCATCTATTTCCAAGAAGTGGTTACATTTTTTGGAGCCGATGTGTCTGGAGTTTGTGGTTATAGAATATTGATTTTAATGGTGCATTCAAATAGTAATAAGAATGTGATTCACTAGTAAAATGGACCTAATAATGGGCACAAATGGCAGCAATAATTTTAAACTTTTTACCCCATTACTACCTTCCCTTGGGGTGGAGGGTCATGAAATTTACAATTTCTTGTCTCCTTACCCTACATATGCTACATACAAAATTTGGTTAAGATTGGCCCAGCAGTTTTTGAGAAGAAGATGTTAACGACGCACGACGGACGACGGACGACGGACGACGGACGACGGACGCCAACCCATAGCAATAGGTCACCTGAGTAAATACTCAGGTGACCTAAAAAGGAAATGGCAACATTAAACTAGAAATCTGAATTAATCAACACACGTTGACACTAAAAGAGTCTCGCTGAAAAACACGCACAAACTATAATCTATTAGGTGTGTCCTTTTTTGAATTAATATACAAAGCATACAATGTTGGCTGTTTAACATTTATGCTCCAAACACAGGCACAGAGCAGGTGGTATTCTTCAAAGATGTTCACAAATTAGTCAGTGATTCTCACTTGACCCTGTCTCCGTGTCATCACACGTGTCACAGGACAGCTTGCAATTTTCATTCATGTAGGCAGGGTTTGCTATGCATCCGTCATTGGCAGCCCACGTCTCACAGTTGTTATGGTCATCGGTACATGTATCACCTGTAGGAAAAAGACTCAGTGGAATATCTATCAAGACCAACAGGGGGACCGGCCTCTGGTTGTCTTCATAGACAGGTGGTTTCTAAATAGAGGTTTGTCACATATGACTGGTCAATTTTCTCGTGCTTGTATTCAACCATTTAATAGCACTCCATGAAATGTAATAGTTGCAATATATGATGTTCGTGTTAAGAAGCAAAAAAAAAAAAAAAAAAAAAAAAAAAGAGGTTAAGAGAGAAAAAAGAGGGACACGAATCATGCTACATGTAACACAATCTACATTAAATTAGAACCTGGATGCTTTGCCACATGCACATTTAATTATAAAAATTTACCTTGCCCTCTACATTGCTCTACCGGCATTAACACCAGTAACACGCAAATCAACAAAATCCTCATCGCTGAATTTTAAATTCCAAGTTTCCTAATTGAATTTATGGATTTAGAACGTTAACAACTGCTTTTTTATATAGAAATCTCCTGTATACATAACAATAAATCTCACAGGTGCATCATCAATAAGAATTGAACCACTTCAGAAGACTGATATGTATCTTTGCACCTACGGTCAGCCGAGTAGAGGCAAGATGGGTCAATTAATATTCAATTAGAGACGATTAAAACTGATTATCGTGCCATCATGAGGCAAGTTTCATTTTTGCATATGATGTATAGCCGCAACTAAAGCCTGAAAATTAGGCACAAGATGCAGATAGAAAACATGAGTGAACGACCAGTGAAGCCCAACGGGGAAGATTGTCTCCCAATCAGCCGACTCCACAAAATGAGATATGATTGAATGTGGGGAATGAGGTACGAATCTGTCCCAAACGGAGTATCGGGCAAGCAGGGATGATTGTCTCAACTTGCCTCAAACCTACGAGGTGAGAGTAGCTAGGATTGAGGAGAGTATGAAGTGAGTGGCACCCCCGTGCCCCATAGGAATTGGGTCAATTCTCCGCTGATTTTGTGTGGTCTCGGTGTCACAATTGGGCACATTGGATTCGGTCGTGATTTGCAGTAATCTAGTGGAGGTATCATATAATCACAATACATGTATAACATGCAAGCATCGCATCACATGTTCATTTGAACCACTTAGAGAGAAGTGAAAGAACACTCACCAACAGTATACCTGCAGACAATGTCCTCGTAGAAGGGGTCGCTCCAGATCCACTGGGCCTCTGGATTTATGCCCTGTCCTATATTCGTCAAATCATGCGGTGCACTTACCACCTGAAGTGAGAGGAGAATCAGCACGGTGATTTTGTTTGTACTTTATATCAATACAATTTACCCACATTCTCACCATCACTGTAAGAGCATAAGCTAATTTATTTTTTTATTTGGTTGTTTATTTAAACCAGCGTCTTTCATCTATTTATTTATTTCTATCTATTCATTTTTAGGGGGACAAGCATGATGAAACTAGCTATTTGGGTCTATCTTTAATATCTGTGATAGGAAAGCTGAAAACATTATGAGTAAGTTAACACAAACAGTTTGAGTCTTACTTTAGCCAGTGGCCACGCCGAGTCGTCGTAGCTCATATTCAAATGATCGTTTCCATGGAGGTTGTAATAATTCACACACTTCCAATTGCCGTCGGTCTTTATACCGTTTGTTGTGGAGAGGATCAGACCATAATCAACATGCTGAGGAAAATAAGTAGATGTGTAAAGCATTTTACGCACAGTACTGGTTTAGTTTGGTTTAGTTTATTACTTGTCTGCATATTATAACACGAATGTAATTTAAATAATGATAAAAGATATAGATAGAAAAACTATATGATGCATTCAAGCTTCAACCAATAGCACCAGCATTATTCTGTTTGAACCACGCATTGAATATATGTGAACAGATATTTAATTGCTATTTCAAACAGTGTATTACAAGTAATGAATAGTGTATTCTAGTAGGTCTAGTTATGGCCACTAATGCTGGTAATCTGGTTTTCAGATTATTACTTTGTCAAGTAAATGCTGTAAAAAATTGACACACGTACATCTATTGTCGAAGCGTACACAACTATCAACGTTGGCTGTTCAAGTAGATCATAACTTTTCACTATTTCCACACTTTGGTTTTTGTGATAGCCTGCCCATAAGTTGATACCATTGTTCATGAACAGACCTAATTCTTCAGAATTGTCTGCCGTCACAAAAAGCGCTGAAGAAAATCACACACGACCTTATAGATCATACATTCATTAGGATTATCACACTGCTGTAACAAATAACAAGTGTTATCAATTTACAAAAAAAAACCCATACAAATGACCAATACATCATGTTTTCTGCTATACATAGTATAGTATGGTGAGTCTTTAACATGATAGAAAAAGGCATAGATAATGATCCTGTTAAAAAAAGAACTAACAATGATATAATGTTTACAATTAAAGATAATGCCTATGTCAAAAAAATGTTGTGTAAAAACCCCAGACAATGAATAGTATGGCAAATAAGATTTATGTGTTCTTCACATATATCATGTCTTGCATGTGTTGCACCTTTTGAAAATAGAGCACTACACAGCAAGATTTTGTACACAGTCATTTTGTATGTAACACACGTAATAACGCGATTAAATAATACATAATGAACTACTTTGTTGGGTTGAATTTGACCCATAGGTCACGAAATCAAGCAAAAAACAAACAAACAAAAAAAAAACCCCCACAAATGTACATGGTAAACCAAATAGTGAAATGAATAAGGACATTCCATTCAGTTCCTTATTTGACTAATGAAGTGTGAACTGTGAGCCAGGGGCTAACATTCCACTGCTAGTAAAAAAAGACTTGACCCACTTTCTACATCCTCATCACACAGGTCACAGGTCAGTTTGCACTTATTAATTGCTTGCCATGGCTGTGAGGCGCAATATGTATATGTGGCACATTTGTCTTCAGCAACATCTGTACACGTATTACCTGCATAAATAGATACAGTGGAACCTCTCCATTAAGGCCACCCCAGGTAATGACATCAAATAGTCTTAAAAGAGGTGGTCGTAATACAGAGGCTCACAACAAATAAAAACGATGCACTTTAGAAAAATCCAAGCAAAACTGCTTCATGATATTAAAAAAGGAAATGGCAACATTAAACTAGAAATCTGAATTAATCAACACACGTTGACACTAAAAGAGTCTCGCTGAAAAACACGCACAAACTATAATCTATTAGGTGCGTCCTTTTTTGAATTAATATACAAAGCATACAATGTTGGCTGTTTAACATTTATGCTCCAAACACAGGCACAGAGCAGGTGGTATTCTTCAAAGATGTTCACAAATTAGTCAGTGATTCTCACTTGACCCTGTCTCCGTGTCATCACACGTGTCACAGGACAGCTTGCAATTTTCATTCATGTAGGCAGGGTTTGCTATGCATCCGTCATTGGCAGCCCACGTCTCACAGTTGTTATTGTCATCGGTACATGTATCACCTGTAGGAAAAAGACAAAGTGGAATCTCTATCAAGACCAACCGGGGGACCGGCCTCCGGTTGTCTTCATAGGCAGGTGGTTTCAAAATAGAGGTTTGTCACATTTGACTGGTCAATTTTCTCCTGCTTGTATTCAACCATTAATAGCACTCCATGAAATGTAATAGTTGCAATATATGATGTTCGTGTTAAGAAGCAAAAAAAAAAAAAAAAAAAAAAAAGGGTTAAGAGAGAAAAAAGAGGGACACGAATCATGCTACATGTAACACAATCTACATTAAATTAGAACCTGGATGCTTTGCCACCTGCACATTTAATTATAAAAATTTACCTTGCCCTCTACATTGCTCTACCGGCATTAACACCAGTAACACGCAAATCAACAAAATCCTCATCGCTGAATTTTAAATTCCAAGTTTCCTAATTGAATTTATGGATTTAGAACGTTAACAACTGCTTTTTTATATAGAAATCTCCTGTATACATAACAATAAATCTCAACACGAGTGTTGGCTTCGGCAGAATAGATCACTGCCATCAATCATGTTGTTTATATTGGACATTGATTCTTGAGGTGATTAACGTTGTTGGTGACAGCTGACTCACTCTGCCACATCCAACATGATATAGCTATTGGCAGTGTTTGTACATCTGCGAGAAGAAAAAATATACAGCTTGACTCATTCAATTTGTGCAATGAGATTGTAAAGTTAATATTCACCAAGTAAAATAGAGACATCACATGTTAGATCCTGCAACTACAGTACAGAGGCAAATTCAGAAATATCTGAGAGGGGGTCGTCATATACTGTATCTGTGCTCTTATGACTTTAAATGCTGTTGGCCGTGATGGTGGTGGCAGCAGGAACAACAATGGCAGCTACAAAAATTGAAAACTGTTTCTTTTTTTCCAAACTGTGTTGAAACCGTTTTGATGAATGCTTATTTTGCGATGCAATTTAGGATGCAATTAAGTCCATATCTCAGTTCGAGTTTCATGAATGAATAAAAACTCTGTGTACAACAATTCAGTAACAATACGAACGGCAACCAATGCACATGTGCAATGTATACTCACCCAATATCTGCAATAAGTATCATGATACCTCCCATTTTATAAAGTTTGTTGAACAACAATTTTATTCAGACGATAAAAAAAATCCAAGTAAGAAAATCTACATACAAGTTACAAATCACAAGAAAAATTGAAATAAAATAAAACTGAAACTTAATAACGTATATAAGTCTCTTCTGTATGATCTGTATCTGTATGATAATCTGCAGGTTTTATCAGTATATGGGCAGATGGATGTCAGTCACTCCTGAGCAAGGCATGTAGGCTGGCACGGAATGTGTCCACAGAACTGCAGTTGGCAGTGTCTGAGTCAATGCTGTTCCATTCTGAATCGTCCGTGGAAAGGAGTTCCTGGATGTGTCCGTATTTGCTATTAATGTCTAAATTTGTGTTGATGTGATGAAGGTGTACGCTGGTCAGCTGGCAGGAGGATGTCATCAGCAGGGATGGCCTTTTTCTTGTTCAATATTTGATACATAAGTGCTAGTCGGTGATTCTTCTGGCGGGAGGATAGTGTCTTTCTCATTGTAGCTCTCTGAACATGGCGGTAACACTGCTGTAGGTAGAATAGTCTCTCATGGCGAATCGTGCTGCTCTATGTTGGACTTGTTCCAGTTTTGCAATGTTCTCTTCTTTGTGTGAGGGTCCCACATTTGACAGTCGTATTCTAGCACAGAGCTAGCCAAACAAATGTATGCTAGTTCTTTCAGATCTCTCAAGCATTGAGACAGATTGCG
>CM032663.1:12249796-12256678 GCA_019095985.1 Streblospio benedicti
CATAGAAACGACACTGACGCTGTTGGGCACAAAATTCTACACATGCGAAATCATATAGTGATTTTTAAAGTCCACAATTACTGAGCATGCTGCTACTACGAGCAATGTGATTAATTGACACGTGTTACGGTGGTGGTTCAAGAGAGGCAAAAGATGAAGACATGGATCAAGCAGTATGGATCCACAAAACGAACTACAACAACGACAGGAATGCGGGGATCTACAATCTCAGTGAACAGGATTATTGGGTACAAAGGTCATGCCCAGAGCCGCACGTAGGTGGTGACTCGTGTGTGCAGTGTGAAGTTAAAACTCCCTTCTACACACTGGTGTGAGATTGAAATTATGTAGTTAGTGGAATTATGGGACAAGTTGCGTTTGGACTGGTAACGTGTAGATTAACTGTATGCATATATTTGTACCATGTTAGGAAAGAAAGATTATCTCAACCAACGAACTCAACTGTGTTTTATAAATATTTAAGGTTACACACACTGTAAGGCTTGGGAGAAGGACATGAAAAGTCAGTTAACGCTTTCAACACTGTTCGTTAAAAATCAGAAAATTTCCATGACTATTTTAGAATGAGTATAAGGTATTACAAAGTATTTATAAAATGTGTTGCATGTAAAGATAGAAAAACATAGATATTGCCATAGGTGATAAACAGCTGTAGTATAAGTCCTAACTCAATTTTATATTTCTGATCTGACATGAGATGGAATATGTTTGCATTCGGCTGTAAATATATGATGATGAATTTGTATGTTCATCAATCTTATTTCTATCACTTTTACTCGTGCACTTCTATATATAGATACAACATTGTGAACAGATGGAGTAAATGTCCACGTTGTTAAAACTGTAATATTTATGAGCAGAATGTATTTTCAATGTTACAAAACAATATGTGCACAATCATTTTGTAAAAGGTATACAGCATGTTTCATATTGTTGTTATTTGAAACTTTGTTGACTGCGTCTTTCACACCTACAGATTATGCTCACATGATGAAATTGTACTTTTGAATTGACACTCTATAAATGTCTTCTAACGGATTCAGGTGCAGCAATTGACACCGAGGTCATATGTTAGACCATTGTAAGTTTAAGGGAATCTCTTATACTGCACACATATTCAGGTTACAATATCTCATCATGTGTTGGCTCGTGGCTAGTAACTGGGAAAATTTCCTAGCCTTGAAATATCATACTTGTGATGTAGCCCATCTATTTTTTTTCATGTTTTCATTGGATGAGGTTGTGAAAAGATTTCCATGAAATTTGGACTCTTCGAATGAGGGTTTATTTTCAATATTTTGTGAACTGAATAATAAACCAATAACTAACGAAATGGTTTTGTGTGCTGCCATCTAAGGTAGGAATCTTAGAAACTACTAAAGGCTGGAGGTTATGGGATTGTAGTGAACAGGTAGGTTCTCCGTAATATTCACAGGTCGCCGATTTACCATTTAGCACTCAAGGGCGACCTTCGATGTGCTTCAGAAGTTTTCTTTCTCCAGCAGACCTTGCGTGGGCAAATCTGCTCCAACATATGTGGTTCATTTCACCAACCAGCTGGTGCCTGTGTGAGACAGATTACGTAACACTCGATGTTCATAAAGTGTTACGGAATTATGTAATAATTGTTGAGACTCAGTTCCACATAATCAACCAACTTCTGTAATGAGCCACCTTTTCTCCCCAAACTTACTCTTTTGCTATCTGAATTTGATCAATCACATATCCCTCCTCTAATGGTCTTCAAACAAGAATCAACATGCTCAAAGTCCCATCTGTAACATAAGACCAATCTCCAAGGTTTCGCACTGCTGCTGCTTGCTATCGGTGGCATCGGCCGCCTGTCAGAGCCGTTAACGCTGCTGATTGGCTAGAAGACTTGGTGATTGACAGCTGACAACACGTGGTATTGTCATTGATTGTACCAGTTGTACAAAGCTGAAGTATTACAGCTGTATGCCAAAAGTGCATTACAACATGTTTTAGATAAAGTTGAAGAAGAAAAAGAACAAACACACACACACACGAATTTACTTGCAGTTGTTACCACATTTGTATTGTCTTCAACATAGAATTATCAGGCTTATCACATACTAATTAGTTCTTCTAAAGCTTACACATCAAGCCTCCCTGGCAGAGATCGAGACGATCGGAAACGATTGTAACTTTTCTACGCAATGACGTACAATTTTAGCAACGTACATGTATATACTCCCCTGGCTATTGTAAAGAATTAATCATCTTCTAATCAACTTTGTTTCATCTCTAAGTATCATATAAATTAAAAAAATGTCATGAAGTTTGACAGACGAAAAGAGACGGCGGACATTAATGAGTATGCACATAGAAAAATACTGATACAATAATTGTAATAATATCATATCTTGTACTACAAATACAGTCTTTAACTTTCAGCCATATGCTGCAGAAGGCCACAACGAACAACCAAAGTTTAAGTACGCCAATGAACTGGTGTAAAAAGCGAGGGGCACATTCCACCTTGCGGCGGTGGTCGCCGCAAGGCGTGTTGAGGTTTCCGGCGTCTACGGCGTTTTCCGCATGCATTGACAAAAGTACAGTTGTGGGCACATACGCACGGACCCCGTGCGTTAGGAATGCGTCGGGACAGGGAGTGTTTTTTTTATTGAGGTGGCCGTGAGATCAACTTGCATAGAACGTGCGATGTACTCGCGTACAACTTACGCTCTACGCACCGTGTGATTACAAAAGTACGGGATCCGCACGTTCATGGTGCAGGGAACGCACGGCCCCAGTACTGTGTCTGTGCCGACAACGTGCGGTTAAATCCTCTGCGTTTCACGTAAGGTCTTCGCACTGCCTCCGTACGGTTAGGCCATGCCGCAGGGTGGTCGTAGAAGAAGTTTGGCAAGCCAAACTTCTTCTGCGGCCACCATACGGCCTTGAAAAAACGTACGTTTGCCGCACTGTACACTCACGGATCGTTACAATTTCTTTGCGTTTTTGGTCGTAGACTGGCTGTAGACTCACCTTGCAGTGGAATGTGCCCCTCGCTTAAGTGAATAAGATTAGAGCATGCTACAGAAAAATGAATTACTGGTCGAAAGTTTCTTTTACTAGTAATATATAGTACAGATATGATGACTGAGGAAGAAGACAGTAAGAAAGAGGAACAACAATTATGAATATTAGATTGACATTTAAGTGCATGACTTTGATTTTGACTTTTGATACTACCCATGTGATTTTTTCAAGGTCCACATAAGACTGGTACTAGTAATATATTTTTCAATATTTGAATTATATTAGAACACAGTTAAATTAATAGTTATTCAGAAAACATAACAAGTCATGAGTATGATTGGAGCAATAGGTGCATATGATGCTTATAGATTATTAGAATATGGTGTCATTGATGCAGCAATAGTAAATACATGTATGTATGTGATGTGTGAGATTGTCAAGTGACATATGAAGTAACTTCAATCTTCAATCTTGCATCCAAATGGACCTATGGCCGTACTGGACGTGGGTGTGGGTGTGGGTGACGTCATAAAGTGTGCGTTGAAGTATTTACATTAGATAAAACTTCTGCAGTGGGTTAAAAACAATCTTGATCTTGATTTACATTAATGCCCAGATATTGTTTCTTTTCACTCACTGGAGAGGTGTGATCCAGGTGGAGGTGGCATCTTTGAAACAATGTAGGGAGGTCCTCTGTTGGATCCCGGTGGGTAGTTGGTTCCAGAGTCTGATTGTTCTTGCAAAAAAACTGTACTTGTATGCTTCTGAATGGAGCGACTGGATGCTGATGTAGCTATGTGGACATCTGGAGGAAATCTGTACTGTTGGTGGGAATGGTATATTAACTTGGTTGTGTCTGATTTTGAAGAACAATGTCAGGTCATATAGGGCTCTACGGTGACGGAGAGGCTGCCACTTCAGTTGTGTCTGGATCTGGTGTGTAAAGTTGGCATCAGGACCGTACGTGTAGTTACCCAGCACAAATCTGGCTGCTCTTCTTTGGACTGCTTCAATTTTGTCAATGTTTTTTAGTGTGTGTGGGTTCCAGGCTGGATAGGCATAATCAAGGTGAGGTCTTATGATTGATTTGTAGGATGTTTCTTTTATTTCAGTATTACACATAGGGAGGTTTCGTCTGCACAGGTTTAGGAGCTTGGTTGCCTTTTGACATATGGTATCTATGTGATTATTAAAAGACATTTTATTATCAAGGATGACACCAAGGTAGCGGTTGGAGTCTATTTCCTCAAGAGGTGAGAATCTAGAGGGGCTTGGTGGGATGACATGGAGCACATCTGTAGCGGCTTCAAAGACCTTCTCGTCCGCACTCAAGCAAGATGAAGCTGCAGCATTTGGTGTCGACATGATGTAGGTATAGTCAATGTTGTTTTTTGTCTTCTTAGTAATTCTCATAGTTTTGCATTTCTTTACATTGAAATTCATTTGCCAGAGGTCTGCCCAGTTTTGTAGCCGGAATAGGTCTTTCTGTAAGGTGAGTGAGTCTGCATCAGATTTAATCTCTCTGTATATGGCGCTATCATCAGCAAAGAGACGGATAGTTGAATCAAGGTTAGCTTCGATATCAATGGTGTAGTAACCTCAGTTCAGTAACCTCTGAACTTCGACGATTGTATAGATTTAACACTTTCATAAAGAATTTCTAAGTGAAGAAACAGAACTGCCGCAGATTGATAATAACAGAAATGTAAATACACTAGTATAAGCAACAGTAAACCTTCACATTAATACATCTGATGGACCTTTACATGGTGGTGATTTTTGTGAAAAGGAAACCAATTGTATCCTAATCTTTAATGTAATAAAGCTACGTTGTTTACTTAGGGTCTTTCAAGATATATCTTAGGCAAAAATAAAAACGAAAATGAAAAATATTTCAGAGGAGCGGCAATATTTCTAGGTTTTCATTTATTGATTTCATACCGCCGATCAGGGTGTTCCATAATAACGCTTTTTGTAGCACCTATTTATGTATTTTTATGAAACTTCACAAAAGGGGGCCACAAAAGTTTTGTTTTAGAATTTTTTGCACTCGTTTATTGAATTTTCAACCTTGGGACCCTTCAAATGTCCTATGTGTAAAAATTAAAAACTGATCTACAATGTTTATCTTTATTTCAAATGATAGATAATGATTCACAGATCAATGTTTAAAAAATAACATACCGTTTAAACAATATTTCATTGCAATATTGGAACATTAAACATTATACCTCAGAAGAATACTATATTGTAAAAATGCCTTTCCGTGAACCTCTCTGAACAACTTACAGTGCAATACTTTTATTTGTTATAGAGTTGCAATAAGTACGATAAAAGTTATGAAATAGTATGACAACAAACTCATTGACATGCAGAAAGCGGTTTATTTGATAATCAATACACATTGATTAAGATGGCTATAATAGGCCATTTGCGTTTAATGAGTCGTCTAAACCTTGGCGAAGAATGCGAGACGACCAGTTGAGAAGGTCATTCCCCCGGAGCGACGCACGTTCCTCTTCGAACCTCCAATTTGGTCACAGAACTCATTCTGGAATGAAAAGTCATATAAACATATATATATAATTACTGAACTTGCTTCGAAAGCGGCGACCCCGTAGTGAATCTCGAATTTCGGACATTTTTTACCCACCAGTGCCGTTTTGCGCTTCAAACCTAGACGCGTTCCCTGCCTTACTACTATTTCAATGTTCCCATAATCACTGTGCGTTTCAATCTCTCTTAATTTACGAGAAAACTGCTTCGTAAATGTCGAGTCGACAACGGGTTTTCTACGCCACCGCTTTTATTCCGGGTGTTCGCGTAGCTCAAAAAACGACTGTCCCGATAATAGTTTCACAACGGAGCACGGAACGGTACATATCGCATAAACGTCCCCCGCCTACTGTTGAGATTAATCGTCGTGTTGTTATAAATTGATTAAAAGAAGTGAATGTCAGGGATATGAAAATTGTATGCCCTCGTTTTACTTAAGTGCGTTCAGTTCACAAAAACAGTACACTCATCAACCTCCAAAACGAAGCCCTTCATAAGTCCAACTAGAAGTCAATTTTCATTAATAAAGCTACTACTTACAGATGGCCATCGTAAAGCACAGTGATTGAGGTTTCAGAAAATCATAATATCATCTGTTCACCTAATTTGGTACCAGTTTGTCAAAAATGGAGTCCTAGCCCACTGCCTGTGAGTCGACTTCAAAGAAATAGGATGTTGTATGATTTGTGCTTGGATGTTGTACACTTTTCACACACCAGGTGACCCAGACATGATGTACTCACCGAGTTAGCGCACGCGGGATCGGTGTCTGGATCGCAGACGTGCACATTGCATGAGATCACATTGGCCGAGTTCTCATGCCCACTGAACACAAACACCAGGAAGTGGAAGTAGTAGTCGTGGGCCGTGATGCGGTCAAGCTCTGGCTGCAGGAAACTGTCGGTGAAGCAGCTAAAGAAAGGGTGCAGCATTAAGAATGCTTGTAGAAGAAAAACTGTCAACACTGAAGAGGTGTTTCCATAAATTAAAAGCGGTAGTGACACTGATGAAAAATGATGTCCGTATTGTAAGGCACTGATATTTGTTGGCGATACCCACAAATAAGTTTTAAGGTCACTACATTGGTCATATTGAAGTATCTATATTCAGAAGTGCAATGTGTTCAGTGTAGTGTTTAAGGACCTGAAAATGATATCTATGAGAGATTTCATCTTCACATTCTCAAATAGGCATTACTCTATAATGAAGAACATTTCAAATCTGGGAAGTGACTCACCCGTCCTGAATGAGGAAGTGCTTGGCTGGCTCATCCCTCGAGAAACCCAGCAAGAGTCCATAATC
>CM032663.1:12256778-12275393 GCA_019095985.1 Streblospio benedicti
TCGTGGTAGAGGTATACGCTACAGGGGCAGTAGGTGGTAAATGGTTTGTATTTCAATAACAACAAAAAATGATTCGGCACCAGTTTACAACCTCTGATACCTAGTAAAATGAATGAACATCTCCACACACACATTCACAGCCATGTTGATCTAATACAACAGATTCTGAGGTAATTCACATATTATTTGGAGTTTGTTTTATTGGTGGTACCATGGAGGTGTGCAAGTAAAAGTGGGCACAGAATAATTTCTTCGACATTAACATATGAGCAAATATAACTTATCAAATAATTAATCGTGTGCGTGTGTGTGAGTAATATCTAAAATACATCAGAAATAAATAAATAAATAATATATATATATATATATATATATATATATATATATATATATATATATATATATATATATATATATATATATATATATATATATATATATATATATATATATATATATACTGAAGTAGTTCTTACTTATGTCACAGGCCAGTCCACCATATCCAGTTGGGCAGACACAGCTCCTTGAGTCAGGAGCTGCTACTCCACCGTTTTGACATGGACCTACAATACAGTAAATGTTTACTCAATAAACACAGTTGAGTTGTAATAAAGTATCAAGTGATTGTAATAAGTAGTATAGCGCTTGGAAATGGTGTGATCTACTTGTCTATAATACATGTATGAATTTAATTTTAACAATTAAGTAATCATTTGCTTGATGATAATTTCAACAATTATTAATAGTTTGCAATTGTACAATAAATTGAATACTGTAGAACGAGAAATATTTGCACACAATTTAATTTGCAAATTTCGTGGGTAAGTGGAAAAACGCAGACTTAAATATTCAGCGAACAATAATAGCCTATGTACAGTAGGTCCAGGATGGATGAAAATCTCAAAATTAAATAATTATAAAATAATTTATAGATGAAAATCGCAAAATCTAATAGCCACGAAATATTCTAGTTTTACAGTATATATTCTGAGGACACTACATCGACACCAGGTCATTGGCAACCTTTTCAAATTACATATTTTTCAACTCCCTGGGGCATACAGCGTCTATGGATATGTTCTCTGAATGATTGTGCAACTTAATCATAATTGTTATGATTTCACTTGTCTGTGTTAAAGCCAGTTGTCACCATTAGGTGATTAAGGAAACTTGAGGTGTAGGACCCCGATCTGTTCTGCAATCATAGCCTCTTAGCCTCCTACCACATCACGACCATCACAACTAAGCACAGAAGACCCCACATTTTGGAGACTTGATGTCTGTTTCATATATCAGGATTTTATTCATATCACGTTATTAACTTTATTTATGTTATTTATCTATTTACATCAGACAAATGGTTACACTGTCCATATCGGGAAAACATGGGATTAGGTTAGAGACCCTCTCTCAAATTAGTAGTAGAATAGATATTTGGAGGAATAGAAACCGTCTCCTGATAGCTATTGCACTCCTTCCTACTAAATTACACATTGCTTATAAACTTAATTTATACACAAATATAAAAATATATGCTTACGTTTTATGATTGTTGCTGCTGTTACTGTACCAGGTGTAAGATCACTTTCTACTGGCTCACATATGTTCTTCAAGCGACAAATATCTTGATCGTTTCTATAGCCTATTCCAACACACTCTTTCGCACCATCATGGTCGATGCAAGCTTGTATACAGTCTTCGAAGGTATATGCGTCCAATCTTATAATATCATTATTCATGCAGTTATGGTCATCCATTTCCGTAATCTCTGCAAATAAGATAATTATACCATGTTGCAGCATGGAGAGGTGAGTGTGGTCAATTTAAAAAACAACACACAATGCAAGATAGGTAAACATCTCCCTTAAACACATAAAAACAGACATATGAAAGAGGCGAATATGTGTATTATTAGACTCAGAAATCCACTTACCATAAAAATACTCCGGATCTAAAGAAAAAGAAATAAAATAGAAGATTATACTCACATACGAAAGCATGAGCTATTATAATAATGTGCTGATATACATGTATATAGTTAACCCATAGCTGTGGTGTTTTTTTTTATAGTCTACATGGTCTAGTGTAATTTGATATACTAGACACAAACCTCGGGTGAGGCAAGACCCAAGTTATGTGTGCTGCAAGTTTGATATACCGGTTAATATTTTCATTCTACATTGTTGGTGTGCTTGAATATTGGGCTCTCACATCGTGTGCGTGTGCGTGAGTAATATCTAAAATACATCAGAAATATTATACTGAAATAGTTACCACTTATGTCGCAGGCCAGTCCACCATATCCAGTTGGGCATACACAGCTCCTTGAGTCAGGAGCTGCTACTCCACCGTTTTGACATGGACCTACAATACAGTAAATGTTTACTCAATAAACACAGTTGAGTTGTAATAAAGTATCAAGTGATTGTAATAAGTAGTATAGCGCTTGGAAATGGTGTGATCTACTTGTCTATAATACATGTATGAATTTAATCTTAACAATTAAGTAATCATTTGCATGATGATAATTTCAACAATTATTAATAGTTTGCAATTGTACAATAAATTGAATACTGTAGAACTAGAAATAATTGCACACAATTTAATTTGCAAATTTCGTGGGTAAGTGGAAAAACGCAGACTTAAATATTCAGCAAACAATAATAGCCTATGTACATAACGTCCAGGATGGATCAAAATCTCAAAATTGAATAATTATAAAATAATTTATAGATAAAAATCGCAAAATCTAATAGGCACGAAATATTCTAGTTTTACAGTATATATTCTGAGGACACTACATCGACACCAGGTCATTGGCAACCTTTTCACATTACATATTTGTCAACTCCCCGGGGCATACAGCGTCTATGGATATGTTCTCTGAATGATTGTGCAACTTAATCATAATTGTTATGATTTCACTTGTCTGTGTTAAAGCCAGTTTTCACCATTAGGTGATTAAGGAACTTGAGGTGTAGGACCCCGATCTGTTCTGCAATCATAGCCTCTTAGCCTCCTACCACATCACGACCATAACAACTAAGCACGGGAGACCCCACATTTTGGAGTCTTGATGTCTATTTCATTTATCAGGATTTTATTCATATCACGTTATTAACTTTATTTATATTATTTATCTATTTACATCAGACAAATGGTTACACTGTCCATATCGGGAAAACATGGGATTAGGTTAGAGACCCTCTCTCAAATTAGTAGTAGAATAGATATATGGAGGAATAGGAAACCGTCTCCTGATAGCTATTGCACTCCTTCCTACTAAATTACACATTGCTTATAAACTTAATTTATACACAAATATAAAAATATATGCTTACGTTTTATGATTGTTGCTGCTATTATTGTACCAGGTG
Organism: Streblospio benedicti; assembly: GCA_019095985.1. Lineage (NCBI taxonomy): Eukaryota > Metazoa > Annelida > Polychaeta > Spionida > Spionidae > Streblospio > Streblospio benedicti. The sequence continues at coordinate 12,260,156 of CM032663.1, forward strand.
CAAGAGCACTTTCTACTGGCTCACATATGTGCTTCAAGAAACAATTCTGTACATCGATTCTATAGCCTATTCCAACACACTCTTTCGCACCATCATGGTCGATGCAAGCTTGTATACAGTCTTCGAAGGTATATGATTCCAATCTTATAATATCATTATTCATGCAGTTATGGTCATCCATTTCCGTAATCTCTGCAAATAAGATAATTATACCATGTTGCAGCATGGAGAGGTGAGTGTGGTCAATTTCAAAAACAACACACAATGCAAGATAGGCAAATATCTCCCTTAGAACACATACAAAACAGACATATGAAAAAGGCGAATATGTGTATTATTAGACTGAGAAATCTACTTACCATAAAAATACTCCGGATCTAAAGAAAAATAAATAAAATAGAAGATTATACTCACATACAAAAGCATGAGCTATTATAATAATGTGCTGATATACATGTATAAAGTTAACCCATAGCTGTGGTGTTTGTCTATAGTCTACATGGTCTAGTGTAATTTGATATACTAGACACAAACCTCGGGTGAGGCAAGACCCAAAGTATGTGTGTTACCGGTACAAGTTTGATATACTGGTTGATATTTTTATTCTACATTGTTGGTGTGCTTGAATATTGGGCTCTCAATACAGGCCTACCAAACCGTCTGCTAAGCTTACTCGGATGTTTTCGTTACTTCTTAATGCAATTATTATTTTTTCAATTGCCACACATGTATCAAATCCTCAGATCAAAACAACCTAGTGTTTGCATTTAACGTAACTTCGTTTCCATAGCACCAATAGATATAAGTCAAAATGCACAAAAAAGGAACAGGAATCCCATTCCATGGAGGTTTTCACGTAGAGTAATTATTCATGTATTAATTATGCAATAATATGCCTAACCTCTGTCATTAAAAACTGGTATAAACGTTTATATTCATCACCTATACAAGACTCTAGATTATAGAGATTAACAGTGATGCATGTTCGCGATACTCATAGGTAAGGTTTTCAATCTCAGTCTGCAAATAGAAATCATTTTAAAACTGGTAATTGTAATATGTGCAATGTTACCCATGCACAGCCCCAAACTAATACATTATTCATTATCCATGTGCTCTATTCATAGAATGTGTTTGGTAGGCCTGAATATAGCTAAATTAATGTTCCCATTTTCAGCTTCAGGTATACATTACGTAAATACCCATTTTTAAGTCATATCAAGAATATAGTCATTTCTCATGACCATAGCTACACATATTTTGTGACTTTTGTTTGCTCAAACCCTGGCTGAGGCTTAACACACAAGGATTTGATTTTTGCTGTAAAATTGGTTTATATTGAATAACAAAAATGGCAATCAATCCTGAAGCGCATTACTAAGTATTGAGGTTATTTAACACTTAACGGACCAACACACAATAAATGCATTTAAATTCTTCAATAAAGACAGTAGCAGATCTGTGAGAGGAGGCGGCTGGGGGTTCAAAACCATCCCTGGCAAAATGAAAGAGTGAAAAGTATACGGTTAAAAATGTAGACAGTTTTATATGGAAAACAAATTGTGATAAAAATGACTTAATTTCAAAAAAATTCCGTGGCAGCATACCCCCAGACCATCTATCTTGTCATTGCTTAGGGCAAGCAGAGCACAACAGTTGAATAACAGCACTCTGTTTACTTAAAACTCCTTCCGGAAAATCTGAATTGTCCGTGACATTATTTGTTATATTTTATGGAAGTGGTTCAGAAAATATCTTCAAATGCCGCACTCTGGTGGTTTCTACCTTGAAAATGTCTTTACCTGCAACTATTATAGGTTACTTTTCTGTCTGAAATAGTCTGATAAGCTACGAAAAAAGGTCTTAGATTGAACAAAACATCCCCCCCGGTGGGGGATACAACCTGAAACTCAAAGAACGATTTCGAGGGGGAAATCGACAGTTTTTCATTACTATCCAAATATTATTTTTTGCTAATAACTCAATATTAGCAAATGTTGTTATTGGCTATCATATAATGCCAACCTCTGTTTATACGAACAAATTCACATCCATAAAAAATCGTTTTTAATATTAAAAGTCCTAAGCTACATCATATATCATACCACAATCATATATAATAGATTGCACTGCAGCAATTGAATTTAGAATGTTCTTACCTTGAGCTGACGCGCTTGCACACAAACACAAAGCTATTATGTACAAGGAAATCATGGTTCCTACTTGAACGTCCATGTCGTAATGCACTTGTGGTAACTCTGCAAGAAGTATATAAGTTTTATACATGCCTTGGTCCAATATGTGTCTTGACTGCAATTTATCAAGAAATATGTGATCTATGGCCTGTGATCTGTCTCTTGTACCTATTTAGGCTATAGCACAACTATGACGATAGTTACCAATATGACGATGATTGGATGTGTTATTTTGCTCATCAATCACGTTTCATCAATCAACGTTGAGCACAGACTGAATATCCGTCCGATGTTTTAAAAGTTGTAATGTTTATGAGCACAATCCGTTCTGACTGTATCAACCAATATGTACAATACCATTGCGTACATTGTATAGAAAATGTTTTCAATTGCCCTTTTTTAATCAACCTCCCTCTCGCATATCCATTTGACTAATACTCAAGTGGCCCTGGCAGCACTCGAATTCCCGGATTCCGGACGATCCGCCACGAAAACCTTTAGTCGCAAAAATATCGGGGTCGTTGCTTCAGCAAATCCAAGTGGAGTGATAATCTACCACTTGTTATTGAAAATGAAGTAGTTTCAATAATATACTAAGCAACATTAATTTATAAGAAATATATTTCTTTCAAGTCTTGCTATTTTAGTTGTTGTTATGATGGCAATTACTGTGCTAATCAACAAAACACATAAAAAAGCAACAGTTGCCAAGCACCTAATTATATGCGCATAGATTTTGTTGTATGACAGGGGTCATTTTTCTCTCACACCTTACAAGAGCCTCAAACCGGAATTAGCATTACAATAAAAATACAGGCACGGGAATTAAAACCTACAAAAGGCACTATGTATATAAAAGCAGAAATATACATAAACGAGTCTCATTATGCATGGCTTACTGATATGTGATGCGTTTAGGACACCTCATGGATTGCACTCGATACAGTTGTGAAAACAATGTTTTTCAATTGTGCTTCATCAGGCAAACACTAGATGTAGTTTACGTCCTAACTGAGCCACTCTCGGAGGGGGGGGTCTTTCCTCAAAAATGGGTACAGGTGTGCCATTTCGAATCTTGAAATGGTACACATTACCCATCGATATTCTAATTTGGCATAATGATGACCCATGTCAATACCTTGACGATGAAAAAGTGACCCATGCTGATTGGCTTGAAGACTTGGTGATTGACAGCTGACACCACGTGCTGTTCTCAGCAATTGTACAAGTTGTAACACAATCTAAATTAAATTAGAACCTGGATACTTTGCCATCTGCACATTCAATTAAAAATACCTTGCCCTCTAATTTTTTTCTACCGGCATTAAGGGGAAGCCCAGAACATTTTTTTACTTTTCTAATTTTTAGTTAATATAGATGATTTTCATAATCATTGGTATAATATGATTTAAGAATTTTTCTCAATTTTTTCAAAAAGTGAAAAAAAAAAATTTAAAATGTTTTTGAAAGGCATTTTTGTGAAATAATGACCACATGTTTAGGTACATATACTGAACCACTGATAGTGTGTCATTAGATAGAAACACATCTCTTGTACTGAGGAGATATTTCTTTTAAATCGTACCAGCCTTAGAATTTTGAAATATATCCTTTTAATGGAAAAATAGTAATTTCAAATATGACTCTAGCTTTTATGACAGATATTACAAAATGGCCATTCCCAGCTCATTAGTGGTTCATTATGTGTGTGAATATTCATGAAGGAGATTAGGACTACTTTTGGTAGGCTCCAGAAAAAACATCACATCATACTGATAAAAAATATAGCAAAATTATATACATCATGATAAGTTGATTCAAGGAATAAGCACATATCTTTAACTTTGTTTAGCATATAAAGAGCAAAAAAAATGGAGGATGATAATTATCAAACCCAACAAACCAATATGTGATTCATTGAAATGTTGGTAGCCTCACATGAGACTTTATTAATGCCTCACTGGACTCTTGTTTTGGTTTTTCTGTATTATTCAAGTGAAATAGTCTGGGGGATTATGAAAGCCATTAATAGTACAATGAAATACAGTAGAACCTATCCCATGTGGAGACCTTTGTAAAAAATGAAAATTGTCATGTAAGGCAGATGTCCTGAACAGAGAGGTTTTTAATATGGCATTGAAGTAATTGAAGAAGAGAAATGTGTCCATACAATACGGGTCTCCTAAATATAAAGGTGCCTACATAGACAGGTTTCACTGTACCTTGGACCTTCTTTCAGCATCAGCAAATACTACTACTGCGTATTAATTTCATAATATGAGAAATTTCAAGAAATTGCATAAATAGTTTTCTGTTGAATTAACATTTTATAAAGAGAGGTTGTAGATACAGTTATCATCCAATCAATGGAATAAACATCTTTGTTGTGTCAACACTTTAAAAATGGATTGACAACATTGGATTATGGCATAAACTTGGTAAAATCTTGTACCTATTGTAATATCGTTCATGACAGAAGAAAACACAATCTCAAATATGGATGTTAGAAAATTTTCATCAATTGCTTGAATACAAGGTCACAAAATGAAAAAAGAAGGCTGGTACGACGTTGATAAATAATCTAAGATAGAACCACAGAATTTACAGAAGTGACGCGTGGAAGTGGTTTCTATTTATGTACCTAAAGATGGCTGAACATTTTGTGTTTAAAAAAATTATTTTTTTAAAATTGTTTATGTGGTGGGGCCTAAAGATATGTAAAAAATCATGACTCTGAAATTTCCTAATTGATGAAAAACATTTTGTGTTTCAAAAAATGAATATTTTAAAAAATTTATTTTTTAACAAAATAAAATTGTTTCAACACGAATGTGGTGCTGGAATAGCTATCAATTTTTTGGAAATGAGGTGATGTGAAAAAATCATGCCACATCCGACATAATAGAATTTTTTTTGTAATCTGCGAGAAGAAAAAAAATACAGCTTGACTCATTCAATTTGTGCAATGAGATTGTAAAGTTAATATTCACCAAGTAAAATAAAGAGACATCATATGTTAGATCCTGCAACTACAGTACAGAGGCAAATTCAAGAATATCTGAGAGGGGTTCGTCATAGGCACAATATACTGTATCTGTGCTCTTGTGACTTCATTTTGGTACAACAATTTGTTAATCATTTGAACACATTTTGTGGGTGAAATAATGTGTACACTGAATTACTGCAGTAATTTCGATCGTTTTGACGTTGAAAATGATCTCAAGGTCAAATATTGCAATATATTTAGAATCCTTACATATGACTTCCTATCCTTCAGTAATAGTAATAATGTGTCTAAAATCGATATTAATTGAGTTAAGAGCAGGTTTTGTGCATATTTTGGTGGCCATTTTTTTCCATTTTGAGGCCTTTAACTCGAGAAATCGTTCCACCAACATTTATAGGGAGAATCGACATACGCGTATTGTGTCAAAGAGTATGTTGCCAACTTTTACTTAAAAATGACAGTAGCTCCTTAACGGAGGCTCTTTTCTGATTTTCCATCCTGTCTATATAAAAATTTGTCTATATTGGTTATGGAATTATGTTTATTAATATATAATACAATTTGTATAGTTCTACAAATCTGAAAATTAATGATGTGTAGCATTTGAATAAATAACTCTACCAACTGGTCACATATAATAATGATTTGATGGTAATAAACCATGCGTTATTACAAATATCACTAACTGAAGATGGAATAAGTTCAACTGGCCGAATCCAGTGAAACAGCATGATCCAGTTTAACCAGTTGAATCCAGTTACCTACATGTCTTTTCATATTTGATGAGGTCTATGCACATGCATTGTCATTCCCAGTGGAGTAGAAAGGTAGATGAAGAGAGCCTTTGACATTGTTTATGTTCAATAAGTCCATTCACTTTGTAAGTTGTAGGAGTTTTTCACACAATGAGATGAGCTTTGAGTAATTTCCAGCTGGTTGATAGACATTGTCCATTCAAGGGAATCTCTTTCACACCCATATTATTGTTCTTATATTTCGTTTTAGTGCTAGTACTTGTCAAAAAATAAAAATAAAACAAATATATCAAAATTTTAGTCAAAACTGAGAATTTAATTCTAAACGTTTTTGAACTCAAAGGTTCCTTTCACACTGTACATAAGCATTGTTTAAACAAATCCATGTGCTGACTTACACATTTTCTTAAATTGAAAATTAGCTCATTGCCAAGGTTTGCAGAACATCACTCACAACAAAACAACTATCAATTATAGCTGATGCACATAATTGCAACATTTATTTTTAGACCAAGGCCTTGTTTATAGTGTCTGAATTGTTCTGATGATCTAATTGGCTCAACGTCTTGAAAAATGTTCCTGTAGCAATGGGCTCTCTGGGTGAAGAGTTATTTTAAAAATGCCTGTGAATTGAACGATAAGCCTGATTTAGATGAGCATGGTGGCTTGTGTGGACTGGACGTAGTCATCTATACTATAGTTGGTGTCTGCAAAGAAACATGGAAATTTGCATCAACCGATGTTAAAAAACAAGATAGTGGCATGTTTATTTCAAATGATACAGGAAGATGACTATTTGTCTGACATAGTGTAAACTTTCATGTATAAAGACAAGGACTGTCATAATATCAATATGACTAATATGTAAGATGTTTAATCTTGGACACTGTACTGCATGACCTTACCAATAATATGTGACCAATATCTTTTTACAGCACAGTTGGTCTCATCTTTGTTGTTCATTATGTATTTTTTCTGTATTTGGAAGCTAACTTTGGAATTTTGATGAGAAGAATAATACTTCAGAATACTTTATGGATTATTTCTACATATTACCTGCGTAAATGTGTCATATGAAGGAAAGCCAGTCGGTCGAGCCTGATGCACCACATGAAAGAGTCCTGCTAAAAAATCATGTTACACAATGAGCCCGATGTTGTATTTATTGTTCTGAAGGGCCTGCATGAAATCAAATAGGGCCAACAAATCTATTTGTGAAAAATTGAGGGAATATACTGTCAGGTCAAAACTCCATTCTTAATCTTATTTTATTTGATGTCAATTGATCTAAAATCTTTGGAAAAGCTTTGGTTTTAGTATCCTAATGTAAATTTATCCACATCGTTATGAAACGTCTTTGTTTGCCTGGTTTTCAAATTAAATATATAAAAATGCTTCAAATTTGCTTCTTCAAAGCTCAATATATATTAAGTATCTTTTTTGTACGATTTGTTTTATAAAGGATAATTAAGTATTGACATTTGAATAAACAAGCTTAGATCATTTTCATGTTCTACTTGGAAGCCTGGCAAACGGAGACGGGGAAAAGAACAAATATACTTATCAGTAAGGGACGATGTACATTTTGTCACACTCCACAAAAGTGGAACATTGTTCCACGTAGAGGTGGATGAGGGTTTTGTTCAAGTTTCAGATCCACTTTTTTTGTTATTTTAAAACTTTTTTCATGCACACCACAATTTCTCGTATAAAGCTTTCACTATTAACTACTTGAGTGTAGCATTATATTATTATTAAATACGCACACAGCAGAATTCACACTTTAATATTTTGATTTGTGCATATTTATATATTTTTAAAGCATATATGCAAAAGTAAGATTTGATATTGAATAATCGAGGCTGCAAAGCTGCAAACATTTTTATGATGCCGGGGAAGGGGGTCAATAAAAATGCGTGACACACTGTACATCATCCCTAAGACGGACAGAGATACTGGTGTGCGCCTTTTCCCATGTGAAGTCAGAGAGTTCCAACAGTTTTGGTTAGAAGGCCAGAAGAGCAGGTGCTCTGCAGGTGCCCTCGTCTGAGATCTCACAGATTGAACTCCGTCAAAAGCATTGCTGATGGTCCAATGCTGGTTCCCCTACTCCTTCCCCATAACTTTTAATGGCCTCGTCAAAAAGAAAAGTCGTATATTAGTGTTATAACTCATGCATGTTTTATTTGCATCATTTGGCATTTTATCAGAAACAATATTAAAATTTGTAATGTAGAATATAAAAATGCTAGATTTAAATCATTAGTTGTATTTAATACTTAAAGCTTTTAAATTTATGTAGAAAATGCCTTAAACACGAATGAAAAATCTTATTTTTGCTTAATGATTGTTGCGAAATGTTTTACTTTATACATAATTTATAAATACTAGTAAAATAGCACAAATAGAGTAATGCAAATTATGTCCAAAATACAATAATCAAAATAATCATAAATCATAGGAAATATTTGTGAAGTATTTACTATGTTTGTAATTTTCTTTAAAGTAGCTAAATCATTACACACAAAATTGCATTATAACATTGTTTGAAAATCTACTGGGATAATTATATACTAGGAGATATATTATTACATATATTATCATTATTTTTCATGCACTGCTATTCATATATAAACATTGCATTATGCGTATACAATATTTGAAAACCATGCTCTTACAGTTTATAAATCAATGATTCATACTTATTATAAAAAGAAAGAACTATATTATCAATATCATTTTTTTCTTCAAAATATCATTATCTTTAGAAATTCGATACGTGGAATCAGTAATTAAAAGAAGACATATGTACCATGTATTTATGTTGTATGTAAAACCGCATCCTGTGTAAAATGCATATTTACACGTGTTAAACTGAATCCTTATTTTGGGTTGCACTTTTACACGTGTAAAAGTGCATCTAAAAATTTAGGATGCTCTTTTACACGTGTAAAAGTGAATCTTTTCATGATAATCTGCATCTACCCGTGCAATATAGAATTCTTTTACTATTATATTTGAAAATGACCATATTATCACACAATTAGTGCAAATAAATGCGAGATAATGCTACACTATATGGGCGATAATACCAGTTTTACACGGGTGAGTACCGTGTAAAACCGCATCCCGTGTAAAGATGCATCTTTACACGGGATGCAGTTTCACATACAACATATGTACCACACTTGATAAAGTAATAACAATAATAATAAAAACTATTTGACATTCAATAATCCCAATCACAACATCAATGGTTTGAACATAAAGTAACCATTCGTATTGTGATTCGTATCAAACACTTTGCATACATTTTAAACACAATTATGTATAAGGTGGCGAAAAAGAGATATACAGAAAAGGCTTAGAGTGAGTTGGAAACCGAGCTCAGAGAGTATTGGTGAAGTTTGAAAAGTATGAAGGCACAAGATTTTGAAAACATCATGATTAAGCCTACGCATCCACAAATTGATATTCATTCTCCAGATTCATTTATTTGATGTTATAATATATTTATGCATTCATTTAACTTAAAATGCACTACTGAAGTTGTGAACTTTTTTATGATTAAACAACAATGCTTTACAGTAGTAACTGAACCACTAGTACCTATCAATGTAACATAGACCTCGCATAGGTTCAGCATTTGGTTGGTATTGGGCGCCCGGATTGCGAGGTAGCGACCCACGGCACCGGCGGCACACGTCAGCTTTTCCACGGGCGTTTCCGAGTATCCGGCCCGAAATGTGCACAAGATGCCCCCAGCTGAATGGTGAAAACACAGAATATAACTACACTAGCAAAAAGAGCTTTTTGGAAAAAAAGAGGGGTGGTGGATTTCATGTGGTTTGCGTGTGCCAAATCTCTCGGACATGCCAAAAACCACATGGACCTATGTCAATTAAAATCCCCTATCTGGGATTTGATATACTTCTTAAGTTTCTTTTTTTTTGCTATGTGAAAAGTACTGTTATTTAATTTGTAAGTTATATTCTTAACAGGACAGATGTCAAAAACGTTGAACAAATATGTTAGCTAGCTTTAAGATATGAGCTGCTGCAGGTCCTCTCATATTTATTTAATAGATATAAAAACAATCACAGATCTTTCTGCCTGCTTTAATGTCCAAAGTGTCCAAAATGTTTAATAAAGTTTTACAAGTTTCGACAGTAAAATGTCCTCCTCAGAAACCAAACTATTTGCAAACCATTTGACATATATATAGAAAATTATAATAACAAGTTTGATTACATATTATGGAAATTTAGTTAATATGTACAGAGTAGAACAGTAATTTCAGTTAATCAATTGGATGCTTAGTGTTATAAATATCTAAAGAATTAAAATATACATGACTTCATGAAAACTGAACACATAACACAATATGACAAAAACCTACTTGGATAAAAGCCAATTCTGAAAAAGTCCAGAAGAACCACTTGATAATCACGCAGGCGATCGGCTGTAAAACATAACATAATAAATAAAAGATGTCATTATATTGACAACTGCGTACAGTTGATTCAGGTCAATCATATTTAACCCACAGTGTATGCTAGGAAAGGATAATTCTTAAACTACTCTCTTTTTTGACAAGAAAAATATGGACAATCCTAATAGCCACGTTTCAGAGGTCATATCTTGACATCTCATTCTCAGAGTCCTTTGATCTCTGCAAATTTGATGATGTTCATATATTTGACCTATGAAAGTCAAATAAAAGAAAGTGCTACTTATAAATTGATGACACTATGATGCACTGTCAGTCTATAGCCTACTAGTTTGTACTATGCTATCATAGAATTTTAGTCATTTTTTCATCCTCTATCCAACACTGTGTTGCTATTTGGATCAATACAGTGATAAGAAAACTATTGAAGAACAAACTTTCACTTAAAATATATACAGTTTTCCATGATTTATAGTAAATTAACCCAAGTGGGAAATCAAATGCATTTATTTTTTCCATTTTACTATTTTCATCATCATTATCAGTACCAAAATAGTTTTCCAAAAGCTAGTATCATATCTTAAAATACATTTCATACGTTATATATAACTATATGAAGTTATGGATTTCATGATGTTAATAATGTAATATAATGTAATAATTTAAGTGTATTTCCTATACTTCTTGTGTGAAGATTTCATGATGGTAATAATGTAATGTAATTGAAACTCATTTTTTCTATTTTCTATACACTTCAATAAAAAAAAAAAAAAAAAAAAAAGATTTAAAGTAAATTAACCCAAGTGGGGAATCAAATACATTTATTTTTTCCACATGCAACAATTGACTTCTTTATAAGTCAACCATTTTCTTCTTTATAATTCCGTACAAAGTCGTCTATCAGAATTAATAAATATGAACTAGAACTACAAGGCATTTCCATTTCTTCTTTTAATTATGTTCAGTGAATAATGCCAGTGTGGCGTGAGTGATAAAGGCTAACAAGTTGATTTTTTCAGGGTTTTTCTTATTCTTTTGCTTGCCAATGTATTGGTAATTAGAAACCAAATAAAACTCTGTTTAAAACATTTTTGAAAAGAAATTGTTAATGGAGGCAGTTGCTGCGCATTTTCTTTTAAAGAGGTAAACGTTTGATTGTCTGTGTTACACTGATGGTTCTGCTGTTTTTGTTTTTTTTGGTTTTTCCTTTTTATTGTAAATATTACTTTATATTTTCATGTGGAATGTACTTCATGCATTATTCTGAAATGAATGCATAAATAGATAAATAAATAAATAGGCAACACTGATATTTGTATTGGTAACTCACGGCAACAGTCGGAACGTTTGTAGATGGTGAGGTTTGTGACATGTTGCGGTGTCCCCATATCCACCACCCAATAGGGGCTTGTGTCAGCATTCGTTGTGGAGCACGAAAAATCAAAATAATCCGTCGAACTGCAACCAAAACTTAGAGTGAGCCCGGCACACGCCATCTAACTAAAGGTTGGAGACCAAGAGTGGTCACCTCACTTTGTTCTGTTTAGTACCCAATCGAAGGTTAGGTCGTCAATTCACTTTGTTCTGAGCATAATGCTCATCATCAAAGTGCAGCAGTTAACATAATGAGCTATTGTTTCTGGGAATCCCTAGTTATATTATATTCTAAGTGATAGGTCTAGTAAGGACCCCATCCCGTGTGGCATGAGGTTGCTAGCCCCTACAGGATGTTGCCGGACCAGGTTAAGATCGAGCTGAAGTGAAATGTGCCCTAATCTCACAGCGGTCAACTTATCTCATATTTAGAATATGGCTTATATAATCCATTTAACTTCTATGTGTCTTAATTGTGTATTATAATGGCATGCACTGTGTTTAACACCAAACCACATTTTAAGTTAGAGTTAAAGGGCCACAATTGGTATGTCTCGGAAATCCAGAGGTGGCCTTTATTATTCTCTATTGCTTGAGACAGTCCCGTCGGGAGTCTTAATACCAGAGAAGTTGTGTACTTACTTGTTGCCGTCTACAGCACGCCATGCCGTTGCTCCTGGCGGCATGTTAAGAAACGAAGTAGAAGATTGCCACGCGTTCCTGCCCACTAAACTGAACTCGGCACCTGCAAAAATGACCATGATCAACACACCAGCCATAAACATGTCATAATTATAATTCAATACACTGGCCATTGAACGTGAAATAACGTCCGCGCGCACTAAATCATTTCTGTCAACTGACGATGGTCACATGGGATAAAGATTGTCACAATAAGTGCTGCGTCCCAGTGTCTCCTTGCAGACTTTTCAAAAAGTTCTCACTTGAGTTTGGGAAATTGTCTCCCTATAGAGCAACTTCTACAGATCCCTCGAAGAAACAAGGGTGTCTCATGGCCTCCTTCCCACTTAGAGTTTTCCATAGTTTCATGACTCTTTCTTTAGTTTTTGAAGTGACAAGTGTTGGTGGTTCTGGTGGATGTTCTACTGCAAATCCAGCAAATCAGCAAAACCTCTTTTTTCACAATAAAAACATTATGTATGTCTGCGGTATTGGTAGTGGAAAAAACAGACCTAGTTCCCATAGACAAATTCAGGGGACAGAGAAGATGCCTCCACGTCCATAACAAACGCAATGGCATTCTCAGCATGACCTTGACCTATACATAACCAATACACAACTACGAAACCCACAGCCTGCCCCCATTTCCACAAAACAAACCTGGATCTGCTAGTGCCGCATACAAAAACTAGAAATATACAAATGCACTTGCCTTGTACATAAGCATATCCTCCGAATACAATTACCACACATATTGTAAACCAAAGGTGATCTTTGCAGTCACATAATCTGTGACCCGCTCGAAGCCGCAACATTCCGAACACGGGAGTCGATGTACGAAGTACAACGCTCATGCTCGGTTGCATGGATTACACTGTGGATTAGTTGGCAGAGGCAGCTATTATAAGCGGGTCCACATCACTTATTGATCACCCTAAATTTGGATCTGCTCTTGCATTAACAGACACACGTGTACGTGCACGCAGACATCCACAATGACAATGTCACAATGACTAATTTCAAAGTGCAATAACATAGCATATGGTGCACATTTTTTGTGTATGGAAAAGTCCACAGCATCATTAATGAAACATAAGCTCTCAATGGTTGATATTGATTTTGTGTTGACAGGAAAGAAGAGATATGGAGACTAGTAACAACAAACGTGGCTCCTAATAGGGTTTCAATGTCATTTCCTTAAGCTTGGAAATGTCATCTGGAAAATTATTGTGACCCGGTGTCATGTCTGTTGTTGCTGTCACCCTAGACCCTGGATCTGCTAGTGCAGTGACATAGACAGAGACCCTGCCCCATGCTGCCACCAACACATGTACTGGTCATTGTTTTTGCCACATCCCCTATCGATCACACATACATGTAACTGCACCTGACATCTCTGAAATGCCATACTTAAAAAAAAATATATGGACCTGCCAGTGTACATAGCACATGGTCCACATTTCTGTGTTTATGCAGTTGTTATGGAAAAGTTCACAACATCATTAATTAATCAACGGTTGATATTGATGTTGTGTTGACAGGAAAGAAGAGATATTGAGTCTGGTAACAATAAACATGTCTCCTAATAGGGTTTTAATGCCATTATGTTAAACTTGGAAATATCATCTGGCAAATTCATCCGGCGTCAGCTATACGTTATTACCTATCTTTAACAAGACTCCAAAGGCAGCAAATGGCTTTATGGATAAGCAACGCTAGTATCATATACTGATATACATGTACATTGCCAACAAATATACAAATATTCCTCATGTTGTTTTTAAAGTGGAGAATCTAATGAAACATTCTTGTCTCAACTTGTCAGTAGTTGATAATATGGAGAATTCGTTGATGAGAATTGAGATAGTATGTAGCTTTATAAAAAGGTGATGCACGTAGTAAATCAAAACAGCTAAAGTAAAATTGTCAAACTTACAAAAACAAGGACGACCAAACGTAAAATACAACACTTTTAAATATCTTGAAACTGATTAATGTACACTTTATTATTAATGTTGCAGTATAAAAAATGTATTTCCCTGGAGATGACAACTACGTGTCGAAACGCTGGAAGAATCATTTAATAAATTAACTGAAATCATTGGTCAAAGTCAATGTTAAATTTTCAAATTTAAAGTCTCCAACAAAAAGAACAAAGACACAGACATATGTTGTATATAAAACCGCTTCCTGTGTATAAATGCATCTTTACACGTGTAAATCTGAATCCTTATTTTGGGTTGCACTCCAAAAGGGGTACGGCGTTTCGGCGAAACCAAGCGAAACCTACCGAAACCAAGCGAAACCAAGCGAAACCCTCACCATTATAGCGAAACTGCCCATCGTTTTAGCGAACCTCACTTTGGCCTAGGTGAAGCCCTCTCAATGTTTTAGCGAAACCCACTGAAACCCATCGTTTTGGAGAAACTGCAGGTCGTTTTATCGAAACCCTACTGACGTTTTGGCGTAGAGGGTTATAACATTAATCAACCAATCCACCAAACTATATTTCAATCATTATCATGTTAAGAGGCCCTAACGGGACTCGAACCTACGACCCGGTGTTTGGGATCGTGGTATCATTCTGGTCTCACAACCTTGAGGTGATGAGTTCGCATCCCGTCATTCCCATTTGGTATACCATAGTTTCTTGAATAGCCGCCACAGCGCTTATTACTTTCAAAGATCTCATTCACCTGGCGCTTATTCAAGGCCGGCCCGCAAGACCGGCGCTTACATCAAATAAGTTACCGCCGGCAGCACTTAGCGTATTTTG
>CM032663.1:12275493-12293428 GCA_019095985.1 Streblospio benedicti
TTGATATTGATTTTGTGTTGACAGGAAAGAAGAGATATTGAGTCTGATAACAATAAACATGTCTCCTAATAGGGTTTCAATGCAATTGTGTTAAACTTGGAAATATCATCTGGCAAATTCATCCGTGTCAGCTATACGTTATTACCTATCTTTAACAAGACTCCAAAGGCAGCAAATGGCTTTATGGATAAGCAACGCTAGTATCATATACTGATATACATGTACATTGCCAACAAATATACAACTGTTCCTCATGTTGTTTTTGAAATGGGGAATCTAATGAAACATTCTTGTCTCAACTTGTCAATAGTTGATAATATGGAGAATTAGCTGCTGAGAATTGAGATAGGTATGTAGCTTTATAAAAAGGTGATGCACAAAGTAATCAAAACAGTTAAAGTAAAATTGTCAAACTTACAAAAACAAGGACGACCAAACGTAAAATACAACACTTTGAAATATCTTAAAACTGATTAATGTACACTTTATTATTAATGTTGCAGTATTAAAAAATGTATTTCCCTGGAGATGACAACCACGTGTCGAAACGAAATCGTCTGTTTACACATGCCACACTTGCCTCTCATTTTGACTCATAAATCTCAAACAAGCGAGATGATATGAGTAAAAAAATTTGGATTGACATCTACACATTTTAAACTTTACAATGGTAATCATTAAATATTAAAAAGAAAAACTGTCAGTCCCACCTTAAACAATGAGACCATCTGTGATGTCTAGACATAAATAAATTGCAGATCCTGAGATCAATACAAACCAATTAAAAAATTCCAGGATAAAACTGGCAGAAGAGCCACTCATAATTACTTGGACGTTCAGCTGTAAAACACAAAATAATCATTAAAGTAATCAATGGTTTGGCCAATAAATATGTGTATGTGCACGTTATATGCACCATGTACACAAGGAGAGGATCACTTTGAAACTACTATTTTGTTTCACATTAATCATGGACAAACCTGTAGGTACATATATAAAAAAGTTGAAGAGCATGCACATTACCTATTTCAAAAAAAAAAAGCTTCGCCTAACCCTATTTCTAAAACAAAATCCCTTCCCTTGCAATTTTCATGTAGAATGTCTTTAAAAAGTAAGTTGATGATTTGGATAAGCGTGGCATTTGAAAATGAATGTCGTGTTATATCACTTATGTCGAAAAAATAAAATACTTTCACCATTTTATTAAAGATATTAGATATCAAGATTTCATGTAATATAATAATATAGTGCTGAATAGATAAATAAACTTGATAGTTGAAATATAGGTTAAATTCCATGAAAACATTCGAAAGACAATACAAATTGGAAGAAAACGTTTGTCTATGCTGAGCAGAAGGGTGAACAAAGAATATGAATAATTTAGTGGCGGTATGTGCATTTACTTGCATAATGTTTGCTCGTGTAGTTTTTTTAGTACTTATTTATTTGCCATGTGTGGGGTAACATTATATGGGACGAAAACTGAAATTGTGTCTTAGAAACAAAAGGCAAACAAACTCGATGAAATCCTCTTGTATGCATCAAACTAACAACAAGGCCCATAGATAGTTATGTTGGCGAAATTATATTTCTATTACAAAACACATTTATTGACAAAAATCGTTTTAACCATGATTTCTTTTTTCGCCCCCCCGACCCCACAAGTTTCATCAATCGGCCTCACTACAATTTCGAATTTATACCTTGTGATTATGTTTGAAACCTTCATAATATATGAACTTAAAATGACACAAGGCACAAACACAAATATAAAAACAACAAAATATTTAGAAATCATATAGTTTTAGTACATTGTTGTTAGGCCATATGCTAGAACTTACTCGGGTCGAAAACTTGAACGCAGTTTTAGCACCGTATGACACGGACCTTACAACATCTGTGTAATTGTCGTATTCTGGCCTCAACTCTTGGTCTTTGTTTTTAGGAGCTTTACTTAATTCAGCCTTGTTATAATACATTATGAAATCGAAACAAACTAGCACATTGACCGTTAAATGCTTTTACAAGAGGTTAAGGTGGGCGTTTATTGGAAGTATGCCTTTAACAGAATACCTGCCAGCTCAGGGAGGGGCGTTTAATAGAGGTAGGTTGGTATTATATTTGTCCTCGTGTATTCAAGTACTTTTGCTATGCTTATTACGTACTGCAGTTTACATTCGGCAATGTAAATAATGAGAAAGATAAATTAAATGTTTTACAGCCTCTTTATTTGGTACAAAATGTAACTAAATATGAATAATTGTTTAGGAGAGGAAACTCAAGATGTAACAAACATAAGATATTGGTGCAATATCTGCATGCTGTATAGGGAAAGTATAATTTGTATTCAGGGCGATGACAAACTAATAACTAAAACAACATTATGCAAAAAACCACTATCACAGACATTAGATAATTGAAACATACTTTTAAAATCTAAGTGAGATTGTTTCATCTAAAGGCTTAAAAATTTACATCAACCCAACGTGTATGGTAATCGCTGATCCACCTTCACTACTATGCATGATCAGCAAAGCACGGTGCCACATGATATAGACGGTTGCTATGTTACATCAATGCAGCAACTTCACAATAACATGCAATGATATAGCCATATAAGCTGACTGCACCAGTTGATGTCCATGCCCTCAGCATTCCCCCCACCCCCACCCTCACTCCACCGCCCCTCTTCAAGCATCACAAAATTGTCAATGAGTGCAGTCATTTTACTATTAATAAACCCCCCAAATCGTTAGTTTTATAATGATATGGTTGTAAATGTCTGTTGTTGTCGTCACTGGCGATGTTGCTGCTGCCGCTGCTGCTGCCGTCGCTGCTGCCGCCGCTGTGACGTCACTAGTTGTTGTCCATGTTGCCGGCGATGAGCTGCTGGAAGTCCACAGCCAGCTTCACCTGCAGAAAACAAGCGCACCGTGTCACTTTGAACCCCGACAATGAACTTGTTACTCAATTGATAACTTAGACAGTGCTCACTTTGTAGCATTGGCAGATCCAGGGTGGGCGCAGGAGGCGCACGCTGCCCCTTTCCCACCAAAACACTTCCTTTCCGTAGGTTTTTTGGCATGTCCTCCATCTATCGCGAGTACGAAACCCATGAAATCCCTGTATAAAATGCGTCCCCCTTTTCCAAAAACCTGGATCTGCCATTGTGTAGCGTTGTTCTGTTCCATTTATTATAGTATTTACAATACTTATATAATATTGGCTAAATTTAAGGAGATGATTCCCATTTTTATGACAATTTGACCGTTTAACCTTTCCTGTGATCCCATTTAGAAGAAAAAAAGCCAACGTTCATGTTTATTTTTGTGCTCTGGTATAACGATTCAAATGACGCATGTTGGCAACTTTTTTCATCCGAATACACACGGAAGTACATAAGCCCTTCCACTACTGCAGACAATTATGACAATTACTTTAATTGGGGTGGGGGTGGGGTGTGTGGGGATACAGTGGTGACCCACACTGACCTTGTCACTCTCCATGAGCGTGCGCAGGTAGTCGAACGAGTTCTTGTACTCCTCCGTGGTGAAGCCCAGGTCGTCATACAGCGCCTTCAGGCCGTCCACCCTGAGACAACCACAGCACAGTCACACAACAACGACAAACCAGGAGAAATGCTCCATTAAGAATGTTTTAGTGGTGTCAGTTCAGAGGGGGTTTCTTCATTGCGGTTTGCATTGTTCTTTTAGAGAAGTGGTTTTGATAGGGAGGTTGTCTGTTTAGGGAGCGTTCACAATTGACGTCAACCCTGAAGGGGGGGGGGGGTCAGCGAAAGTTGACGAAAGTTTACGGGGGGAGGGGAAGGGGTTATCAAAAGTTGCGAAATTTGAGTGGGGTGGGGGTGGGGGGGGCACCCGAAAAGTTGACTGGGTGACGTGGGAGGAATGGGTTGGCAAGTTGACACCAACTTTGTACATTGAACTAAAATTTGTATCTTAAATTCTGTAGTAAAGTTATCAATTTAGGACTAAATTTATACTTGACAAGTAACACTGGCAACATTTGTTGTTTGGTTGTCTTAGTTAGCACAGATATGAAAGAAACTTTGTGACTCATAATGGTTCACATATATAAATTTTTATTCAAAACAAAGTAGCAAAATATTTTTAAAGTAATGAAGAACTCAACTGTTTCTTATGTGATTTGCTGACCTATTTCAAACACCATGTGCTTTTTAATGATTCAGTGTAATAATACGTATCATAATGGATAAAAATAAAAAAATAAAACATTATATCAGCAAATAAAAGGTATATCCACAAAATCACAAAAGGCACATCCAGAAGAAGGGTGTTGAGTTGTGAAAGAAGGTAAAAAGTGGTGAGAAAGAAAAAGGGGGTGGGGTGGGGTGGGGTGGAGTCATTACGTGGGTGGGGGGGTCTTATGTAGTTGACGAAAGTTGACGAGGGGGGGGGGGTGTCAGAAAGTGTCAAAATGTGGTTGACGTCAATTGTGAACGCTCCCTTATAGTGATTTAATATACAATAATTAATACCCCCAAACGCTAATTTTCTGTTATTTCTTGATACCACTGCTTGTAAAGTAGCCTTGTTCATACAGGCTTTCAAACCATAGAGTTACCGCCAAGTCTAGTTGATCACAGCTACATACAAGAAAACCCCCGCGTCATACATCACGGGATCTCCCGCCCATGAGGGATCATGAGGTGATAACATTGCCACGTGACCATATAAATGCACGGGAAAGTGGCCGTTTTTGACGTGATATTTCTGTACTTAAAATTGCTATACTTTTTTAGTTGTGAATTGAAACACATTTCATACTCGTAATTGTATAACATACTGGACTGTTTTTTTCTTTCTTTCTTTTTTGGCTTCTCCTTTTTTTTTTTTTTTTTTGGTGGGGTGGGGGTGGCAGAAGGTGCTAATAAAAGTATCCTGGGGCTGACGTTACTACAGCGTAATATGTACTAGATGAAATACCTTCCCAAACAATCACAATGCGACACGTGTATCACAGCATGCCAAACGCTTCTTTTCCACTGTTAAGAAAACGATACCAGTTCCAAGCGTTTTCTTGTTTACGTCAATAGGGCACATGTCCATTTGTTATCACCAAAACGGAAGTGAGGGTTTTCTTGAGGATTGACAGAATTCCTGGTAATGAGGGCGGGTTTGTACAAATAATAAGGAAGATATGTTTTTTGTACATTCATGATGGCTCTGGCGGCCATTTTGTTTTTTGCTCGTAAAAAACCATTTGTTCAAATGTGCCAAACAAAAAGTAGCACCCGGCTAATTTCTGCCTAGAACACCCCCATAGAACCATAATCCACCATAAAACATCATACTCTCAACAAAACACGCTTCAGTGACAACATCCCCCTCGCCCGACCGCCTCTACCTGGCGTCCTCGCGGATGGCCGTGGCGTTGGCCGTGGCCGTGGTGTGCACCAGCTCGGACGTGGCGTCCGCCGTCTCCGAGATCTCCGCAGCCTCGTTCTCTATGTCCTTCACCTGCAGCAGACGACAATCACGTGATACAGTCATTTGGTGGCGGCACACGCGGAATGCAACACTGAATAGGTTTGGCGTAGAATATGTTTTTAGAATCTATACACAGTAATCAATGTGGTGGACTGTATTTTAGCTATTGCAGAAACGAAAGTCGCCCCAACCACCATTCTTTGGAAAAGCTGCGCACCTGATTTTTTAAATTTGATTTTGAGACACAAATCTTTGTGGCTACTTTCGGTAGGTGTTATAAGGCAATTTACAATCGCATTTAATGCTATATCATTCAAAATGTGTATTCAACACAACATTGATAGCTGCCACGCTGATAAACGTTAGAAAATGAAGGAAATACATCAATTTACACCATGTGGTGTAAGTCTTGCACCCACCATGTGGTGTAAGTCTAGCACCCATCATGTGGTGTGAGTCTAGCACCCACCATGTGGTGTAAGTCTAGCACCGACCATGTGGTGTGAGTCTAGCACCCACCATGTGGTGTAAGTCTAGTCACCCACCATGTGGTTTAAGTCTAGCCCCCACCATGTGGTGTGAATCTAGCACCCACCATGTGGTGTAAGTCTAGCACCGACCATGTGGTGTAAGTCTAGTCACCCAGCATGTGGTGTAAGTCTAGCACCGACCATGTGGTGTAAGTCTAGTCACCCACCATGTGATGTAAGTCTAGTCACCCACCATTTGGAGTGAGTCTAGTACCCACCATGTGGTCTGAGTCAAGCACCCACCATGTGATGTAAGTCTAGTCACCCACCATGTGGTGTAAGTCTAGTCACCCACCATTTGGAGTGAGTCTAGTCACCCACCATGTGGTGTAGGTCTAGTCACCCACCATGTGGTGTAGGTCTAGTCACCCACCATGTGGTCTGAGTCTAGCACCCACCATGTGGTGTAAGTCTAGCCCCCACCATGTGGTGTAAGTCTAGCACCCACCATGTGGTGTAAGTCTAGCACCCACCATGTGATCTGAGTCTAGTACCCACCATGCTCTCTGTGGTCTTTCTTTCCAGCGTGGCCTGCTGCTTCAGCTGCTCCGCGTCCGTCTCCTCAATCAGCACCTGCAAACCGCAGCCACAGTCAGAAAGCAAATACCTACTCGTGTCTGCAGCCATTTAGAACAATGCCATTATTCATCCCCTTAATACCATAATTTGATACTCCCTAGGTCGCTTGATCCTTATGTTAAAATGTGGGTATATGGTTATGTACGTACACCGAAGTAAGTGATATGACTACTTTAATTACATACAAACAAAATAACAAAAACCAAACAAACAATGCACAGTGGTGTTGCTTCACACATAATACGAGGTTTTCATCTAAATCATTAATATATCCACTATATAAGTTAGGTCATGTATTAGTCATGATCTCGCAATTTATTGCATTAATAGCCATATACGCCCTCAATGAATTTTGGTCTATGAGTTTTACCTTTTCTGTACCATAGAGTTATAGATTATTATTCCTACATCACATACATTGTCTGCCTGTTCAAATGTATTATGACATATCATATTGAATTTTAGAACAAACAAAAACTTTCAATTGGTGCGAAAGGGGGTTAAGAAATTGTTAGAGCTTTAGTGCCATGATATAGACTATTGTTAAAATCAACCTTCTATCCTGGTTTTATGCAAATTTATAATTCTACTAGTATATTGGATCAGTAGAGCGCAAGTGCTGCTTAAAAAGTATTAGAAACAAACAAAAACAAACAAAAAGTGAACAACTAGATTAAAGCTATAAATATAGTGACTGAAAGTGAGAAACAGGAACTAAAATAAAAGTGCAGTAGAGTTCAATTCATGCAACAGTGACGGTGCAGTGTCCATATACAGTGGAATTTCCCGTTAAGACCACCTCTCTCCCGAGACCACCTCTAGCTATAGTGTGACAATGTCTCAGTTTGGTTACAAATCCCCATGAAGAGACCACCTCTGTATTGAGACCACATGAGGCCAGCAGGCGGTCTTAACGCTGAGGCTCCACTGTTTCACAATAGCTACCAAAGCGCGCATGTATTTTTCTTGAAGGTCGTCTGGGATTATGATCAGTCCCAGTTGAAAATAGCGCAGGTCCACAAAGTGACCCATGTCACTGATGTCGCATGTACTGTACTCCTTGCACCCCGCTATGCACGACTCTGAGGGGGCAAACACACGTGGTTTATTATCGTTAAAGCAGCTGTTCAAACGTGGGACTATTTTTCAACACGCATTGTCGGGTACTATTTATTGAATACTGCGTCAAAGCACCTGTTGTTCAGTATTTTGGTTTTTCGTCGGCTGATTTGTGGGTGGGACGCTTCAATCTAAAATTGAATGGATACAGCCCCACGTTTGAAGGTAAGAAAAAGAGTATATTGTACCAGAGCGCGCAGATATTTCTCCTCTAAATCATCGGGGATTTCCACGGCTCCCAGTTGAAAGTAGCGCAGATCGACGAAAAAGCCAAAGTCACTTTCCACACAAGAGGAGTACACTTTACAGCCGGGTATGCAAGAATCTAGGGGTGAGAGAATGCTGATTAGAACAGTTCACTACGAGAGGAAGATACTATAAGTACCTCTTTAAAGAGATCACCTCTTTAATGGGGTCATATCTTCACACACCATGCCTTCGTAAAGAACAACGTGAACTTCAATAAAGAGATATCAGGAAAAGTCAGTCTCTTGTGTGGTGGTATGAGAGAGGTTCTACTGTATCTGGTTTGGTGCGAGACGGGGGACGTTGTGGTCTAGTGAATGTCCTGATGAACAATCACGACTAGATGCTTACAACAATGAAACAAGGACAACTGTATCTAGATCTACAAATAAAACAGATGTAAAAATTAGGTTTAAGCTATACAAATACAGAACATATTTACAACAGATGGTAGCATATCTGAAATAACCAAAATCAATGGCAAATAGGAGTAAATATGAATAGAAAGACCGTGTGTACAACAGTTGTGAAGCAGGAGGTCTAAGTGAAGTGTACCAGAGCCCTGAGGTACTTCTCCTCCAGGTCGCTGGGGATCTGCACGGCACCTAGCTGGAAGTATCGCAGGTCCACAAACAGGCCAAAGTCAGCCTCCGTACACCAGCGGTATGGGGAGCAGCCCACGATACAGCTGTCTGCATCGAGGATGGAATCCACAAGGTGTCAGTGTCATAGTTCAAACATTGCATGATTCATTTGAACATTTAAATTTTAAAGGTATACAAGTTTTAAAGATGTTTCTTTTCAACAACAATTGTTGTATTATCATTTAGTAGTGATTTCTGAGCATCTGGATTCATCATGTGGAGAAGGTAAAACCTACGCAGATGCTTCTATTTGTCATCTCTAGTGACGTTATTGTCTTTGATGTTCTGATAAACCCTTTACTTATTAACGATAGTAAAAAAACATGTCAATATGTTATCTAATTTCGGGGCCCTATCATTAGCCTTTGTACCTCGTGTAAGTTCACAGTCAATAAACAACAACAATAATTGAGTTTGCTCAACATCCTCTCCCCGTACCTGTAAGGAATCGTTCACAAATGACGTCACCCGGCAAGGGGGCGGGCGAGGTTGCTCTAAAGATGAAAAAAGGCGACAAGGGTCGGGGGATGTAAAAAGGCCAAACATCAGATGACGTTATTAGTGAACAATCCTTGAGTTCACAATCAACAACAGCTGACTGTGCTCCCGTACCTGTGGTCTCGCAGTCCTTCTCGCAGCAGCGCCCGCTGAGGCGGTTCCTCACGGCGCGGTTCAGTGCATCCTCCACCAACATGCGCTCGCGGATAAACTCCCGCGTCGTGAACAAGTTCGCCTCCGCCTGCAGAGAGCATGGTAGTACTGTACTCTATTAGGACCACCAGTGTTAGGTCTCCATAGAGAGGGGGTCTCTATACGGAGGCTCATTTCGGTTGCTTTATAATGGTTTAGCCTTAGGGCTGTTTTATAAAGTTGGTCTCAATCGAGATGTGGTCTCAATTGGAGGTTCCACTGTAAATGTAGCGTACAATAGAATGTTTACTATGTAATTAGTGTAATTACTCTAATGTACTGATGTGTAGACCTTATCCCCTTATCCACTGCCCCCCCCCCCGGTCTTAGCACCCTGCCTCCCACCTCACTTTAAAAGCGTCCTCGCTTACACTGTAGAACCTACCACCCCTCACTAGGACGCCCCTCCCCGCCCCCTTTTCACCATAAGCGTGTCCTCTCCCGAGCTCTATGCTACTCCCACAATCCTTGCCGCCCCTACTCCCCAGGGGCTCCCCTCCCTCCTCACCTTAAGCGCGTCCTCGCCCGCGCTGTACACCTTGTCGGCGTAGTTCTTGTCGAAAGTGTCGTGCAGGAGCTTGAGCTGGTGCGGCCGCACGAAGTACTGCATGTGCGCCGTCAGCGTCACCTGGTGAAAAACACGGATGTATGTACGAGTGATGAGCCAATTCTTCATTTACAAGTTGCGCAGAAAAGCTGCGCACTCGTCTTTCTTATATTTGATTTTGAGACAGATGTTTTTATGGGTACTTTCGCTACATTTTATAAGGGGATTTACAATCGCATTTAATGCTATATCATTCAAAACGTGTATTCTATATAATACGCTGATAAACTTAGGAAAATTCAGTAAATACATCTATATGAGGCGTGCAGTCATCATAAAAGTGAAGTTCTCAACTTTGCTCCAATCACAGGCCGTCTGCAAATTTGATTAAGACCGGTGTTTTGCCCATAACATGGCGCTAGTGATACAAGAAGTGTTGCTGTTGATTTTAAACATAGTTGTTTGTTTTTAGTTATGAGAATGGATGGCAGCATTACAAACTCCTGACATCCCAGTCTACTCTGCCATTCGTGAAGCCACAGCCAAAATCCATAAACTTAGTTACTGGTGCCTGCAGAGCAGGTCATTTGCATACATGTACCTTACAATCATCTCATATGTATTCCATCCTTAAAAGATATCATAATTTGGGATTCCCCAAATCAATAACAGATTACGTGAAACGCTGCACGAACTGATGTGGCGACTTAACCTTTGGTTGGGTGAAACCTGGTTGCAGTCGGGCATAAACTTTAAATGAGCATTTTATCATAGAACCAATGTCTATTTGTTGTATGACAATGAATACACATATAGAATAGAATAGAATGAGAAATGGGTGTTCTTCATACTATAAATGCCCTCAGACCCGTGTCACACAGGATTACCCCCCCCCAAAACCCCAACTGATTGACATCATATGAAAAATGTGTATTTCTCGCCTGCCATCGGCATTCTATCAAAAATTAAGCACTGATAGGAGCTTAATGTAAACTTACTATAAAATTATTGGCGTCGTATCGGCAGTGTACAAAGCAGAATTCGAGCATATTGGCCACTCCAGGTGTATTCTTATTGAGGTCGTATCGGTGTCTTACCTTATAAAAGGCGTAATATTAGCTGACTCTCGGCTGTATGGCGGCTGATCAGCAAAAATCAGACCTCGTATCGGGCGAGAGCTTATTAAATATGGACTGAACACACACAAGTGGGCGTATTGTCGTCATACTGGAACACTTTGCAGTTTGTTTAAACCTGCTTTACACATTAGCGAATTCTACGTGCAATGGCGAACTGGCAAATTCGTCAGGAAATTTTGAACATGTTCAAAATTGATTGACGAATATACTGGTTAGTTCAGGTTCGTTTCAAATAGTTACGCTACGTCTATGTTTCGTAGAATATACGCACATATAAGTAACACCTTTTTTTTTACTCAGTAACCAAGTGTAACATGCATTTTTTACTACGTCCAATGACGCCTCAATACTCCCGCGTGGACAACCTGGCAGAAATAATATTTATTCTTTGCACAGATTCCATAAGATCGCCTATGTGTAGAATGGGTTTTAATACAATGTCAGTACGCCACCCCCGAATTTATCCTGTGTGACCCCGGCATCAAGGCGTGCGCCTCACCTGCAGCTTGTCGTCTGTGAACACGGTGACGCGGTCGAACGTCTCGAAGTGCGCGTCGGCCTGGAACTTCTTGAACTCCTTGCTGGGGCCGATGGAGTAGCGGCCCGCCTCGTACACGCGCCCGTCGTACACCGTGCCCGTCGGCTTGCTGCGCGAGAACCCCATCTACACGCAAATACATGTAAATGTAGATTGGTAAAAAATGTAAATGTCAAGGATTTATAGTCTACTATCGAGGGGCTGCACTGCTCAGTCGACTGAGACACACCAGGTCATTGGCGTCTTTGTCACTCAACGTTTTGCCTTTCTCGACTCTCTGGGGGGTGGGGTGGGGGCATACACCACTGGCTGCATAGAGCATTTGCTGATGTAGCGCACACATGCTAGCCTACCTATACCTGTTTTACATGTAGGTACCACGGAGTAGTGCGCAACCTGTTCGAGATGAATGTGCTCAACATTTACCACCAGATCCGACCGGGAATCTAACCTACGACCTTCCGGTCACGAGTCCAACTCCCTAACCATTCGGCCACGGAAGCACGTGTGGTGGCTGATAGTTGTGATCCAAGATTTGCTCTCGCGACTTTACAATTTACACCAGGTCATTGGCCCACTTATTGATCTTCCATCGACCATTTCGATATGCTTTCATCGGCAGCAGCCTTGTATTCAGCGCACAATGCTAACCACACACACACACAATCTCCCACTCAATCTTTCCACCCAATGACCTGTACCTAATTAACGTGTATGTGTCACGGAGCAGTGTGCAACTGTTTAGGGATGAGTTTGCTTAGCATCCACTACCAGACCGGACTGGGAATCGAACCCACACCTTCTAGTCACGAGTCCAACTCACTATCTACTTGGCCACGGAACCACAATGGTCTTCTTCCACAGAGGATCAGACTGCGACTGTACACCAACACCAGGCCATTGGCAGAATCCTTTTCACACTATGTCGTTCACAATCACTCACCATAACAGTAATTTTGTTCATCATCTAAACTTTTGTTACATTCTATCCATCTGCATAATCGTTTATTCAAAACAGAGGCGTATCACTTACAAATTATGTTCATTAGTGTGTTTTCATATGTTACATCATCGCCAACCACACCCCAGACATAGGCAGATCCAGGGGGGGGGGGCACACCAAAATACTTCATTTTCATAGGGTTTTTCATGAAATCCCTTAAGTGCGCCCCCCTTTTCCAAAAACCTGGATCTGCCATTGCCAGATGATTACTACTATTACTACACATTCCCGCATCACCCCAGGGCCTCACCTGGTAGTATTCTAGCGTGGAGAAGCTCATGGGCAGGAGGATGACCAGCAGCAGCACACCCACGCCCACCACGATCCCCACCATCTTCACCTGACCCTCGTCCAGTCCCATGCTGAAACACAAAGCACGGGGTACAGTGGTAGGTGGTCTCAATAGAGAGGTGGTCGTATCTCTATACAGAGGTTCATTTTTGGTAGCATTATGAGGGTTTGGGGCCGCAGAAAAGTTGTCTCAATAGAGAGGTGGTCTTGATTAGACAGAAAATTAGTTTGCTATTGAAAAATAAAAAAAAATAAAGATTTTCTTTTCAGTATCTGATTATATGCTTGCTAAGATTAGTATAGAGCAGCAATGCCTCTCATATTGATCAAATATAAACAAGTTTTTTTTCTTCCTGCCGTGTTAATGAAAGCCAAATCTAATGTTTTTTTCAAATAAAATGTTAAAGATTTTACACACAACGACTCTTTTAAGCTTCGACAACAAATGTCCTCTTCAGAAACCAAATTACAAATAACACTTCTTCCATTAATATAGTATTAGTATAATTATTAAATAATTAGTGAAAAGACATGTTTAGTGGAACACAAAGACTGATACTGCTGCCTCTACTGATAAACAATAAAGCTAATTAGATAATAGAAAACGTAATGAATACCTTGCAGTATACTGATGTTGTATTCACGAAAATGGTAATCACCTGTTTTAAATCTCTTCACCGTATTACTCTGATATCAATAATGACGTATTTACCTACATCCTAAATGACTGATGACTTAGCCACACGTGATGTTGACAAACGTGGTGATAACACTGATAAGAAACTGTGTTGATAAAGTGCAATACTTATTACAGTAGGTGTGGGGCCGAATATTACTACTTGATTATAGTTGATGCTGATATAATCATCTGCTGTGGTGTAATCATTAGCCAATATCTGGTCTTTGCCTGGCTGGGCGATCCATGGTTTTGGAAAAGTGGCGCACTTGAGGGATCTCATGTTGTACAATTAAAAATTTGAAAATAGACTCATCGGACGTCTTCTTATATAGATGTATTTCTTGATTTTGTGATAAATCCTTTAAAACTTACTGTCTGAATGTTTTCGGACATTTTCAATGTCCATCTTCCGAGACTTCATTTTCCTGTCACTGGATGGCAGCACGTGACAGTAAAAGAAGTCAATGGGTATTTGGTTGTTTCAATTACAAATGTCTTAAAGTTATAGATTTATGAATGCTTTCCACCACCACACACCTTGCTTGGTTCTATGCCTAATTCAGGCAGTAGCAAGGCGTCATTTTGACGATGGTCGCCACAAGAAAAGCAATGGGAATAAAAGTCCCAATACACTAGCACAACCATCCTCTAGACGGCCCCATTACATGTAAGGGAGCGCACATAAATTACTTCCCAGGGCCATTTGGTTTAACCAACTTTGAAAAATTCAGCGACCCCCCATTTCTGAAAATGAAAAACTGAGTGACCCCCCTTGAAAAAAAAAACTTATAAATTGAGTGGACCCCCACCTAATTGCACAATAAAAGTGTACTCAACAATAGTGGGACCATACATATTTTGTCGATTGAATGTTATGCAAAGTAGTTGAATAGGCTTCTGATCCAGACAGTAATTCGCACGTATTCTTTGTTTTGGTATGAAAAAATAAATGAAATAAATAAATAAAAGTGCGTAAAATCTCCAAACACAAATTGAACTTTTTGTAACATTTAAAATTGAAACCCCTGGACACTAAATAAATGAGCAACCCCCCTTACCAAATGGCCGACCCCCTCTGGGAAGTAATTCATGTGTGCTCCCTAAGACATAATGGGGCCATTAGAACATTGACCAAAAACAGCTTTAGAACATGTGACCATGTGGCTCCACGTGGGAAGAAAAAATAAAAGAAGAAAAGAAAGAAAAAAGTGAGGTCGAATGGCTCCAGCTTACGATTTTTTTTATTGCTGCGCACGTCTGTTGTTTGCTGTTCACCGGAAGTGGGACGTTTGATCTTGCGATCATCACCGGGGTATAGAATCACTGGTACATAGTATCACGGGTATAGAATCACTCGGGTCTAGTTTCACCGAATTGGTTTTGTTTGATCACCGGGACAGTTTTTTTTACCGGGACAGTTTTTTTTTTACCGGGACAGTTTTTTTTACCGGGAATGTTTTGGGTTTGATAACCGGGTTGCGACGTGCACCCTTCAACGGTAGAATCACGGAAGAACCACCGTATAGAAGCCGACTAGCATCACCGTGTTGAGTGACTAGTCCCAACAGGTCTCCGCCAGTCAACGTTGCGCTCCGTTCTTTCTCAAGCCCTTCACTGCACAACCCTAGCGTAAGCGTGGAAACGGACCTCAATGGTTCACTCTACTTAGTCTGCTTTTATAAAGAGCTGCAGTCTCCATGGTTAATACTGTGTGATGTGGTCTTTGTTTTATTGGGGTTAGTGAATATTGTAGTGGATTGTGGGTTTTGTTGAAGGGAGTAGATTGGCATTTGGTTAATTTAGATGAAAGTGTAGTTGATTTATGTTGGATAAGAGTAATAGCGAATGTTGTGTCTTCTTTGAGAACATATCATAATGCACTAGAGATGTGATGACAAGTTTAAATTCAAGATGAAATTTGAACAAGTCATGAGCTACTTGTGTGTTTAATTTCACCTTGCACTTTACAAATGCTACACTTAGGTGTACTGTCTTTAATGGCCTTGGTGCAAATGTTCATATAGAGGATTCATGTCCGTGTGACTATATCACATGCCTCTACCGGGACTGGAACCCCGGGCCACTGTGATTTCACAATTGTGTTTTTAACAATATTTAAAACCCATCCAAATAACAGGAGTGAGACAAAGTGATCTGTGGACATATAGAAATGTGTTCTGTGTAGTCACCGTCCAAAACCGGCCAGTACTTGTAACAAAATAACAGCGTGTACCAGTAACAAAAATGGCGGACCACACTGTGGGTAATAAAGTTTATGCTGCTTTTGTTAATGCAGGTATTGCTATGTGTAGTCAAGTTTCAATCAGCCCAGACCTTCCCATACTCACATACTTTCTGTCGGTCTACAAGTCTTGTAAACGAAGTAGTGACAGTCTCGTTGATGTTATGGTATGATTCTACAGACACTCATTGTACACATACAATATGATTCTCGAAAGTTGCACCCAACCACAGGTGAGGCCGTCACATCAGTTTCTTGTGTTCTAAACCTAACCATTTAAAGCAGTAGACAGTGTTTTACGTAATCAGCTATTGATCTGGGGAAACCACAGTTATGGTATCTCTAAGGGATAGAATACATTACTTCAATGTGAGGTATATGTATGCAAATGAGCTGCTCTGATTGGCTGCATGCATCAGAAACGCTATGGATTTTGGCTGTGGCATTGTATTGATAAATGCCACCGTCTTAGTATAGGCCGCTGGCCATTCCTTGTAACCATGGTGAGCCACTACAACAATGATCGTCAATTCTTCCGAAAACACAATATTATAATCATCACAAACACGACCGGTAGAATGTCACGTGTTTTGCTGTTACACAACATTTAAATAAAACACATCCGATTACATATTGCAATAAAACCACCATAAACTTTCTTATCAACGACGTGATCCGCAATTTTCGTTACCATTACAGACCGGTTCTGGACAGTGATATTGAGTATAAGAAAGAAGCGCATCACTGTCGAAACACTGGCATGCTTGAATTTGCCATCTAGAATCTATTCTTCATATACTTATACGATAACTAGACACGCAAAAAGGATGCAATTTGTTTTGCTAACAAAATGCAACATTGCATCACTAAAAACGTACAGCATAGTCAGCGTAGATGTAGTACGAAGTAGGCAGATCCAGGGAGGCGCAGAGGGCGCCCCCCCCCCTTTTACACCAAAATGCTTCATTTTCATAGGATTTTTTCACGTCTGCCAATGTTCCTAAAAGTGTGAGGTCAAAGCCTTCCATCAGGATTTTATGCATACTGAGTCTACAAGCTAAGTAAGTACTAAGTAATTGGCATGGGAAGTACACATCTGTAATGGCACAGTGCTAATTTTGGTTCTTTTGTTGATGGAAGCGGACCTCATCGGACCAAGATACATGTAGTTCACTTGCATTTATACACAACAGTTCCCGTCAATGTTAATACTGTGTGAGATGATTTATGCATTCTTGATAATCGTCATTAACCCAGTAGATTGTGTGTCTTGCTGAATGGGGTAGGTTGGCATCTGCTTTATTGAGATGAAAATGTAGTTGATTTATGTTGGGTTAGATTGGCAGAGAATGTGGTGTTTTCTTTGAGAACCTCTCATAATGCACTAGAGAAGTGGTTACGAGTCTAAATTCAAGATGAAATTTAAACAACTAAATTGTGTTTCTTGCCGTGAAAATGTATCCAAGTTGTGCGCTGTAAGGTGGCAAGCATAATTAATTGTACAGTGGGGATTCGGGGGGGGGGGGGTCGGCCATTTGGTATTGACGAGATAAAAAAATTGAACGCCCTCCCTAACTCTCTACGTTGAAATTGAATGCCCTCCCCATATGAACATAAAGAAACTGCGCCCCCCCCCCCTTGCCGACCGAATATATATGAACAATGACAAAAAAAGTATGATATTGGACAGATTCCCGGAAAACTGTTTAAAGTGTATTGCAATGAATCATTCACTGTCAATGGTCAATGAATACAAATTTCGCAATCTATTTGACTTGTTGACATTAATGCAAAAGCATGCATATTGCAGAAATGCATCAATTTTCGACAAAAGTGTGTAAAATATTATCTTTTCAGTCTGAGAATTGAATTAAAATTTAGCGCCCTCCCTTCTGTGTCAAAACAAAATTGAGCACCCTTCCCCCACTATTAATAACATGCTTAACAGGTACTAACGCCTACGGTCCACAAGGTGTGTTTCCATTTGGTCTGTCACAACATATAGCTTGGAGGTATTGCGTTTAGAAAGAATACATTCTGTACTCCATCTTGAAATATTTATGCTGTTCTTACATGAATGTAAATGTTTAAAAATTGGTCTACAAAAGAAGCAATGCACAGCATGAATACACTTGCACGAAAGGGAAGCACCGAACACCCGTGTTTCTGTGCTCTGTGCAATAATATCTAAAATATAAATATAAATGACAGGAGTGG
>CM032663.1:12300370-12320725 GCA_019095985.1 Streblospio benedicti
GAACTATGAATGAATGAAACTAGTTTTTCCCCACTTTATTAAATGCAATAAATAAAATGTAATACAAACTGTATATATCAACTTGTCATGATATAAATGGACTGATGCTATTTAATTGAATTTAGAAAAGCGATTTAATCTTCAATCTGTTATTTTTGAAAAAAAAAGTAAAAGAATTTATATTGCATTTTCGAAAATAAAAAGTTAGTGGTTAGTCGAAAGATAATTAAACATAATATAATTCAATCTTGATAAAGGGTTTCATACTTCATTTCATAAGTTGCTTGCACTGGGTCAGATAATTGCTCTAATATAAGAGCCGATGAGGTATTATCAAAAACTCTAAATTCAATTAATAGCACCAGTCCTTTCATATCATGACAAGTTAACTTTGATATTTTTAGCAGTACAAATTCTTGGGGAAGGCATACTTAAAGAATTTTTCTATCCAATCACTAAAATCTCTGTCCAAAAGCATTTTTTGGCAAATATGAGCAATACAATTGCATCTGTTGAGTTGACATATGAAACTAGGTACAAAATTACAAGATATTTTATACAACCAAATGATTGATCACATACCAAAGCACAGGCCGAAGAAAAAGATCAGGACATTCTACCAACATTTATTAAAAAAATATAAACGCTTGCCACGGCCCCTTTCAGTAAATTTACAAAATTTGGACGTTTGACCCCCTCAGTAAAACTTCAAGAATCAGAATATTTGAACCCCCCCCCCATATTCTTCCATTGTAAACGGATGACCCCCCCCCCCACAACTTCCATTTTGAAACTTCTGACCCTCCCACAATTCAAATTCAAACTTCTGACCCCCCACAGCATTCAAATTCAAATATTTGACCCCCCCAGTTTTTTCCGCCCCCCCCCCTACGGCTTAAATAATAATGACTCAGCCCTAACTCGGGCATTATTCAACAAATTCGCGCAGTGATATCAAGATAGAGTCTTCAAAACCAGAAGATATTTCTTCAATACTATTCAAATGCACATTAAGATTGTAATTGTATACTCTTTAGAAAATATCTAAATACTAATATGCTAATTTAGTTGTTTTTGCCTAGCGAACTCCTCTTTAAATCGACTAGATATAGTTCACAATCCATTTTGAAGTTCTGATAAATTACGAATTGCGTAAAAATCTGTGTGATACTTGCATCGATAATGGAATTGATGTACTAGTAATTGGCCCCACACCTGATGAAAACAATAACCCTGCTACTGCAGAACTCTGATATTGACACTAACAAAATATTGCATGTAAACATTTGTCGTGATAAACTATTATTACAAGTTCAGTAAATCATAACTACCGAATACATAAAAAAGAGTACGAAGTCGTCCACATAAGTTTTGATTAATGTGTGTGTATGTCTGAAAGTGCGTTTTGCAGTTCATAATGTAGGATACTTTCACCACTAGATTACTGAGTCACGCTGTTATCACCGATTATTAACGTCAAATAGACACAAGTCATCAAACCACGCACGTCAACACTCCACTTTATTTGCAATATTATAAGTCTCGGAGGATCCATCGGCAGTTGACATACATTTCCGGATATACACAATACAGGTAATCCAGATTTTCTAATGTGTATGTTATTTTGACAATATAACGTGAGTTTACAATGGGAAATGCACTAAATACGATTATAACTTAAATGCAAGTGCACCACTGCACGTATGTCACAAAACAATAATTACAGCGTGGTTTTGCACTCTGGTTAGAGACATCAATTTCGTCCGACCGTCCAACCAACAAACCGTGATTTAACCCCTCTACAGGTCACATCGTTGGATTGAATTTGGTCAAATTCGGTCCGTAACTTGAACCTATCCCCTGACAATTAATTACGATCTGAATGCATTATGTTAATTTTTGTACTTATGGAAAATAAATATGCAATGATTACTTACATAAACATTCTGGTTTGTCACCTTACGGTGACGTTACCTAGTAACTGTTGCTTTTATAATCTCTGTCTGATTTTACATAACATTAATACTGTATCCATATTTTTTTTATCTTTGTCACGTTTGTTGTATTGACATTCCATTTGTTGTTGTTTGTAATTGTTTGTAAATATGGTTATTCTTATGTTTGTGAAATACCAAACCATTAATGGATCTTTAACAAACTACCCTCCACACACTGCCATTAGCGGTTACCGATGGTGGCGCCCTCAGTTTCGTCGTCGGCGGGCAAGATGCGGAGAGAAGAGCCCCAGGAGGAGGAGGAGAGCGCCCTGTGGGCCTGCTGTATGTAGCTTCCCTCATTCCCCCACACTCCCCCCTAACCCCACAACACCCACAGCCAGCACACCTCCTACACCCAACACCACTAGCACATACGGAAGTCTTCAACTCTTTACACACTTTCATTGGCAGATCCAGACTTTTTGAAGAACTTTACATCAGCACCTATTCATCGCTTGCTGCCAGACAACAAGTGCTTCATTTGAAGTGTTTTTCAACATTTTGCTTTCAGTGATTGACTACTGTTTTGACTTACTTTTATTTCTCTTCCAGTCAAGTTCATTATTAGCTATCTGTTTACAGTGCACTATTATTGCAATGCTTTATTTCTAGAGAGGTGATTTCCGTTACACAGCACCCCTTGGTGGAGCCATGCTTCCTGCATGATCACGACACACTGTTTCACATCTCACTTACATGTAATGCAGATCATACGTTTAGCATGAAATTGTGGTTTTGACAAAAATTGTGTTTTATTTCAGCCCAACACTCGTTTTCCAGCACCTGCTAGACTTCTTTGTTGCACCTTCAATCAGATCCAGGTAGGCGCGCAAGGTTCATGTTGCTTATTGGAGAGAAGCGCTTGGGGCACGAATAGCTGGGGGCTCCCAATGGCATTTATAGGGCTCTTTGCTCTTCCACATTTGCACCTCTCTTGTCCGTATCTCCAACATGTGAGGCTATTACAACGCACCCCTGTTAGTTAGCAGTTTCAGTACAGTATGCCAATGCTATAACTATATTTTGTGTTGTTAATATTAGAGAGCAGCATCTTCACCCTAGTAATATGTGTATTGTCAGTATCAGAGACCAGTATATTCAGCGTAGTCTGTGTCCAAAGTCACATCCAGGGGTGCCGAATCGCTCCCTTACCCCGCCCCCTAAATAAAAGTCAGTTGCAAAATTCTTATAAAACAACTCACTGGTTGCTCAGAGCCCTACACAATTTAGAAATATTGGCCAACATTTATAAACCATTGAACCATACTATCCAAATTTCCCCAACAACCTGGCTCTTCAGGGGAGTCTGTGTTTTTAGTACACCAGTGTCCTCACCAGTGTGCTTCCATGGCCGAGTCGATAGGGAGTTGACCGCATTGTGAGTTTGATTCCAGGTCTGTTTGTGGGTGTTGAGCAAACTCATCCCTAACCAGTAGCACACTGTTCCGTGGTACCTACCTGTCAGGCCAGCAAACTCTAATGTTGAGTGATTAGCACTACGGTTGCGATGTGCTGTATGCTCCCCGGGGAGTCGAGAAAGATATAGTGTGTGAGAAGCATGCCAATGACCTAGTGTGAATGTAGATTGGTCTGATCCTGAATAGCAGCGAGGAAGAAGACAATAAAGCAGCCCTTTGTCCCATGTTTCAGTGTCAGCGATGGGCCGCACCATCCAGGGCGCGGCGGGGATCCTCGCGGGCGCCGTGGTCCTCACGCTCATCATCCTGCTTGCCATCTCACTCCAGAAGCTCGAGTCCGACGAAGGTCAGCACAGTCTACCCACATTCTATCAATAATACCTACCATTAACTGTCTGCATGAGGGCATTGTGTTAAACAGGCTTAACATGTTGTTTAGACAAATGTCATAAAATACGTATGCCCACATTCTATCACTAATACCTACCCTTAACTGCCAATTCAATAGTTTCTTCGTCATCTTATTCACCCTTATACACACACTTTAATACAGGCAGCTCACAATTCACACTCCATATTCAGGGCAAATCACCCATAACAGTTTTGCTACATAATCGTCTTGTGGTCTGTTCCAGTGGGCATCAAGTATGACACGTTCCAGAAGCGCCTGGGCGACTCACCCACGGGGGAGGGCCTGCACTGGGGCCCGCCTGGCTTCCGCTTCATCAAGTTCCCTGCAGTCTTCCTCTCATTCGAGTTCATCGACCTGCACGTAAGCTACAGTTCTGTGTGCAAGTAAAGTCAAGCACCATAGATGTGTATTCTGCCATGGTTGCTCAAAATGCATCATTCTGATTGGTTGAAAGGCTTGGCAGAAAAATTGCAGTTCATCAAGTTTCATTATCATTAGAATCAAAATGAACGTAAACTTTGTGCTTTTCGGTTCACAAAAATAAATCCCATGTATTTTGTTTTAAAGAAATTAAACAGTTTAGTCTATCACAAGGCCTTTAAATGATTTGACATCTTTATTAGAACTATAGTCTGTCACAATTTACTTGCTCTTAATCTTTGCACTTGATATGGTTTACATGAGCGGTTTTTGTAATACTAGAAGTAAAAACTATTAGATATAAGGTCTTTTGAAAGACTAGAATAACTATGCACATATGCTTATCAAAAGGGTAAAATCAAAAATGGCAAAATGTACTGCACTTCCTTCTTGATCCCCAGCAGCAGGCGTGATCTTCAAATGCGGGTTTGATACAGCTGCCCATCATGTGTCGCCCAGTTTCTTATTTGTGGGGTTTGTATGTGTGAGTTCAAAACTCAGACGTTCCTTCATAAGGTTTTATGTGGAGCAATCGAAAAAAATATGGCAACATGATAATTGTATAGCACTGGATTTATCTTGGTCCGGAATGTAGCGAGTAGGTGTGCTGTACATATCGCTGTGAACCATGAATATCAGCAATTGGGGTTATCTGAGGTTTGGTTAATAGCATAATGTTTACATTTCGTATACAGTAGAACATGTCCATGTGGACATTTCCCTTTTAAATTTCCAAATATAAGTTTCGCATCTCACTTTGTATCATATATTTACCTCTCTCTTTCAAGAGCACCTGTCTTTAATGGACACTGTTCAATCTTCCAAAGATGTCCACTCAATACGGGTTTCATGTTAGCTATTTTGACTTGAACACCTCTCCATACATACATTATACTGTTGACATAGATGATAACCGCATTCATCCTGTTGGTATTTGAAGAAGTCCATATCTATAATTCATAAAAGTGCAAACAACTGGGCAGATTAATGTCAACAGGTGATTTCGATGCTCAATTAGCTTGTTGTTTATCACAGAGATAAAATTCCTAAGTACATATCAACAATTTGTCCAGTTGATCCTAGTTATATGGTATAAAACAGTGGGTCTTGTGGATCTAATAACTTTTATGGTAATATTTGCTTACTGGTAAAAAACCCGCTAATATATACAAATAATAAATTCTTTGTCTTCCTCATCAATTTGCAAACTCTACATGTTCCTTTTAACAAAATAAGATAAAAAAGAATGCATCAATTGCATGTAGGCTTCTTTAGAACCAATGAGGAGGTATTGATATAAACGTGAATAGAATCATGACATGTTTATGTTTGAGAACACAACAAGACGAAGTGTAAAAATGACGGTCGGCTCACAATTTGAGAAATAGACAATTAAATCTTATTACCCGACTTTCAAATATGTTTGCGGTTTCATTTTTTTTCTATTTCAGAATATAAAATTCATTTGAATATGTTTAGTAAAAAAAAGCAAACTGTAAAAAACAATGCGTAATTCTCATGTAAACAGTCCTCTTTGTTTGGCATGGCTAAATGCTTGTTGGTGATAGCTGGTTTTGCTAAATACATCGCAAGCATCATTGAAGGCACTGTATATTTATTCAACATTTTTTTCTTTTTATGAAATTTATTTAACCTTATCATCAATAGGATTCCCCAGTAAGTTGTCTCCTCAAAAAGCCCACAAAACAGGCCCACTTCCGGTAACAAGAGCATGCCATGCCGCCGGAAGTAAAATAAAATCATTGTCTCTCGTCCGTTGCGTACAAAAAGCAACTTCCTGGCAAAGCCCATACGTTCTGATAAATGCCCTGCTTCCCCTCTGGACAGTGGCTGAACAATAACCAAACCTTATGCAATGTATATTACATTAACATTTAACGCAAGTCTAACTCAATGACCAATAATCAAACCTTGGACTGCAAAACCTCCCATTAAAACCACTTTTCACGGCCCCCAACCTTTATCGAGCTAATATTGTGAAACTCTTTATAGAGAACAACTCTCTATTCAGACCATCTATCACTGGTCCCAAAGGTGGTCTGAATAGAGAGGTCCTACTGTGTATATCACATATATAATTTACTTTTAAAAACGTCTGCCTCTCGCCCTGACAATAACCAAGTATTGTACAATGTATATTACATATAACATTTAAACCAAGTCTTACTCAATGAGCAATAATCAAACCTTGAACAATGTTCCTAAGATGTGTTATTTGGTTAACCTTGTAATTGACTCTTCTCATGTTGTGGCTACCGTCTTTTTCACCGTTTAATGGTATTTTAAAAGTGAAAAGTTCAAAAGTTGAAAATATACATCGCCTAGTACCTTTACCTCCTACTCCCTCCAGTGCCTGAACAAGGACGGCGTGACCACCCAGCTGAGCGTGCGCTACCAGTACAAGGTGATGCCAGAGAAGCTGTATGAACTTGTGCTCCAGTTCAGGGACAACAAGAACTTTCAGCAGATCCTCAGGACTTTCGGTAAGTATGATACGCTGTTGTGTGTGTGTGTGTGTGTGTGTGTGTGTGTGTGTGTGTGTGTGTGTGTGTGTGTGTGTGTGTGTGTGTGTGTGTGTGTGTGTGTGTGTGTGTGTGTGTGTGTGTGTGTGTGTGTGTGTGTGTGTGTGTGTGTGTGTGTGTATCGTGCAATGTGTTGTGTGGTGTATTTGTGTGTGCCTGTGTGTGTGCATGTGTGTGTGTGTGTGTGTGTGTGTGTGTTTTTAACTGTGTTTTAGAGCTGGTATTCTTGAAGTATGATGATTTCCCATTATCATTATCATAAATATATAATCACTCTATCTAACCTTTGGTTGGATTAGAGACAACACAGTGATATGACTACCTAAATCTCTGGTTGGGTAAACAGCAAAGAGACTTAATCCTTGGTTGTGAGGACACAACAAAGTAATGTGACTACCTAACCTTTGATTGAGTGAACAGAACACAGTGCTGTGACCACTTCCCCTCTGGTTGTGTGCTTGTTTCAGGCGACTCCGCCATCCACGACAGCTGCTCCAATTTCAACACGTCCCAGTTCCAGTCTGAGCGTGGGCTGTTCCAGCAGGACCTGCGGGACAGGTGAGATAGGTAGAGTTGGGTAGATCAAGAAAATACATGAAAAAGAATGATAATAAGGGTTGCAAATATCGCAGAATTTGCAGTATTACAAAACCTCACAATACTGTATTGCAATGCTTTTTGTACCATCGCAAAGTATAAATATTGCAGTATTGCACAATACCATTTATTTTAGAATAAGCTTTTCATCGTTAGAGAGACCTTCTCAATTTTTATAATAATTCACAAAATAATACTTCTCTGGCCAAAATTGTTAAAGTGCAACTGATTTTTTTCAATTGGAACTTAAAATCAAAACAATACTTCTCGTACAGACTGCCTCAAATACACTCTGCAATATAACACTAACAATACATAACAGATAAGAAATCACAAAGCAAAGATTCAGGTAGTGGTCCGAAGACGTTGTGTTGTAAGGACACTGAAACAGTGTGATTAGTTTGCATTATGAAATGATTTATGATTTAACGGACTTGGGTATATATTAATTCATGTATTTAAGTCAATAGACTTATGAATCCAAATCAGGTTAGGACTTAATCACATAGTCTCTGGTGGGATCCCAACAGAGACTATGTGATATAGTCCTAACCTGACTCCATCCATGCATTATGCATTATGTTACTGAGTTTGCGTTGCGTCAGGCTGGTGGCGAAGTACGCGCAGATCGACTGTCAGCTCAACGAGCTGCAGCTCAACGACATCAAGCGGCCGGCCGAGTACGAGGAGGCGGTCAGGGACAAGGAGAAGGCAAGGGAGGACATAGAGGTGAGCACGCACACACACGCACGCACAGGGGCGCACACCCACTCGCTATCGCACACACACGTGCACACACATGCACACGCACACACACGCATACGCACACACACGCTTGCACACAGACGCACACATGAAGAGGTGGTGCGGGACAGGGAGAAGGGACAGGAGGACATAGAGGTGAGGACGCACACACGCACGGATGGGGATGGGGATGGAGGATATAAATTGGGTCAGATGGATAGTTGTGGGTGTTAATATGTACACGAGGAAGGGTAATGTGGGCGATTATTAATGAGAAACTGAAAATAAATGAGTGGGAACTGGGAAACTGTTTAAGGAAGAGAACAAGAAAAAAATAACAATTGTGAAATTATTGCGCCCAAACCCACTCAGCCTCGGTCTGCTTCCTTCAGGTGGCGATCCAGGAGCGGCCGCTGGCGATCACTGAGGCTGAGACGAAGAAAAAGGAGGCGGAGACGGAGGCGCAGATCAAGATCAGCAAGGCGTACTCGGACGCGCGCATCCAGATCAATAGGTGGGTGGGAGCACACGCACAGACACCCACCCAAACACACACATGCACCCACACACACAATTGGACACACACGCTCACACACACAGACACGCACACACAGTTGCACAAACACAAACGCACACATGCATACACAGAAATATTGGGGGGCAGGGGGTTGCCCTCCCCATCTCCTTTCCCACCAAAATGTTTCATGATGTTGGTTTTTTTGAACCCCTCATCTTTGATCGCATATACAAAACCTACGAGATCTCCTTTCTTTTCAAAAACCCTGAACGGCCAGTGAGTGCTATGTATCAGAGTTCACATCATGTTACTAAGTCTACATTATGTCAATAACTCATACCAAAAGTGTAATGAGTTTACATTATGTTACCAAGTTTGCGTTGTGTCATTACCAGGGCGGAGCAGGACGCGCAGGGCATCAAGGAGGAGTACAAGCGCGAGGCGGCCACCTACGCCCGCCTCATGTCCGCGCAGGGCCTCAACCTCACGCCCGAGGGCTTCCTCGGATACCTGGGCGTGCGCACCATCCAGAACGCCAAGAACGACCTGATGGCCGGCATGCGCGCGCCCGCCAAGGCCTCCTACCTGCCCGACAACCCCTAGTGGGAGTGAGGGGATATTGGGGATTTTTGTGCTCATGATATAATGATTGTGGTGTTGATGTGTTATTGTTGAATGTAACTGCAGAGCTTCGATTATAGCATATGGTCTTCTAAAGTCACAGACACCATTTTTTGTACATTTTAAATAGGTCTTTTGAATAAATATGAAAAGATACTTTTTCCCCATTATGTGCTGTAATTAGTTATGTCCACAACCACCGATCTTGGTGTTGAAGATGAATTATTTAGTATTTTCATGAACATATGTAAATAGTTGTATATACTTGAGGACAAGTCAAAGAGTGCTCAGGATTTGGTAAATAGTATTATAATGTATCATATGCATTGGAGGCTACAAATAGTAGTCATGGAGTCAATATTTAGGAGAAGAGGATCCCGAGAGTGGTGATTCTGGTGGACAAATAATGTTCAACTGTATTATCACAGATTAGTTAAATAATCTGTGCTATTATGTTTCTAATAGTGACAGTTCGGGTGACGATGAATTTATGATTTTGGCAGGTCCATGGAGTGTTCCTGCGTCGTCCAAGTTAACCTCAAACACTCCTGGATCTGCCACTACCTGTGTTATTTTCAGTGGTGATCACCTGTCCACATATTAATAGGTTGTTGACAAAAATTATTTTTTATTTTTACAAAATTGCTTAAAATTATAAAGTCATAGGTTTTCGTCAAAATACAAGGCATTTAATGCCACATTTTATTTTGCTGTTCATAAAATGTGCACTATGATGAACTTCTTTTGTGTGGTTTGAATTTGAAGATTGGTACTATAATTATGCAGAAAAAGTCTTACTTATTAGTGCAAGTATGTATATAACAGTCAACTGACACAATGTTCTTTGTATATATAATTTATTGCAATATTTTGTTATAATAATACTAGATAATTGTGTGTTTATTATTAATTCTGTAGTTTGCCATCTTAAATGGAGTTTGAGAAAATGAACCGTATGAATAAAACGGAATTGCCATTTAATAGGTCATTTATAGAGAAACAAGCGAAGTAAAGAATGCTGGTATTTGATAACATAACAGAATAAATATCAAATCAATTAATCATGTGAGTTACATTGTTATTTTGCATGCTATACTGGTAGTATTGAAATTTACCTATAAAATGGGAGATTTTAACCAAAAGGGTAGGTCTCCAGATGGATACTGTACTAGTAGAACTTCTGGTGAAGCAATATCTAAGTATTACTTGCTTCTAGCTAAGCAAACAAATGTGATTTATACTATAATGAAACCAGATGCGTTACAGCTAGGGCGACGTTGTCCTACATTTGAATAAATACTTTTACATGATTGTATATTTATAGTTCTAATTGTATTGATTTATCCACATAGATTTCAAATGTGCTGCAGCATCTTTTAAAAGATTTTTAAAAAATCATCTCCATATATG
The DNA here is from genome assembly GCA_019095985.1 of Streblospio benedicti. Taxonomy (NCBI): domain Eukaryota; kingdom Metazoa; phylum Annelida; class Polychaeta; order Spionida; family Spionidae; genus Streblospio; species Streblospio benedicti. Next base: position 12,311,050 of record CM032663.1, read on the forward strand.
ACTTTGGAATTGTACCTTAGTCTTTCCAAAGTAAAATGGATTTTATTCAGTCATTTATTTTTCTTCAAATAAAATGACTATATAAATGCTGCAATAAGAGTAACACTGGTGTAACACTAAAATAACATCAAAACAACATATATTTACAATATTTCTTTACTACTGGTGCATTATACAAAATTCAAATTTGTGAAATAACATTTTCTTAGAGGTTTTAAGCTATCAATTATTTTTAACAATTCAGTTTAGTCTTTCGCTTAAAAAACAACAGTCATAATGATGTAAAGTATTTTTCATTCATGCAATTAGACAAAACTGGAGAAAATGAAACGCTTCTTTGATATAGAATTTGGCATCGTCATATCTCACAACTATATACGTATTTTTCCACATAAAAACTATAACTGGGCCCACGGGTTGGTATGAACAAGGACTTTAAGGCAGTGTGAGTGATCAAGCCGTGAAAACCGACGATGAGAATTTGTCTGCATTGTAGAATTCAATGCTAAAAGTAATACGGTAAAACTACATATCAATACAGTTGCATTTTCTATTGCACATGTGAATCGCAGACAATAATATGCACTTATTTGCCAGAATATGTACTATGTGAATCTGAAACGAACTGCTTCTTTTCACTAAAATATTTATATTTAGACAAGCAACCTGGACACAATACCTACCATGTGTTTTAAAGTCATTTTCGTGCGTGTGATTTTTAATATTTTAATATTTTATTCAATGGTTTATTGTTATTAATGAATTAAGAATAAGAATAAGAACATTCTATGTCAGCATAAATTGCATATGAAATATGAAAAAATGCGATAGAATAAATAAATATGTACAATATATGTGTGTGTGTGTAAAAAGTACACTATCACAAAAGTAACAGCAGAAGCTTAAAATAGGTCATTTACCCACTTTTGCACAATTGTGCTATCATAAAATAAATGAAACTCCACAATGTTACATACTAAAACATTTTGACGTTTGTATGCACTAATATATATAGGTATGCAAGAAATGATGAACTGATCGACAAGTGTGCCAATGACCTGGTGTAATTCGATTGTAACATCACAGGAACAAGCCTTTATTACCACTATCAACCACAACATTTCTATTCACAAATATAGTGTCAATGGCATTACATTACATGACATCCATCATCGTTACACAGTACATTACCCTCATAGAATATGGTAGCACCCACACATGAGGTGTTCCCCTTAAATTTGAATGGGCAATATAAACATAAATTATTTATAGCCATGTGCCGCATCTTTAAAACGCAATGCACCCAAGCACCTTGAACTTTATGCACCATATCATTTAAACATTTAAAGATGAAAAAACAACCTCCAAGGCCAAAAAACCGCAGCATATTTCATTTGAACTTTTAAACATTTGTAGTAACTTTTGAACTGCCCGTCCTAGGAAACACTGTCAAACGGTTACTGACACAGTTTTGTCTTGACGCTGAACTTACAGACACAAATCTAATGGGCTACGCCGGAAGCTGTTTTTACAGGTCGTGAAACGCAAGTGACCAGTCATAAGATAATGTTAAGTTCATTGACCTTTGTCATCCAAGTTGAGAGTGGCCGGTGTGACCTTTATCAACAACAAAAAATCCGAGTAACAATCACACCTCAAGCTTCGACCAGCTTTGATGGAAGCTAGAAATTTAAAATTAAACCTCATGATATCAGTGTAATACACTAAGATGCAACTACACTGTGTAGGAACAATAGATGATATTTTGGGTTTGCACAAAACTACTGGGATATTCATGACCTACTGGGTTTGATTGTTAACCTACACAGTAAAATGGTCAAAAGAACATTTTGACAAGTGTGAAGGGTCATTTTGATAGCTGAATTACCACCTCAGAAGAGAAAAACATTATAAGTAATGTTGTTCATTCTATGACAAATTATGCATAGATGGAGCTATGGCCAGACTAACATACATCCACAATCTCAAGTCTCAAATGTTTTACGTGGCACTATTTTCAAAGCAATGTTACAGGCTTTATATTGTCGAATCGTATCAAACTGAGATATTTGTTAACTATTTCCATTACCATACTGTTTAACCATTGCCATACATAAAATATACAGCTTTCACTCACTAAAAGCTGTTATGGGATGGAAATTGCTAGATACAGTGGTGATTGCATACCCTCTGTCCACAAACATTCCATGCAAATAAGCAGTTATCTGTACATTTTAAAAACTATTTATTAACAAGTGTTGTTACAGTCTTTAAGCAACTATACAATATATGCAAGATATGCAAGTAAGTCTTATCGTCTGTACTGGCGAATGGAAAACAATTTAGATTACATAATATTGGTGTCAATTGCCCATGAAGATATTCGCCCCGCAGGAATCATTAACATTTGGGTTCATTGTGCAGTGACGTCATGACGAGGCTGTTGGACGCTGAACCTGAAGTCGTCTGTTTCTCCCCGTTATAAAAGCGACGCGGTGGAGACGTCGGCACAAACACAGAACGCAGCCACCAACAGCACAGCCACAGTCTTACAGTCTCAGTGAAGTGGGGACAGTTTTCAAGATAATCATCAACTTCTAGTGAGCGAATAATTAGAACGGCAGCATCGGTGGAATAAAGTGTGATCAACTACAAGTACAAACTTCAACCACGATAAAACGCCGAGAGGAAATCAAAAAGGACATCTTCATCGATAGTTTGAATTTGGAGGAGTGACATTGCTCGTGGTGAAAATGATCTTAATGAGTAAATCCGAGACCAAGATGGGAGTGAAGCAGCCTTCGTCAGCGGGTGTGGACGTGAGCGAGATGGAGACGTGCGAGATGACGGAGGATGATGTGCTGATAGCCGCGTACCCAGGCACCGGTCAGTATTTACTCAGTCTTTGTCATCGGGGTGAACTCCAACTGAGACTGGCTGTTAACTACTTGTTCTTTTCTCCATTGATTGTTTTTATGTTTATAGAATTACAATATATAAACAACAATTGGGTAAAAAAAACAGTGGTTATTTATCGATCTCAGTTTAATAGACAGGTGGCCTACAAATGCATATGCTCATGCTTTTTATAGTTATTTTTTTTTTAAACAGCATCTTTCGTTTGCTAATACAAAATATTGCTTTACTATGTCTTGGAGAGTATTGTAATTTACATTGATCAATGAAAAAAAAAAGAAAAACATATAATTGGGACTGTAAATCAGCACATTTATATCAATTGTAAATATTATTTAAGGCACATGTACATTTATATCGACTATCACATGTACACCTCCCTATCCCCCATTAGACGTGACGCTGGCGGCACACCTGGTCAGCCTGTTCCGCGCCGGCCTGTACAAGTTTGACGAGACGATGAGCCGCCGCGTCGCCGACCGCTTCATCAGCGCCGACCCCGGCAACGGCCCTAGCAACCTGCAGGCCAAGCTGGACCAGCGGCGCAGACCCGTGGCCTCACACCGACCATACAGGTATGGGCATTTTCGAGTTTTGATAAGTTTTGCAAGTCTTCTTATCGTTTTTCAATGTTTGTTTGTTTGTTTATTCTATTTTTTGTTGCTTATCCATTTTCGTTATTTCGTCAATTTCTTTAATTTTTCTTTTCATTTTATTCGTTAATTTTCTGAATTTTTCTATTCATTATATTTTAGATTTTTTAAACGTTTCATTTGAAAAAAAAACTTTGTTCTTTGTTTTTTGTATGTTACAATGCTATTAGATGAGGTATCATGTAATGCCATGTGATATAAATATTGAATTTAGCTTATATAATATGATAGGCTATAAATATTTTTTTGAAAATGGGGCCTATCATTGACCGCATCGAAATACACAGCATTAAAACACGAAGCTTAATCAAACTCACGATCACAAGATCTGCAATATACATCTCACTAACTTCAAACATCTTCTCTGTACCTTCAGTTGCCTCAGCAAATGGGTGGAAAAGGACAACGTGAAGACGATTGTCCTGATGCAGAACCCTAAAGACGCGCTGACGGCCTTGTACCACAACTACAGCCGCACACACGCCGCCAACTGGAGCGACTTCTTCGCCAGATTCACCCGCGGAGAGCTCGAACTCAACGACCAGTTGCTCTGGCTAGAGAGCTGGTACAAGGTGAAGGACAGGAAGAACGTCATATTCGTTCAGTACGACGATTTGCTGGAGAATTTGAACCAAGTGATCGCCAAGCTGTGCAACTTGTTCGTCACGTTGATCACAGACCAACACTTCGTCCGCCTCATGCACAAAGGCGGGCTGAGCGGGATGGTCGACCAACCGGATTTGAGCTTTCTGTCGGCAAACGCAGAGGAGGTGAAATGTGACACTGTGAGTGTGAGCCGTGGCGAGTGGAAACGTTACTTCACAGACAGTCAAAGTGAATGGTTCGATGACAGGTTCAACATGGAGTGCATTGCATGAAGCTGTAGTTGTGTGGTCATCTTGAGTTTCCGGAAGTTATTACTGTGATTCACATGCGTGTTTGTGCGTTGTTTAGAACTGAACTGATCGCTGTGATAAAGTAAGAGATGGTGGTACGTTAATGAATGGTTACCCTCTCAATGAGACAGATAGGATATGGCCCCTAAGTCGTCTCAAAAGAGAGGTAGTATTTTAGGAGGTTTCGGGTGGTCTTTTTTGAAGGTTTGGAGCATGAAAAATTGTCTTATTGCTGAAGTGGTCTGTTTAGAGAAACGGTATCAATACGAAGTTATTCTGCATGAAATTTGAAAGTAACAGAAATGATACCATCCTCCTCGAAACCTAACTTTTTAAACACTTTTTGTATGGATTTTCATTAACATATGTATTAATAACACGCTATAATTTATTTATTTATCATTGCTCAACGTCTAGTCATGTCATGTATTTTGTAAATAAATGATTGTTTTAAAAGATGAGCTTGTCTCATTTTGTTTGTCTTGCAAGGACTGTTTTGACGCACGAGACTTGAACCACGACTATAAACCACCACATGGTTTGACGTCTGACATAGTGTCCCCATTGCCAGATAACGTCCCTGACATGAAGTGGAAAAAACTACCAAAATGCAGCATTTGGCAAATAGAAATTGACATACATAGTAACTACTACAGTTTTTAACATGCTACGGTTTTCAAAACCCAACCTTAATTATGCCATTGTGATACTACCATATACAACCATCTAAGCGCCCAGGGCCATTAAACTGATTTATTCTCAAACTGAAGAGTGCAGTTACTACATAATTCTTAAGGACATTCAAGAAAAAGAGGGGGAGGGCTGTTACACGAGGGTGGGCACTTGGATGGTCGTATACGGTATACTAGTAGGATACCGACTGGTACCTACACAAGGTGTAAATTTGTAAAAATTGTAGCAGTAACAAGAGAAAATCGAATTTTAGTTAAAGCTTAAAATGACTTTTCCTGTCCCCTAATGCACATGTGCAAAGGTTGAAAATGCGAGCGTCACTGTCATGGTTATGAGTACAGATGTAGGCCTAAGTCTAGGTTCAGTGTATCAACATGTTTCTTCAATCACAACACTGAATTTACCTTAATATTTACAGTTTCGGACAAATGACTATGTCCATCTTCATAATCTCACACTGCGCATGTCAGTCCAAGCGACGTCCCATTGTCATACACGTGTGAGAGTTGGTGGCCCCCCTCGTCCCGGTTCATGACATCTTTGTTCACCCTTATTATATGTGGATTGCTTCCTTGATGGTGTGAGTCTTATAATCACTTTCCCTGTCTACGATCCCTGCTCCTTCCCAGTCAATCTCATGATTGTCTTTGATGACATGGTCTGCTATAGCACTTTTATTCACCTCTGTCATGGACTCTTTCCGGGAACAGGGACGAGGGGGCCACCAACTCTCACACGTGTACGACTCCATTATGACAATGGTAGGTCGCTCGGACTGAGTCATTTGTCCGAAACTGTAAATATTAAGGTAAATTCAGTGTTGTGATTGAAGAAACATGTTGATCTATGGATAAAACCAACACGATGAACTCATTCAAAGATATAGGTTCAGTGTGTTTACCATAACAATCTGACCTTATGCCCTTAATGGGAAATAGGCATCGTTAGTTAGAATAGGTGTGACTGTTGGTCAATTAAGTGACCTCAGGTAGGGTTTGGCAGACAGTCTGTCGCAAAATGTATGATCGGTTAATCGACTTGTCACATGCTTAAACCCTAAAAAAAAGCCGCGACTGTCACCGTCAGGTTATGACTACAGGTGAAGGCTAAAATCTTTATCTAGGTTCGTGCGTCACGAAAAAAAAACAATCTGACCTTGTGCCTTTATAGAAAAATGGCATCATTGATTTATTTCTTATGTCTTAAGGCATATCTCTTCAAGAATGTCGACATTTATGAAGACCTGATTTCACAGTTAGTTAGAAATTTGAAACGAAACTTTCATTAACAATACAAGTTCAGTTTTGAGCAATTGGCCTAAAACATTGAGATCACTACATAGAGGCTGATTGAGACATTGATAAATGGCATTACTGGGGTTGATGTGAATAACCTAACTAAAATTACCAAAAACAGTATATTTAGATTTTCAATAGAATCAGTATTACGCATGCAAAATATTAGTGGGCAGGTGTTGTTTCTACAGACAATATCAATCATTCTATCATTCCGTGCAAAAATCTCCACCAATAACCCACGCTGATTGGTCAATCAGCGTTCTCAATTTTTTATATGGAAAACACGCTCAGATCTCTTCGGATGGCGCTGTCTAAACTCCTCACATTATCAATACAGCCGCTGACGTCGCAAGGCGTGTTCCGTGTAGTGGAGAGCAGAAGTTTAGACTAGCATCGTAGTAGTGGTCTCCGCGCGCTCAAAAGAAACGAAATTGACTGGCAATGAGAATGTTATAATATGATTTATTTTAAAATAAAATGGATTTTACTCATGATAGAATGGTGATTGATCACTCGATTGTCGTTCAATCATATCTGAAATTGAGCCATGCTGACGTATTTAAAACCCTCAGCAAATCAGACAATTTGCTTTGTGATTGACACCCAATCTCAGGTCAATTCCTACAATTGCATATCTGATAATTGCATACTATTGCTTGATTGTATAAAGACTGTAAAACCACTTGTTTATTAATATCTTTTAAGACGTACTGATAATTGCATATATTACTTAAAATGTCTGTGGTCGGAGATTATGCAATTAAGCAATCAAGTCTGTATATATATAGTTTAATATTTACAAGCATAATATTTACAAAGTATAAAATTCTTTGTTTATGTTGAACTAAAGATCATAGCCTAATCCCTATGTATGTATACAAATACAGCAAGGTAATCCAAGTGGCTGTAAAATGTACTATTGTTGCATTTATATTTGTAAAACAATTTATAATGTATGTAAATGTATTGTTATTTTATTTAAATATTGTTTGTTGTAGTTATGTTGTAGTTACTTTCTTCTTTGTGAATAAATCTTAAATGCTCCTAAAAACACAGCCACAGCAGGTAAAATATGAAGTACATTTGTATGTCTACTTGAAGGGGGCTGGGGCGTGGGGGCGTGGTGTAATTCCAGGGATTTGTTTACCTTTGTGTCACCATGTGTGTTTGCACCGTTAAATGTTGACAACTTTGGCAAAAAGAGGCTGCGAGCCCCCAGGGTGATGTCACAAACAAATGATAAGTTGTGCGGCCGTGCTTGCTTGCGACTTTCATGAGGTCATTACAACAGATACGATTGTTTACATGCGTTTAATGTCATCAAAACATTGCTTATCAAGTGCTGCACTTTTACCTTTACTTTCCATACTGTAGGATGTAGGTCATTGCATTAAATCAGCAACAGATTCATTTTGGCAAATATGATTTTTGCAATTTGCTTATAGATTCTATAATTGCTCTTATACATGCATATTGCAAAGGAATAATAAAACATAAAATCTATGTACTACAAAATAGTTACGATTAACGATTTAGCAAATAATATATTTGATAATCCTTTATCTACTTGCGCCACCGGTAAGTACGGCAATTAAGTTTTAACAAGTTATACGATTGTAAATAATGAATATATAAACCCACTTCTGTTTCAGGGATACAATACTTATACAACAAATGCATATTCTGTATTGTATAGTGTTGTGCAATATTCTGTTAACCCACAGAACTGGCCACTTTAAGATCCAGAAATTATTTCTTGCAGATCCGTGTGTCCCCCAACATGTATCTGCCACTTCCAGACTTGCCTATCAATTGGTAGAGTCCAATACATGGCAATTGCATCAATGGATTTGATCTTCTTTTGAAAGGGGTTTAGAATGAACTTTCATACATGCATTCATTATTTCATCATTAATGTCAAAATAGAAGATCAAGTCCATTCATGCAGTTGCCTTTGTTGGAGTCCTTAAGGGCCTTTCACCTCCTTTTTGGGTGTAACCAGGAGACCAATTGTCCAAAGCAGAAAGTGGGGTTTAACCCAGTTGGTCATTGCTCTACACAATAGTAATATTTAACCCAGTCGTAATCACATGCTTGTATAGTCCGGGCTACATATGAGGCAAGAGAGGCAATTGTCTCCTATGTTTTGAGGAGGATTGGATTTAGATCAAACCCTGAATGAAACTGAGCTGTAATATATTTGCTTTAAGGTTACTGTTCAGTCTGAAATAGCCTCCGATGGTAGATGCTATGAAAAGGTGTCTAAATTCCAAGATTTTCTTGGGGAAACATGCCCCCAGAACCCCTTAGAAAAGCTGTGCGCATATGCCGTTTGCATCCTTGCCCAACATATTTTGCCATTCCTATGTACACCAGCCATTTTGCATTTCCACAGTACAAGCAGCCTACGATGGATGCGAGCCACGTGTTTGAGATGCCACATGCCGTGAGCATAGCCGGGGTCACGGTCAGGGCCAACCACTTGGCGTCGTCGTGAGAGACGGGACGACTTTGGACCGACGCCCCTCAACAAGGACACGGACGTCCTCATCGCCACGTACCCACGCACAGGTCATGGCCGAGAGTATCATACACAGTAGATCCTCACTATTAGGACCACTTGGGACTAGTGTTAGGTGGTCTCAATGGATGGGGGGGGAGGGGGGGGGGGTCTCTATATAGATGTTCATTTTGGTACCTTTGTGAAGGTTTGGGATGGTAAAGATTACTGCCCCCAGAGTAATATAAACAATACAATCTTCCTCTGTTAGGGACCATCTTTGGGACCAATGTTGGGGGGTCTCAATGGAGAGATGGTTTCTATACAGAGAGTTCATTTTGGTCGTTTTATTAGGGTTTTGGGGACCATGAAAAGTGGTCTTATTGTAGAGTTAGTCTCAACAGAGATGAGGTCTTAATTGGAGGTTCTACTATTCATTGTGTATGCAGTCAGATTTTCCAATGAATGAAATAGGTGAAGTATTCCAATTACAAGCATAGAAATGCAGGACACAATTTCATAGTCCTGTTGTTAGAAAGTATGAGGTATGTAAATATCTCAACTGAAATTGCAAAACCAAAATGAGACGCGTTACCTAATTTAATAGGAGTGAATGTCCTCAACAACGGAACCCAATTTGCAATCACAAATTCTTCCATTGTAGAGGGAAATTCTTGGGGTGTTAATTAAATACCGTAACCCGATGCCCAAAAAACCGGG
>CM032663.1:12320825-12332045 GCA_019095985.1 Streblospio benedicti
CTTCGTGTGCCCCCCAACATGGATCTGCCATTTCTAGACTTGCCTCTCTATTGGTAGAGTCCAATACAAGGCAACTGCATCAATGGATTGGCTTTCTTTTGAAAGGGGGTCTAGAATGAACTTTCATACATTCATTCATTCTTTCATTATTAATGTTGTCCATTTGAGAGTTTTTTTTTTAAAATATTTTATCAATTTCAAACTTTTGATGATAATTATAAATTCTATATTTTCTATATTTTTATGAATCTTGCTTCCTCAAAGTGAAGAAGCAAATGGTACTAGTACAGAAGAACCACTTTTTCAAGACAAATACAGAAGAACCACTATTTTATAAAATATAAGCCTCTCGTAGAGAGTGAATGTTGTCAAAATAGAAGATCAAGCCCATTGATGCAGTTGCATTTGTTGGAGTCCTTAAGGTCCTTTCACCTCCTGTTTGGGAGTAACCGGGAGACCAATCGTCCAAAGCAGAAAGTGGGGTTCGAATCAATTGGTCATTGCTCTACACAATAGTAATATATAACCCAGTCATAATCACCTGCTTGCATAGTCAGGGCTACATATGAGGCAAGAAAGGCATCTGTCTCCTATATTTTGGTGAGGATTAGATTTAGATCAAACCCTGAATGAAACTGAGCTGTAATATATTTGTTTTAAGGTTACTGTTCAGCCTGAAATAGCCTCAGATGGTAGATGCTATGAATAGGTGTCTAAATTCCAAGATTTTCTTGGGGAAACATGCCCCCAGAACCCATTTTAAAAAAGCTGTGCGCATATGCCGTTTGCATCCTTGCCCAACATATTTTGCCATTCCTATGTACATGCCTGCCATTTTGCTTTTCCACAGTACAAGCAGCCTACGATGGATGCGAGCCACGTGTTTGAGATGCCACATGCCGTGAGCGTGGCCGGGGTCACCGTCAGGGCCAACCACTTCGGCGTCGTCGTGAGAGACGGGACGGACTTTGACCGGGACGTGCGCCTCAACAGGGACACGGACGTCCTCATCGCCACGTACCCACGCACAGGTCATGGCCGAGAGTATCATACACAGTAGAACCTCGCTATTAGGACCACCTTTGGGACTAGTGTTAGGTGGTATCAATGGAGCCTCGAGGGGGTGGTCTCTATATAGATGTTTATTTTTGGTTTCGGATGGTAAAGATTACTGTCCTAGAGTATCATAAAAAATACAACCTCTCTATTAGGACCACCTCTGGGACCAGTGTTGGGTGGTCTCAATGGAGAGATGGTTTCTATACAAAGGTTCATTTTGGTAGCTTTATGAGGGTTTGGGACCATGAAAACTGATCTTATTGTAGAGTTAGTCTCAACAGAGATGTGGTCTTAATTGGAGGTTCTACTAAACATTGTATATTCAGTCAGACTTTTCCAATGAATAAAATGGCTGAAGTATCCCAATTACAAGCATAGGCATGCAGGACACAATTTGATAGTCCTGTTGTTAGAAAGTATGAGGTATGTAAATATCTCTCAACTGAAATTGCAAAACCAAAATGAGGCGCTTTACCTAATTTACCACAATGAATGTCCTCAACAACGGAACCCAATTTGCAGTCACAAATCCATCCTTCCATTGTAGAGGAATTACGTTGTTTACTTCATGTGGAGGACTCGTGCTGAATTCAATTTACTCATCCTGTATACGAGTAGCTGCTGAGTCAAAACACGTTTGACATATTGTCAGGACGAGTAACTTTTGGGGACAACTAGTATCTTTTTAAATTCACTAGTCCTGCTGAAGCGTAACTATTGAGGCTTTAACTGGGAGACTGACTCTTCCGTTATTGAGGACATTCACTGTAATCCTGATCCATGTTTGCTCCAGGGACGACATGGCTGATCCAGATTGTGTCATTACTACGTGCTGGCGACAAGTACGACGAGGTCAGCAAAACCAGCATCGCACAGCGGTCAGTATAACACAGAGGGATGATGTACATTTTGTCGTGCGCCACATAAATGGAACATTGCTCTTTTTCTTGACCCCCCATACACCCCTACATCCCAAAAGGGGAATGTCAGATGTGTGACATTATCAAAGAATATTTACACTGTGTTTCGAGATATTTATTCAAATATTACTTATGTTTGCCATAAAATGATATAAAAACAACTGTATGCCAAATTCTAATATATAATGCCTAGCAAAGTTGTATTTCCTGAAAACTATCCCTGCCTAATATGGTGCACAAAAATCTTAGGCCCACAAAAAAGGCAGAATCAGAAATTTGACAAAATTTTACATGTACAATCAAAGGTTATGTCTCCTTAAACTGTGCACACAGTAACAGCAGAAGGCTTCAATCGTTACACTTCAGCAGGACTAGTAACGTTAAAAAGATACTAGTCCTCCTAACAAGTTACTCGTCCAACAAGTTGCCAAACGTGGTTCACCTCAGCAGCTACTCTATGCAGGACGAGTGAATTGAATTCAGCACGAGTCCTCCCCAATCTGGACGAACTGTATTAGAGTTCGTACTTTAATTATCCAAACCCACCTTTTCCCCAATAACTTCTTTTGAACAAAACGGATTTCTATAAAAGTATCACCATTTGGTGCAGAATTGGCAAGTGTAAATAAAATCCAAGACAATATCACTCAAACCATTGTATACATTGCAAGGCACTGAAGTGTTCGCATATTTTCATAAACTTTACAGAGTGCACTACTTTACCTCTCACATTGTGAAGTCAAGCGTATCTTACGGATGCATCTCTCACGTAATATTTTCTAGAAGGGTCAAGGTGCATAGTGTATATATCGTATGTTTTGATCTCAGGGTACAAGTTCACATGTTCTTAAAAACTGCTATTTTCATGGTGTAAATAATAAAGAAACAGACTATATAGTGTCTAAATGAGATATGTTACGTACGTCTATTTCAGGCATCAGTTCATGGAGCAGGCGCGTGACGATCAGCCCCCAGGGAGAGACGTGTTTGTGACGACGCCCGCTCCAAGGATCGCTAAAACTCATCTGCCGTACGAGTTTGTGAACCGATGGGTGGAGCGAGACCGCGTGAGGACGATCATCACCCTGAGGAACCCAAAAGACACGCTCGTGTCGCTGTTTCATTTCTATAGAAGCAATAAAGGTGCCATCATATGCATTGCTAGTCGAGTAACTTTACATTAAAAGTCCTCTAAAATAAAAAGTCCTCTCACGTCGCCTTGGTATCGGTAAAACGATTCTGCCATGTAAACAATCAAGATCAAAGTAGACATAGATGTAAGCTCTCGCTATTCTTAATTTGAAGAATAAGATAACAGAGAATCAATGAACTTCAAAGTACCTATATAAGGTGTGTTTTTTTCACTCCCTAAAAGTCTCATAATACATTGATTATATGCTACTATTTTTTCAATCAAGGAATTTATGTTTGTACTGGATTCCAGTTTTCAAAATCGTGATCACAACTATTTAGTTATACCTATTGCAACCTGTCATTTTTTCTATAGTATTACCTATTGTAACCTGTCATTTTGTCCTTGACTCTTTGGCAAGACTTTCACTCTTCTCTCAAGAGCTTTGTCAGGCCCAATGAAAAGATCCTCATGGTGGTCATGTGACCAATTGAAAGGATCTTCTCATTAGGTCTGACGAAGCTCTTGAGAGAAGAGCGAAAGTCTTGCCAAAGACAAAATGACAGGATTCCAATAGGTTGATCATATTTTTTCACTGTTCAAAGTGTCTCTTCTCTTCAGCATTTGGATTTTCTGGTACATGGGACGAATTCTTTGCCCATGTTAAAGCTGAAAAACAGATCTACGGAACCCAGGTTAGCTGCCATATTGAAATAAGTGATGTAAACTAAGCACTTTCTTTGCCCATGAAGTTTATTGGAACAATTTCAGATTATCTATACCATTGATTAAGAAATTAAACATCTGGATATCTTTACCAATCATCCATATCTCTATATAATGAAGAAGGACCAATCCTACTCAGATGCTTCACTCGTCCATAACAAGCTACGTTTCGGCGCACCTTCCACCTGCTTCCGGCTTCGATGGCAAAGTGCGACAAATGTTGTTGTTTTGCACTTGGCTTGTTATGAACAAGAGAAGCATCTGAGAAGGTTTGTTCCTTCTTCACATGATGAATCCATATGGTAAGACTATCATGATCACGAGCATTGTTTTTTTTAGTTGAATTGGACAACGAGCTGGTGGAGGCAAAGAAGTGAAGAAAACCTGTTGATTGTGCAGTACGAAGACATGGTCACCGACACGGAGACGCAAGTCACAAAAATCGCCGACTTTCTAGACCTCACATTGACCCAGGAGACTCTCCAGAAGGTTCTCCACGACTCCGCTTTTAAAGCAATGCAAACAAATTCAGCAACAAATTACAGTGACAGCAAGCTCTTTGACTTTTCAAAGGGAAATTTTATACGCAGCGGTAAAATCGGAGGATGGAAGGACTACTTTAGTGTAGCACAGAATGAATGGTTTGATCATAAGTACGGCAAAATATTTGACGATCTTGGAATAGAATTTCAGTACCAGTAGCATTCTGTCATTTTGTAATTTGATGGTATGATCTCCTGGGTGGGGTAAAGTTTGAGAACTTGATATTTTTAACTTCTTCACTTTCACTGGAATTCTCTATGACACCTGGCAAAAGCATGAAGAACTTCATGGGAAAAACAGCCGGATCTTTTACGGAATAACTATTGCTTTAAGTGTATGCTGCCTGGGAGTTGAGACTAATAAAACCTGTAGCGATAATATGATGTGAACGATGAAATAATGTTAAGTGACACGTGTGAACCATTCTGCACAATTGCACACTAAAAGAAAGCATGTGATATGATTTGATTGATTGATGTGTATTCTTCGGGAAAAAGGTGATCAACGTTCTATAGGGGCATATATTGAACACGTGTCAAACTCTTCTATGAGTTGACAAATCAGTTGTTGTCATTGTCATTGTTATTGGTGTTGTCATTGTTATCAATGTTGTCGTTGTTGTCGTTGTCATTGCATCCATCGCGCGGAGTTAAAGGCCAAATTATGCAATAATGACAATTTCTTGATTGGGTAACTCCCGAGTTACCGGCCAAGGCTTTACCCGGTGATGGGGGTGATGTGGTAGAGCATTTTTGTGTGCATAGATTCCAATAACTATGTACACTTGTTCCAGCTGAAGACTCTCGGGGCTAGAGTTAAGTGAGCCCTATGTATATTATAAAACCTTCCATAAAGGTCTTTGTTGCTGTTATTGTTTCACACGCTTTCTAAACAATTCTACATTTATTCAAGTAAATTTCATGATTGAAAAGGATTCTTGAGAATCGAAAATATTTTCCAAATTAATAAAATAAATTACTAGAATAAATGAAGAATTGTTTAGAAAGCGTGTGAAACAATAACAACAACAAAGACATATAAATAGCATAAGACACAGTGCTGTGCACCATATGAATAATTTATTTAACTTCCATAAAGGAGGGTTGTGTTCAAAGTAGCTTTAATTTTGAGGAGGTCACTTTATGGTAAATATAACGCATTTGGACTGCAAAATATAGATGGTCGCCGTATAAGAGAGTATCCAGTATATATACATTTAATGTTCTCAAATAAAATGAAACTAAAGAATTCAATTGAATGTTCTATTCCAACCACATGAGTATAAATGTAGTGGATACCTCCAATACCGCAATACCATACACGCTACGTGTGTCTGCCTTGTTTTTATAATAAAATAAATAATATCATAACGTTCTCATGTGTATGATCCGTCACATAAGACACACGATGTTGACGTGCATTAGCAATAATGTTAAAAAACCACACACAACTATTTCACACACTAAACATAGCATGAATTATGTGAAGAGTGACATTCTGTATTCACTTCAACAATTCATAAACAAATGAAATCATTGGACACAATCGTCGAGAGTGGCAACACTATAAACCACTGTTTGATTAATACTTGAAAGTAATCATATTTGTTTTTCTTCCATGTTCAGGTGAACGTCAGCATCACCGTTATGACTAGAACATCAGGATTTATTTATTCATCTTATTTTTACGAATCAAATCTATAAATAAAAATCTAACTCAACATTGTTGATTTCTTTCACGCTACCAACTGTTTAAATTTTGTGATAATATTCATTATTTCTCGAAGAATAGACACTAGAATCAAGTGCTTGTGTAAGGTGTATTCAATATGACATGATAACATCCATATAGTATACGTTATTTACCATACAATAAGATATTGAAATAGTTGGTCAGTAAAAACAGATGCTGGTCCATTTTCACCGTCTATGTGACCACCCTCTTTCATAACCACTGCACAGTTCCTCAATCAGCCCACATACTTTGTTGCTGTTTTTTTACTTTCCTTTCAATTTCAACAAACCTAGAAACGCATAAAATAGTTTGGATTAAATTGTGCACCTTCCCAATTTCCGTAGCTCCTGGTCCATTGAATGCATTGAATGGACTAACAGCGTTAAGCGCAACTAAACACTGAATCTGTTGATGAAGCAATTTCCCACCAAAGAAACTAATCGTATCACACATTTCGTCTGCAAACAGAGGGAAATGGGAGGCCACAGGTTAGTCCATATACAGACACTGGCAAGTATGCTAGATAGGGTATAAGTAGAACAGTAAACACTGTCACATTTTAATTGTGTGTTTTAAAACTTAGGTTCTATTTTTATTTTCTTTTCAGCTATTTATGCCAAAAATCAAACATATATATTTTTAAGCTTTTCCTCTACAAAAGACTTAAAAATATATATGTTTGATTTTGCATAAATAGCAGAAAAGAAATAAAAATAGAGAAATGAAACCATATGCTGTCGCCAACTACACAGTATCATATAAAGGTTGTTTAATCACATGCTATACAGTACTGTTTTTTCTCCTATATAAATATGTATGTTAGTCCTGGACGGTTTAGTTTGGCATATATTTTCTGAAGGTTTTACAATTGTTAGTCGCCACCCTCACACTTTGTTGTAAGTAGTTATTTTTTCTTTCTAATTTATATAGTTGTTTTATTTCATTTAATAGTTGATAATTTAGCTTGTATTTATGTATTTTTTGTTATTGTTGTAGTTTACCTGTGAACTGAGTTGAAAATAAAAGTGTGAAATCAGAACAGTCAATCGTTACTTAACAGTAAAAACAAAGTTTCATAGAACAGTAAACATGGTATAATACTTTTTGTTTCAAAACAGAATACTTCAGTCAATCCAATGAAAGTTGGCGTGATTTAGTTCCTATCAGAATTTACACGTATCATGCATGAACCTTTGGGTAAATACATTCACTCATGATGATTTTCATATACTAACTGAATAAAACCACATATTTTATCATTCCATGCAAAAATCACCTCCAATAACCCACGCTGATTGGTCAATCAGCGTGCTCAATTTTGCGATGGAATGAACGCTCATAAAAAAAAAAACGGCGCTAGTCTAACTCCTCACAATATCAATACAGCCCCTGACGTAGTAAGGCCATGAAGGCGTGTTCATGCTGTGCGGAATGCAACAGTTTAGACTAACGCCTCCGCCGCTCAAAACTGTAGGAATTGACGTCTCCGCTACGCTCAAAACAAACAAAATTGACTTGAATGTTGAATATTATAATATGATTTATTTTAAAATAAAATCATGAAAATGGATTTTAGTCATGATTGATCATTGATTGTTGTCCGTGTCAATTAAATATTGAGCATGCTGACGTCTGATTTACCCTCACTTTGTTCGGGTAAATCAGACATCAGCATGCTCAATCTTGCGATTGACACTCCAATCTCGTGGTCAATTCCTACAAATCATTTTTTTTCTCAACAATAGTTTTGGTTAAAATTGAGCGAGTCTTTGACAGCTGTAGACTTTCATCACTTGATGAAATAAAACTTGTTGATATTATGATATATCTTATATTTTATTCTAGTATGAATATGCTTATATGTTTGTCTAAACGCCAGCTCTCTCACATTGAATATTTGTAGAGAAATGTCATATATAATTATGAATATAAAACATGCAATTTATAATAATTTTATCAATAATGCACTCATATCATGTGAGAGAAATTCTATGAATGCATTTCAGATACCAAAAGCCTGGTCTGTTATTGATTTGCGTTATGCTCATAAATAAAATATTTTATACACGTGTTTCTTGGTTCAAATATGGTTATCTTGTACAATACACACATATTTTTTCAATTGGTTTACAAATAAACATAATGGTAAAATAGAATCATTGGGGTACATTTATTATTTCAACACGGGATTTTATCAAACCTAAAATTATTATAGACATGTGCTATGTATTTTATTTGCTTAGCTTACGCTATCCCACTAGAGTCTAGAGTTTGCCTATGCTCCCCTAGCTTTTGCCGGGGAGGCATTCTGTAAGTTTCTGAAAAGCCGGACTGAAATATTGTCAGGCTATCACAAAGCTTTATAGATAAAATCAAAAATACTGAAACGAGGTTGATTAAATGCTTTGGGGGGAGGGGGTACTTCAGGGGTGAATGGGTGGGGGGTGCCACTTAATATCCAAAATGATACCCTTTTAAAACCAGTGAAACTATAGAAAAGGATATGCCTAGTGAAACCACCAGATAGAACACAATGGGGTATTATCCCAAAGGGTATTATTCTATGTGATACTAATAAATAGAAAACAAGATTTTCTACAACTTATGGGGAAGGGGAAAGGGGGGGAAAAAAAAGGGGGAAAAAAAAAAAATTTTTGGAAAAGGGAAAAAAGGGGGGTTAAAGGGGGTTTTTTTTTGGTTTTAAAAAATTTTTCCAAAAAATTTTCCCTTTTGAAAAAAAAAAAAGAAAAAAAAAAAAAGGGGGAAAAAAAATTTTTTTTGGGGTTTTAAAAAAAAAAAAATTTTTTTTTTAAAAAAAAACCCCTTTTTTTTTCCCCGGGGGTTCCTTTGGGGCCCTTTTTTAAAAAAATTTTCCCCCCCAAAAAAAACCGGGCCGGAAACCCGGGGGAAAAAAAGGGGGGAAAATTTTTTTCCCCCTTTGGGCCTTTTGGGGGGGGCCCCCTTTTTTTTTTCCCCCCGTTTCCCCCCCCTTTTTTTCCCGGGGGGGCCCCCCCCCGGGGGGTTTTCCCCGGGGCCCCCCCCTTTTTTGGGGGAAAAATTTTTTTTTTTTTTGGGGGGTTTTTTTCAAAAAAGGGGGGGGGGGGAGGAAAGGGGGCCCCCCCCCCCCTTCCCCCTTTTTTGGGGGGGGCCCCCCCGGGGTTTTTTCGGGGGGTTTTTTTTTTGGGGGGTTTTGGGAAATTTTTTAAAAATTTTTTTTTTGGGGGGGCCGGGGGTTTTTTTTTAAAAAAGGGTTTTTTTTTATTTGGGAAAAAAAATTTTTTTTTCCAAAAAATTTTTGGGGGGAACCTTTTGCCCCTTGGTTTAAGGGCCCCCCGGGCACCCCCCTTGGGGGAAAATCCGGAAACCTTTTTAAAATTTTTTTTCCACCCTGCCCCCCGGCCTATTTCGGATTGAAAATTTTCCTTTGTTTTTTTTCTTCGAAAATTTTGTTCCAAAATTGGCGTCCCCGGCTGTGAGGCGCTACACCTCCAGGGGCCCCGGGCCGGCCCCTTTTCGGGGCCGTTTTTCCAGGCGGCAGGGTAACCCCGGGTTTTACAGTCACCGGGTGATGTTTTCCCGCGGGTAAATTTTGTGAGGCCCCATTTTTTTAAAAAATTTTCCGGAAAGTTCCTTCCCCAATTTTTTGGGTAAACATGCGGCCACGCCCCCTTTTTGCAAAAAATCGGGGGTTTTTTCCCCCAAATAAATTGGGCACTTATTAGCCGTGGTTGGGTTCAGGGTTGGAATTATGAAATATAGGGGTACTGTTTTTTATATTTTTTGGGAAAAAAATAATCTTTTTTTTAAAAAACATTGTTTGACGTGCACTGGGGATGTGTTTTTGTTTTATATTTTTCTTTTTTATTGTTGAATTTGTTTTCCCCCACATAACCAGCCTTTTCAAAATTTTTTTCTGGAAATTTTTTCCTATGTTTTGGGTAAAATTGTTCTGCTTTGTTTAAAAATTCTTTTTTAACCTTCAAAAGTTTGGCCCGGGAAATTTTTTTGATCCTTTTTTTTTTTGGGTTTTTGTATTTTCTATTTCTTTGTTTATTGTTGAATCTCTGGTGTTATGATATTTTTTCCAAACGATTTTGGGCCCGGGCCCAAAAACGTTTTTATTCTTTTTTTTTTTTTTGTTCTAGAATTCCGCTGACGTGTAATAAATCATAGAGACACATGTGGTTTTGTCGCACCCACCAGGCCCCCACCCGCCCAGGCTAAATTGGGGGGGAAAAGGGGAAAACTCTGAGGGGAAATAAATTTGAAAAAAGGGGAAAACCGGTTTGAACAAGTTTTGAAATTGTTTTAGTTTTTACTTTTTTGTCAAAAACCGTCGAAAAGTTAAAATGAAGGAGATGGTGCATAACCCCAAAATGAGCAGTGGTTGGGGCAGAATTAACCCCTCAATGCCAGAATTTAGAAAAGAAAATCTGACAAGCGAAAAGTTGACTTTGGTAAAAAGCATATGCAAAAAAATCCTAACCTGATAAATGATAACATACCTGGTCGTTTTTATGTTGCTTTTAATATTCCCCCGCACGAATACAGGCAAAAAACCCAATATGCGGGCAAATATTATTTAATCCATCTTATCCTATTTTTTACCTTGACTGAATTGTTACAAGTGAACCCAAAACGGTTTTCCTATGAATGAAAAAAATCCCAAAAGGATGGAGAAATTTGGGATACAGAAAGCTCAAAATAGGGAGCCGGGCCTTTGGGGGCCCGGAGACGGTAAAGAATGGCGGTGGGGGGCGGCGAGGGGTGGGGGGCCCAGGTGGTGCGTTTCCCAACTCTAACTCACAAAAGTTTTAAGCTTTGTTTGAGACAACTAACTGAAACTGGATTTACATTTCCCTTCATGTCGGGTGCCGCACAGTTTTTAGATTACCATAAAAAATGCATGGGTCGTCTGGCCTATTGACCCCGAATACTAATGTAAATGCTAAAGGTAATAAATCTTTTAATACCAAAGACAAATTTTACTTTGCAGACGAAAATTGGTCAGTGGGATATATCAATTTAAACTAAAAAGATATGACAGATGCATCTGAAATGTACAAAATTTTTATTGCTAGGGAACCCCTGGAACGAGTTACAAAT
>CM032663.1:12332145-12360573 GCA_019095985.1 Streblospio benedicti
ACAGGTTGGTCCATATACAGACACTGGCAAGTATGCCACAGGGTGAGTAGAACAGTAAACACGGTGTAACAGTTTCATTTCAAAACAGAATACTTCAGTCAATCCACTGAAAGTTGGCGTGGTTTTATATAGTTCCTATCACAATTTACACGTATTCACACATTAACCTTTTGGTAACTACATTCACTCGTGATGATTTTCATATGCTAACTGAATAAAACCACATAATTCAGGGTGTTTTTTTCTCAACAATTGTTTTGGTTGAAATTGAGCGAGTCTTTGACAGCTGTAGACTTTCATCACTTAATAAAATGAAACTTGTTGATATTATGATATATTTGATATTTTATTCTAGTATGAATATAGTTATATGTTTGTCTAAACCTCAGCTCTGTCACATTGAATATTCGTAGAGAAATGTCATGCAAAATTATGAATATCCAACATGGAATTTATAATAATTTTATCAATAATGCACTCATATCATGTGAGAGAAATTCTATAAATGGATTTCAGATACCAAAAGCCTGGTCTGTTATTGATTTGCGTTATGCTCATAAATAAAATATTTTTATGCACGTGTTTCTAGGTTCAAATATGGTTATCTTGATCAATACACACATATTTTTGCAATTGGTTTACAAATAAACATAATGGTAAAATAGATTCATTGGGGTACATTTATTATTCCAACACGGGATTTTATCACACCTAAAATTATTATAGACACGTGCTATGTATTTTATTTGCTTAGCTTTCGCTATCCCACTAGAGTAGCGTCTATGCTCCCCTAGCTTTTTGCCGGGGGAGGTATTCTGTAAGTTTCTGAAAAGCCGGACTGAAATATTGTCAGGCTATCACAAAGCTTTATAGACAAAATCAAAAATACTGAAACGAGGTTGGATTAAATGCTTTGGGAGGGGGGGTACTTCAGGGGTGAATGGGTAGGGGGGTGCCACTGAAGGTCCAAAATGATACCCCTTAAAACCAGTGAAACTATGAAAAGGTTACGCCTAGTAAAACCACCAGATGAACACAATGGTGTATTATCCTAAAGGGTATTATTCTATGTGATACTGTAATGAAAACAAGATTTTCTACAACTTATATTTACCTTTAATGCTTTTTCATGGCTGAATAATTCAAAATCAAATGAAAAGAGAGCTAGATATTGAACCTCGAGATTGAATCTCCCTTAGTGAAACTTGCTGGAATGTTGAAATCATGACCCCTAGTGAAACTGAGTGGTGGAAAAGGTGACCCCTAGTGAAACTGGCTGGTGGAAAAGGTGACCCCTAAGTGAAACTGCGGGGTTGAAAAAGGTGAATGGGTAGGAGGTGCAACTGAGGGTCCAAATTGATGCCCCTTAGTGAAACCAGTGAAACTATGAAAATGATACTCCTAGTGAAACCACCGGATGAAAACAATGGGATATTATCCCAAGGGGTATTATTCTATGTGATACTGTAATGAAAACAAGATTTTCTAAAACTTATACTTACCTTTTATGCTTTTTTATGGCTCAATAAAGCAAAATCACATGAAAAAGAGAGCTAGATATTGAACCTAGTGATTGAACCTCCATTTATAGTGAAACTAGCTGGAATGTTGAAATCATGACCCCTAGTGAAACTGAGTGGTGGAAAAGGTGACCCCTAGTGAAACCTTTCATTGTGGGTCTGCACCCGCGGTGTCCTTTGGCGTTTCGCGGCGCCTTGCGTTGTCGACATGGCGCCGTTTTGCACTCTGCATCGCACTCCAGCTCTGCGTGCAGGTCAAGCTCCTTGAGAACCATTTCTTCAGAAAAGTGTTTTTCCATGCTGTGTCTACCACTCCGTGCCTATTGATGGGTATTGATTAAATTCTCTTTGATCTTTGCAATATACAGTCAACGCCGTGTGATTCCAAGAAACACCGTTATATGTCGCCACAGACATCGTGAGGCACCGTGACACACTCCGCATTGGACAGGCGCCCAAAGCCTCCCTTCCTGGAGCTGTCTTAAAATACGGGTGGCAAGGGCCTGACGGCGGACGCGGTATTTCACAGTCAGGCTGCGGCATGTCATTTTTTACTCCCGCGGGGTGAGATTTGATGAGGCACCACATTTTTGCAAATATCTCTTTAAAGCCACGAGAGAAAGCACCCACCGTGGCACACCGCGCCCAGGCTAATTGGGGGTAACGGGAGGACTCGGGGGTGAAGATGGACGGAAAAACGGCCATTTAAACCTGATTTGAACATATGTTATTGAAATGATGTTTGATGTTTACTTTGACACGTGGCACAACTGATCTAGAAATAATATTGGTAAGTCGGGGGGGGGTTGTTCTGCTCTATGCTATGTCTTAAAAGCCGTCGAACATGATATACATGAAGGAGATGGTGCATAACTTTCCAATAATGAGCAGTGGTGGTGACAGAATTAACCCTCTCAATGCCACAGAATTAGCAGATGCAAAATCTGACAAGTCTGAACACGTTGAACTTTGGTAAAAGGCATATGCACAATAACCGATCATAACACACGATAGAATGATAACATACCTGGTCTGTTTTATCAGTGCTTGTACATATTACCCCAGCAGGTGTTATGCGCAGGCGACAATACCATGAACATACACGGCAAATATTATAGTATAGTATCTTATCTCTGATTTTACCTGTGGACTGATTGTTACAAGTGAACCATAGACGAGTGTTG
This sequence comes from Streblospio benedicti, assembly GCA_019095985.1. Classification (NCBI taxonomy): domain Eukaryota; kingdom Metazoa; phylum Annelida; class Polychaeta; order Spionida; family Spionidae; genus Streblospio; species Streblospio benedicti. Next base: position 12,334,850 of record CM032663.1, read on the forward strand.
TCCGTCATGAATGACAAGAAAGATCCCGACAAAGGGGCGAAGAGCAGCCAGGATAACAAGAATGCTCCAGAACCAGTAGCCGGCAGCCAGGAGCCCGCGGCTGGCGGCTGGAGCACGGCGAAGAAGGTGGCGGTGGGGGCGACGCTAGGGGTGGCGGGAGCCGCAGGTGGGTGCATGTTATCACAACTCTAACTCGCAACTTGTATATCTAGCTTTGTTATTGAGACAACTAACGAGAATACATAGATGCTACATTTATCACCCAATCGGATGCCGAACAGCTAGTTAGACTACCATAAAACATGCATGTGTCAGTCTGGCCTATTGAGTATTGACCTCCGAATACTAATGTAACATGCTAAAGGTAATAGAATCTTATAATACCGTATGACAAGGAGTACTTTGCAGACGAGAAATAAAGTGGTCATTGGGATATATCAATTCTAAACTAAAATGATATGACAGATGCATCTGAAATGTACAAAATTTTATTGCTAGTGAGACCGTGGGTCGATGTTACAGGCACGGCGGTGGCCGCACCGCTGGTGGTGGGCGCGATGGGTTTTGGAGCTGGTGGTATCGCGGCTGGCAGCATGGCCGCTAGCCTCATGTCTGCCGCGTGGACGTCTGGCGTCGGTGTGGGTGCTGTCGCCGCTGCTCAGTCCATCGGTGCCACTGGCGCCGTGAGTGCTGCAGCGATGGCGGCCGGAGGCGGCGCTGCAGGTACTCACACGCTGCTCAACTCATTATGTCACTACAGCAGCTGAAGCAAAAGCCTTGTGTTTCGTTCGTTTGTCACTATGTATGTATATATGTATGTAAGTGTATGTCTCCAGACAAACTAGAGGGTTTACCGATGAACCGATTTTGTTCAAACTTAACACAACTATAAAGTATGAGGCGACATCGAAGTGATTTGATTTGGGCTGTTTATAATGAAAGTGGTCCTTTTTAAGTGGGCTTTGCAATTTTTTGAAAGATTTATTTGCTTTTATTGTACATGTATATCCTGCAGTGAGTTAAGTGATATTGATTGTTGGCCTTTGAAACTGTTATTGATTATTATCTGTTATTAGTACTTTTGCATCACACAGATCAATATATTTCGCTGGCTTGATGGTATGAATCTGGTAATGCAGTGATGAGGCTAAAATAACATAGCAGCCTCGATGACGTCACATATCAAGTACTGAATTATGAGGTGTTTTGTGTTATATAGGTGCCCTGGATCACATATTTCAATAATTGCACAAGTAAGTTGGGTATTTCTACTGATGTTTTATTCACAAACGGAAATTATTTGGAACTATGTTCTGGGTATAAAAATATTATGTTAGTGTGGTGATGTGGCAGGTCAAATTTGAACTAGTCATAGCATAACAAGGGGTGACCACGTGTTTGGCTTGTTTACATAATAATTCCCTGTCCAAAGTTCACGAATTCATAGTAGAATAAAGAAATGACACTGAACTACTAGTATTTGGCATTCGTATATGTTTCCTACACATCCTGAATATTTGAGAGAGTACTAGTAGGCAAGGCATTTTTTAATAGAACAATTGAAAGGCTATTTGTGTGTTCTAACCTGATCACTGCTCTGAATTCATTCTCCTCAAATTTATAAAGTTCTTAATTGTAAAGTATACATCGTTTCAGTACATATATTAACTGCCAATATATTAGTGACGCTGTGTTCTTTGAGCACTTTTGATCCAGTTGCGTCGCTTCAGTAGCTGAAGCGAAAGCGTTGTGATCATTTCGTTTCTATGTCTTTATGTATCTATGTATGTATGTCTCCAGACAAGCTAGTGGGCGTACCGATGAACCGATTTCGTTCAAACTTTACACAACTATGAGGTTTGAGGCAGCACCGAAGTGATTCAATTTTGGGCAATCTGCCAATTAAACTGCACTTTCCACAGGAAAATTATGGTCCATTTACACCATTCTTATTAATATTGAATGGACAATTACAGATCAATATTCTATTTGCTGCAAAATAGGTGCCATTTGCTACTATGCATTTAGGATCAATAAATAGACAGTGGCATATTATTTGTGGCTGGTATATTGTAGTTGTGCACTTTTAATCATGATTTCCTAAGCATTTTAGTAAACAAGTTTATTGTCCATAAGTGAACGTTGTTCTAGCGAGTATACATCGTTTCAGTATATATCTTAATTGCCCATAAGTCAACGTTGTTCTAGCGATGCCATGTTCTTTGAACACTTTTGATCTAGTTACTATTGTAAACTATTTCAATGATGCATTTTGATGTGATCTATTATTAATTAGGCATTAAGCTGCATGTGCTTTCATGAGTAGAAACAAAACATAAGTATGGTGCTTTTTTCAGCTGCCGGGGGCTGGGCAGGCATGTCCATTTGGGAAAATATTCAAAGGAAAAGACACCTCCAGAAGATGAACCAGCAGGACGTCGGCATGCAGGCGGACCTGGACGACAACGAGGATGATCCGTACAATGAAGACGAAGAGCTGGCTATTGAGGTGGACGGGGGAAAACGCCATGTTGGCGTTCAGGCTGTGGCTGTTGTGAAGCGGTATGTCAGTTTGTCGTTATGGTCTTATTATATTGAATCATGACCGGGTTAAATTTGCAGCCGGTAACTCGGGAGTTACCGAACCAACAAGATGGCGGCATAGCCTGTTGATTCAAATGTTTTTTTATGTTGATTGTTTAAATTTTTGGTACAAAAATTAACATTCAGGCATGTGTTAATAGTAGGCGTGTATATGTAAGGGACATATATTGAACACGTGTCAAACTCTTCTATGCGCTGACAAATCAGTTGTTGTTATTGTTATTGGTGTTGTGATTGTTATCAATGTTGTCGTTGTTGTCGTTGTCATTGCTTCCATCGCGTGGAGTTACAGTCCAAATTATGTAATAATGACAATTTCTTGATTGGGTAACTGCCGAGTTACCGGACAAGGCTTTACCCGGTGATGGGGGTGATGTGGTAGAGCATTTTTGTGTGCATAGATTCCAATAACTATGTATACTTGTTCCAGCTGAAGACTCTTGGGGCTAGAGTTAAGTGAGTCCTATGTATATTATAAAACCTTCCATAAAGGAGGGACCTGGAGGGTTGTGTTCAAAGTAGTTTTAATTTTGAGGAGGTCTCTTTATGGTAATTTTAAAGCTATAGGACTGCAAAATGTAGTATTATCATTGAGATGGTCACCTTATAAAAGAGAGAATAAAATGAAACTAAAAATTCAATTGAATAATCTATTCCAACCACATGAGTATAAATACTATAAATATAGTGTATACCTCTAATACCGCAATACTATACACCCTACGTGTGTCTGCCTTGTTTTTATCATAAAAGAAATCATAACGTTCTCATATGTATGATCCGTCAGTACAGACAGACGATGTTAACGTGTATTAGCAATACTGTTACAAAAAACCACACACAACTATTTCACACACTATAAGTAGTATGAATTATGTGGAAATTGGCACCGTGTATTCACTTCAACAATAAATAGAAAATGACATTATTAGCCTCTCGTCGAGAGTGACAACACTATAAACCACTGTTTGATTATTACTTCAAAGTAGTCATATTTGTTTTTCTTCCATTTGCAGGTGAACTTCAGCCTCCCGGTTCTGACTAGAACATCAGGCATGTCAGGATTTATATATTCATCTTATTTTTACGAATCAAATCTACAAATAAACATGGAACTCAACATTGTTGTTCCGTGAGGCCATTTCTTTCACGCTACAAAGTGTAAACATTATTTGATAACATTCATTATTTCACAAAGAATAGACACTAAGATCAAGTGCTTGTGTAAGGTGTATTTAATATGACATGATAACATCAATACAGTATACAATAAGATATAGAATTAGTTGGTCAGTCAAAACAGACGCTTGTCCATTTTCACCCTCTATGTGGCCACCCTCTTTCATAAACACTGCACAGTTCCCTATCACCACATATGTTTTATTTTTTATTTTTTTTAACAAACCTAGAAATGTATAAAACAGTTTGGATAAAATTGTTGTGTCCCTGCCACATTTCCGTAACTCCAGACTTGCAAATGGTCCATGTTGCATTGCATAGACTAACAGCGTTATGCGCAACTAAACCCCTGAAGCAGATGATGAACCAATTTCCCATTAAACAAACTAGACTAATCGTATCAAACATCTCGTCTGCAAACATGGGGAAAAGGGAGGTAGACACCCGGGGGTAGACAGGTTAGTCCATACACAGACACTGGCAAGTATGTCACAGGGTGTAAGAACTTTAAACACGATGTAACAGTTTTATTTCAAAACAGATAGCTTGTCAATCCACTGAACGTGGTTTAGTTCCTATCAGAATTTACACGTTATCACACATGAAGCTTTGGGTAAATACATTCACCCATGATGATTTTATATGCTAACTGAATAAAACCGCATAATTCAGGGTGTTTTTTTTCTCAATTGTTTTGGTTAAAATTGAGCGAGTCTTTGACAGCTGTAGACTTTCATCACTTGATAAAATGAAACTTGTTGATATTATGATATAGCTGATATTTTATTCTAGTATGAATATGCTTATATGTTTGTCTAAACGCCAGCTCTCTCACATTGAATATTCGTAGAGAACTGTCATACATAACTATGAATATACAACGTGCAAGTTATAATAATTTTATCAATAATGCACTCATATCATGTGAAAGAAATTCTATGAAGGCATTTCAGATACCAAAAGGCTGATCTGTTATTGATTTGCGTTATGTTCATAAATAAAATATTTTTATGCACGTGTTTCTTGGTTCAAATTTGCTTATTTTGTACAATACACATATATTTTTTCGTTTGGTTTACAAATAAACATAATTGTAAATTAGAATACTTTGCGTATATTTACTATTTCAACACGGCATTTTAACAAACTTAAAATGATTATAGACACGTGCTATGTATTTCATTTGCTTAACTCTCGATGTCCCACAGGAGTAGCCTAGTCTGGCAACCCCCCTAGCTTTTTGCCGGGGAGGCATTCTGTAAGTTTCTGAAAGGCCGGACTGAAATATTGTCAGGCTATCAAACATATGTAGACAACATCAAAAATACTGAAACGAGATAAGGAGAAAATCTAGTGAGTTCTGCGTGTATCTCCATACAGCATTAAAATGGTCCAAAGTAAATGAGACTTGGTCACTTGTATGAAACATATCAATGGAGCTTCCTATGAATTTCCTTTGACAAGGACATTCTACGCGACGATTTTCAAAATGGCCGCCGTCGGTGTGCCCAAAATTGTAACTTCACTTCTAGAAGTGATAGAAAGATGAAACTAATGTCAAATTTAGGGTTTTCTGGTATGAGAAATTCAAAAAACACCATTTTGATATGATTGGATAACTATAAAATTGATTTTGTTCAGAATTTTCAAAATGGCCGCTGCCGATACCACAAAAATGACGTCTCAAGCTTTCAATATGATAAAAAAATGAAACCAGCTTTGAACATGATATTCAAAGATTGGCTCCTAGACTAATATAATACTTTTATTGATCCAATTTAAGATAGGAAAAATCAATACTGCCAGGGCATGCTTGAGTTGTTCCTCATTAATCCAATTACTTTTATGGTTTCTTCTTTATACTGAAAAGTTCAGTACTCCATGGATTCTGATGACGATACTATAATGATATAATGATATCATTGATGAAAAAATGATGTAATAAATATGTTTCACTAGTGATTTCAAAATGCCAAAAAGAAAATTAAACAATCCGAATTATGCCCGGTTCTTGACATGGTTTGATGTTTATTTACGAAACATAGAGAAAACGCATCCAGGAGCATACCGTTTACTAGAGAGTGGTGTTATCTCTGTGGCATGAACGATGATTCCAGGAAATCTATGTGCTACTGATAAAACAATGGAGGAAACTTTCATGCGATTCTGCAAATCCAAATCAGGTACGTGTAAATATCACTACGTTAAAATGCTATAATATCTTATCATAAAGTGAGCATTAACAATGTTTATTTCTATTGGAATACTGGTTATGCTAAATACTTCTTGTCCCATTCACAGGTGCAAATCCAGTTGGCATAACAGGCTTGCTACATAACTATGCTGCTTTTCAGAGATGGATAAGAACAACATCAGAGCGTGCGAAGTACTATGAAGCAACCTTAGATATGTGTGGTCTGTTAGAAGATGCTGAAAATGCTAAAGATTCTCATCGTGAACGTTCACCTGCTGAAATAGCTCGTGGAGAAATTGCAGTATCTAGGGTAAAAGATGCTATTGATGGATACATAAATCCCTTTGAGATTGATGATAAAGAGAAGTTGTATGTCCTTTCCTCTGGTTCAGCAGTGTCACCTGAAATAGAAGAAGACTTGATGAAAGCTGAAGACAAAGGTCACCTGGAAAAAATAAAATTTATAAATGAAAGGCTTACAAAATCTAGTGATTTGAAACGGGAGTTCTATGATAGAGTTCCCAAATTGAAATTGCGTACAATGGAATCTGGTAATAAAAAAGTGAAGTTGTCATCAAGCCAAGGGAAACTGATACAATATCAGGAGCAAGGAGATTTGGCCTTCCAATTACTTGTCAAGTCGCAGTTATTAGAGACTCCAATTGACATCAAGGAACTCATGACATATTGTTTGACCCCTGTACCACATGCTCTTGGCACTCCAGATGGGTTCATGGCTAAGACTGTGAAATCAAAAATGGTTTCAGTCTTGTTAAAGGATGTGAGCTGTGAAACCAACGATGAACTTGACCATGGTCGTATTCTCTTCATTGAAGATGGAAATGCACGTTTGTATGTTTTAACTGATGTTCCAGAAACATTCAAATATATAAGCTTAAAACTTTTGAACCAGCTACCTCAACACGGAGATGTGATTTTCTCTACAGACATGTACCTCAGAGATTCCGTGAAATGTCAAGAAAGACAGCGTAGAGGATGTGGAGACACTTTACTCATTGAAGGCATCAACACAAGAAGGCCAGCAGACTTCAAATCATTTTTGAAAAATGACCTTAACAAGCAACAGCTATTTGCTCTGATGCACAAGGTGTGGCGCAGTGATGCAGCAGCTTCAAATCTAAAGAATAGAATTGTCTTTCTTGTTGTTGAAGGGAAGGCGTTCAAGTTCACATCCGATGAACTACAAGCTACAAGCGAGGAGGAAGTGCACATTATTCAATCCGACCAGGAGGAGACAGACACAAGAATAGTGTTGTACATACAATATGCACAAGATCATGGTTATGATAAGGTTGTTGTGAAATGTCAAGACAGTGATGTCTTTTTTATTTTGCTGTATTATGTACACACCTTCACTATCCCTATATTGTTGGAAAGAAGTGGTGGTCAAATGATTAATATTTCTGACACCGCACAAGAATTAGGCAATTATTATTGTAACAGTATTTTAGGTGTGTATGTATTCACAGGTTAAGATGCCAATTGTGCATTTAAAGGCAATGGTAAAGTGATACCACTTAAGAAAATGCTAGGAAATCCTAATATCTGGAAACATTTAGACGTCTAGGCTGTTCTTGGAACATCGAAAGTTCTTTGATCCAAGAACTGGAAAGTTTTGTTTGTCTTCTGTATGGTTTTAAGAAAATTATATCCATTGATACAGTGAGAGCTGAAATGCTAAAGGGTATGGTTGGAGATGTTACTACTCTTGACACTAATGTAAAAGTTGACCTTTCAAAGCTACCTCCTTGCAGAAATTCTCTCATACCACACATAAAAAGAGTGAATTTTAGAACATGTCAATTTAAGCGTGCCCATGAGCCATATTGTGATTTTCCGTGTCCAACCAACCATGGCTGGGTAAAATCTGATTCTGGATTGGAACCTCAGTGGTCAGAAGGGCCTATTCTGCCTAAAAACTTAATTGATCTACTTGGCAATCAAGAAAGAGATGACAGTGAAAGTGAAGATAGTGAAACTGATGAGAACGATGGAGAAGATATTGACACAAATATTGACTTTGATGGCTGCTCTTCGGAAGAGGACGAAGTCCTCTGAGCAATGACAAGCCTCACTTTCACTATCATGTCTTCCCTGTCTCACATATCTGAATTCATGTTAAGTTGAATTTCTGCCCTGTATTGTCAATTTATTGTAATAAAACACAATTCACGACACTGGTTTCATTTATTTATCATATTGAAAGCTTGAGACGTCATTTTTGTGGTATCGGCAGCGGCCATTTTGAAAATTCTGAACAAAATCAATTTTATAGTTATCCAATCATATCAAAATGGTGTTTTTTGAATTTCTCATACCAGAAAACCCTAAATTTGACATTAGTTTCATCTTTCTATCACTTCTAGAAGTGAAGTTACAATTTTGGGCACACCGACGGCGGCCATTTTGAAAATCGTCGCGTAGAATGTCCTTGTCAAAGGAAATTCATAGGAAGCTCCATTGATCCTCAAAAGATACTCCATAAGCTATCTAAAAAACTTAGTTTCGGAGGATCCATTACTTATACATGTCACATACGGTTAAAACCTTGTTAAACGCGCCATCCTATTAACAGACAATGATCCCCAATAAGACTAGGAGCAAACAGATGAAGGGCCCTATCATGACGTCCATCTTTCTCAAGTTTCAGGCTTAAAGTGTTTGGACAGGACAAAAGCACTTACTCTGTGGTAATCTGCTTTTCACTCTTTCAAACGCTTTCCTGGACTGAAGAATCTTTACAGAATGAGCGTGCTTTATGATAATGTTTAGAGTCAAGAAGGATGAATAAGTGGGAAGGAAGCATAGCTTACATATAGAGATTAAAACATAGTTTTGTATGTAACGGAAATCTCACCCCTTTCCCTTCCCACAAATGATTTCGCTTTGCACAATATCAGTGATTTTAAAATGAGAAAAGATATATATTGAGTATATAATATTATATGATATTTCAGTGTTCTTGACTCTGGGATTTGTGCTCAGTTATCCCTATACAGGTCAAATTGTTTGACGCAGACTGCTCAAGTTTGGTTTTCTGTAGAAATTGACGCCTTGGAGTCTGTCATACACACCCAGTGGTCCATATTTGGGTCCATGCAGGACCATAATTTGCTAATTTTACCAAACTTTTACATTATTGTGCCAAGTCACAATGCGTTCACACTCATTAACTCTTATCTGTGCTTTTATATACATTTTATATGTATGTAATGATACTTCTGTCCTAATTATGATCTGTTCTTAGATTCCATTTAACGAGCAATTGCGATATTGATATTGAATAACAGAAGAGCAAATTTCCTACGTCGATGCAAATTTTCAAGCTTTTCACAAACAATGCACAAAATCACTATAAAAGGGCCTTTAAATCCCCGACTAACACCAAAATAACAATAGCAGCTAACCAACAATGACTGGTTTTCATTTATGACAGCTGTTGTGCTCTACCTAATCTTATCCACTGCACAGCCTATCTATCGCACTATTGTCACGATATTATGTTCAGAAAAGCCAAATTTACGTCACCCTGAGAAGAGGCTGCTCTCGCCAAACGACAAATCCCCCTCCTCCTCCACTGTGACGTCACGGGGACAGCGAGCCAATCACACGCGGCCACGCCCACAAACAGCAGACGTCCCGCCCCGTGCCGCTACAGAGCAACCTGTGTATGTGGACTGCTCCAGTTGAAGGACACCTGTACAATGTGGACACTTTCTACTTATCCCCCTTTTGATATCTATAAAACATAGAGTGGACCTCTCTTTCAAAGACACCGTATATGAACACTTAAGGAGACCTGTCTTATGTGAACACTTTACACTTCTCCCCTTTCCTATAATATACATCACATACAGTATGAACATCTCTTTTAAGAACACCCTGTCTGGTGTGGACACTACTCACTCTCCCGTAAGTGTCCATATAATACAATCCTCTGTAAAGTGATAAGACCGCAGAAACTGGGCACCGGCGGCATCCACAGAAGACATATTCTACTGTCCTATGAAGCCTCCTTGAATTGACCACCAGTCAAATGTGTTGACCACAAATCCAACTAAAAGTCACTCTTTTCATAGCCCAGTTCTACGCACGGTCTCTTTAAAGTGCTGGTCTTAAATGGGAGGTTCTATCATACCAGCAATTCCACTGCTTTACATGTAAAAGCGCCCATTCCCAAACCCAATACAACGCAGAAACAATTGATTGACAGCGGCTCTTCCCGCTAAACAAACATGGCGCCCGCGCTGCCTCATTTGCATATTCCCGGCATGCCGAGCGGCATCTCTCGGGCAACCAGACGACAGATCGCGACCGCCGGACAAGCGTTACCGGGAAACGGAGGATCGCATCTCCCAGGTAGGCACCTAGCACGTTATTGACTCTGATTACCCAAGTGAGGTAATTTAGGCCCGTTGAGCAAACGATATTTGGACATATTTTTGGCGCAATTGTTCATCGGCTGCTTTGATGGAGTGATTATCGCTCTCCAGTGTAGAGATGTTAGGCTAATATCGTGGTGGTGGAGTGGCGACCACTCCTGGTATACGCGAGGTGGAGTGTGGCAGCTATTTTTAGTGTGAATGATGATCAAGATGATTTTGGTAAATTGAAGATAATTTTTGTATGGTGTTCTATCGGGGTGATCGTTAGATTGAGTCCCATCTGAGTATGATGGGATGTCAGGATATTCTAAAACAGTCTTTGTTATATTAGCCTCGTTCAACCAGACTCTGTATTGCATACAGAAATGAAATGAGCGCCGCCATTACAGAGGCTGGTTGATCGAGACTATTGTTATATATGTTGTAAGAGACGGAGAACGTTCTCCGTCGTGCGTTGTTCATAGTTACGTTTCTAATTCTCAACGTCAATAGCGTTTGACGCATAAAATAAATATTACGTCTTTACTATGCGACGTAGAAAAATATCAACAATAACAAACATCTTGCAGTTGGTACAAAAGCACTGTGTATAATTTGTTCGCTGTTTGTTTAAAATATTGGCAACTGATGTAAGTTAATTTATTTGTATTCGTTAAGTTATGTATGCAGTAAAAGGTGTTTCTGTTTAATATATTTTTAGGGTTTTATACATGGTTTAAATATGCAAATTTAAAGTGATTAAGAATTTGTATTTGTCAATGTAGAATTTGATATGATAGATTTATGCAATTTTATTACAGGTTTACCATTTTATCAACTATAATGCGTAAATGAAGTCCAGTAAATAAACAAATAAAAAAAAGAAGTTCACATTGTTCTGTGTCCAACATATGTCATATGTAGACTACAGCAAGCTACACACGATACCCTGTTACTGTTGTTAGCTATCTCTATCGCCGCCATTGGTGAATGGTCGTTCACATAGTGTGAATGGCGCTGATGGCATCCGACCACACACCACATCACTCAATGCTTCATCACATCACGTTTAACACTGACGCTCCCATATATTTTTGGTGTTCGCTTTTTTTTTCAGATGCACGTGTGCATATCAGGAGGTTTTTAATTTCAATTTTAATATGATTTTGAAATGATTTTTGTCCTTAGATTCAAGAAAACAGTATATATGGCCCCTGACCCACCGACTAAAATGGATATAACACATATTGGCAACTGATATTTGATATCCCACACACTCGCCCTCACCACTCAGAAAGGGGGTGGGGAGAGAACAAAGTGGACACCCAGTATCAGCTGTCTCTTTGTTCCCCGTGTCTCTGTGCAGGCCCCGCGCTACTGCAGCAGCCATGACCCGGAAGAACACGTCCTCGCAGCACCAGTCACAGCTGGCCCGGACGCTCCAGTGGTACGTGTGCGTGTGCTCGTGCGTGTGCATGTGGTGTGCGTGTTGTGGTGCGTGTGCGTGTGAGTTTGTAGGTGAGCGCGTTCATGTGCGTTTGTGTGCGTGCATTAAGGTGTGTGCGCACGCGTGTCTGTGTGCGTGCGTGTGTGTGTGCGTGTGTGTGTGTGTGCATGTGTGTGCTGGTATGTGAGCGTACAAGCAGTACAAGTTTCAGTGACCCAATATATCCAAGATACTTACAGCATTCTATTTTTACATGGTTTCATAAGTTCCCTATCAATCAGACGTTCAAACCCAGGAGATCCCTAGACTGCCCACCCCCACCCCCAACTTTTCAAAACAAACCTAGATCTGTCCGTTTTACGTATCTTTTGTCAATGCCAATCGCATGCTGCTTATATCGAATTGTCAGTTATCTCAATGATAGCACCCAGCAAAACTAAAGGCACATCACTTTAGTTCTGTTAGCATATATACATTATATTGCCACAGAACTGGGGTGAATGATAGTTTCATTTCCATGAATAACTGTATATATATTTTCCCCAAGTTTGCTTGTGAATTCAATTCTACTTTCATTGTTCCTGTTTCCATCCTGGGGTGAGATGCGGGCCCACGACCTCTAGGTTGAGATGATAATTGACTAAGAATGTAGGCTGGGCGTAACAGAGACATCGGTTTGTCCGTGTAACCTTTTAACAGCTCGGTGCTTGGGATGATGGTATCATCCTGGTCTCACAACCTTGGGTCGTGAGTTGGAGTCCCGTTAGGGCCACTTGATATAGTAAAATGGAAGATGTCTCTTCAGTTATGTCAATACAGTGGTAGGAGCTTGTTTGGCAGAACAGTGAAAGTAGAATTTAGTTTCATTTCCATCCAGCCACACTAAGACCATACAGTAGAGCCTCTCTATTAGGACGACCTTTAGGACCCTTGTTCTCGCTAGAAAGGTGGTCTCTTCATGGAGGCTCATTTTGACAGCTTTATGTAGGTTGAAGTGGTCGTATTACAGAGGTCGTCCCGATAGTGAGGTGGTCTGAATAGACAGAGAGGTCTTAATTAGAAAGGTTCTACTGTAATGACTATCTTGAAGAGTGCCTATCACAAACACTTCACAAATGTCCCTACATATTGGAGATCACTATTCCCTGGCGCCTCCCCCAGGTTGGTGATAACCATGAGATCCTTAAAGTCCCCCGCCTCACCCCCCCCCCCCCCCCCAAACCCTGTCTCTGTCAGTGTCCAGGCTGTAACTTCTGTCCCCAGGTTTGGAGAGAACCATGAGATCCGTACCCCCCCCCCCCCCCCCCCCCACACACACACCTCAAACCATGACCATGTCAGTGTCTGTATCTTCTGTCCCCAGGTTGGCCGAGAACTACGAGCTGTCGCCGGGCGTGTGTCTGCCACGGTGCGTGCTCTACACGCACTACACGCAATTCTGCCGCACGCACGCGCTCGCCCCTGCCGCCGCCGCCACCTTCGGCAAGGTCAGTACGTGTCAGGGTCAGCCTGGATGTGTTATCAATCGTGACAGCTTCCAGTGTCTGCAGCCAATCAAGACAAGCTAATTTGCATATTTGGATTTGAAAAAGTGTGCTTGTATTCATACATGTTATATATATCAAAACTGGGGATTTCACAGGTCACTTGCTTATTATGTATTATGTGAAAACAAACCATGTTCAATCTATTGCTTACTAGAATGGCTATGTAGTGAACGGAAGAAAATAATGTGACACTTTCAAGAAAACTGAAAAGTGTCCACATTAGCTAAGACAGGTTCCATTTATATATGATACATAGGAAAAGGCAAGGCCAAGGGTGAGATGTGCCCACGACGGAGAGGATCACAAGAAACATGGTGAAAGTGACAAGTATATAATGACTCTTGCTGACATTTCAGATCATCCGGCAGCGCTTCCCCAAGCTGACAACGCGCCGTCTCGGCACACGCGGGCAGTCCAAGTACGTGCACGCACCTCACGCACACATGCACATGCACACACATACACACACGCACCCCCCCCCCCACACGCGCACACACGCGCACACTATTACCAAAGGTATTATGGGGAGACCGGGAATGGGTGGGCGCAGTACTTGATCCACGTTCACACTCACAAAGACCTGTTATAGTCACAGACCTTCCAATATAATATAAATGGGTGTCAATGGTAGACCTGTTTATCTGTTCGTATTAGAATATCCAAAAACGTCATTTCGTGCATTTGTTTGTTTGTAATTCGGGTATGCTTTGCACATTGCTCATGTATTACTTTTGCTAGTGCTAACCATCGATGGCTTGTAGGACAAGACCCCCGCCCCCGGACTTCAACGCCCCATCTCGTCTTCCTCTACAGGCAGTCAGTCAGTCAGTCAGTCAGTCAGTCAGTCAGTCAGTCAGTCAGTCAGTCAGTCAGTCAGTCAGTCAGTCAGTCAGTCAGTCAGTCAGTCAGCCAGCCAACCAGCCAGTCAACCAACCAGCCAACTAGCCAGACAGACAGGCAGGCAGGCAGGTAGGCAGTAGTCAGGCAAGCAGGCAGACCTCCCCACCCCCATCAGCACCATCTCCCACCACTAATCTGCTGGACAAACGTCTCGTCCGCCCACACTTGACCTGAGAAGCTTTGCGACTTTCACTTTGTTTCCGACATCACCTAAAGTGAGACGGATCGGCCGGTGCTTGATGGCGGCTGACATGTTGGCAGAGAAAGTGTTTGAGGAAATTGCCCATGTCTTACGAGGATTGGGCTGAAACTGTTTAAGATTGACACGTGAAGTGCAAGGTATAAAGCTGCGGAGGGTTTAGCCTGTTTTAGCTAGATTTTTAAAGTTAGCTTCTTGATTCAATTAGATAAAATAGCGAATACAGCATTAACTCAAACATGATGTAATGTGTTAAGATTTCGGAAAGAACGGACACTTTGACGGAAAAGGAAAAAGGCCACTGTTGAGAAAACACAAGTAGAGACAATCCCAGCATTCATAAAGAAACCACATTGAGACCACATGGCGGTAGTTAATAGAGAGGTTGAAGTGTAACTTATGATGAAAGTGCCATTGTCTAAAGCCCTTGTAGATAATCACAAAGTTGATAAAAAAATTATGTGCTCCTTGGCTGTGCCAGGTTCCATTAAACGGGCCGCGCGCACACACGCACGCACACACACACACACACACACAAACAAACAAACAACACACACGCATACACGCACATTAACCCTCATGAATACGAAGACACACTGACCCCCAGATACCACTTTTAACAGCTGGACACACTCCCGCACGCTCACACATACACAAGTTTACATTAACACTAAAATGACCTTTCTCCAAGTACCACTACTACTGGCTCAAATCACTGTGTGTTCTGTTTTCCCCAGCATGCCCTGACATTTGCCTCTCTTCCAGGTACCACTACTACGGGCTGGGCATCCGCGAGACGTCCCCGTACTACCACGCCGTGTACGCGGGCCGCGGCCTCACGCGCTTCTCACGCACCAACGTACGCACGGAGGTGAGTGCCGCATCGTCCACAGCAGAGCCAGGTGTTTTGTTTGTTTGTGTTAGAGCTCTGCAGCCATTGATTTTGATGATTATAGCAGAGGGAGGCCACGTGGTGCTGGTACATGGGCCTCCAGAGTCCAGAGACACGCTAGGTAATCAACTGAGCCTTAGGGGTGTGGAGGGATCACACTAGTTGTTGTTTTCAAGCTAGATGAGTTCTTTTGCGTGCAGAGGGGTGGCTCTCCTCTACACGGGCACGCCTTTTAACGAGGCTTCCGAACCTCACGCTTGGTGTCGCCACCGTCTAGTATTATACTCGACTGACGCGACACGTTGTGTGGAGATCAGCAACGCAGTAGCAGACGTACGTTATAACGTTTTTGTTCACACTAAGTCTGCCATGGTATACCCAAGGCTGGTTGTTGCCATTGACATTCTATTGGCATGCACAGGGTCATGTTTGGAATATTAACTTTTCTCAATTCCGCGCACCCTTTTTTCAAAACGTTTAACCCTGGACTGCGATGATCAGGTGGGCTATGAAAAGATCTGAGGGAACATGTATAGCAAGCAAGTGGGTAGTTAATGTCATTACGTCTTCAGTTTCTGAAGAATCAATTAAACAAGATTTAAAACTATGGAAAATAACAATATTTGTCATCCCCTCCACACAGAGTGATTTTGTTTCATGAGCTCTCCAGTACAGAGGGCCACAAACACTTGATCTCCGCCGTATTTGACCCGCACTCTTGCTGGAGATTGACTTTATGCAAATTAGGCCAATTAAATGTCAGCCTGGATCATCATAGTTTACTCTGAGAGCGATATTTGCAATGCGAGTTCACTGCAGTCAAGGTATTATTTAGAACATGAAAAAACTTGTATCAGATTAAACAGAGTTTAAAGAAGAGTCTATCTCAATGACAAGATCATTTCTCTCCGACTACAACCTTCACGTAAATGCCAAAACAAACCTCTATAAAGAGACAACCTCTCTATTCAGAAACTTCAGGCCCGATCGATATGGTCTTTATAAAAGTTGCACTGTACAGCAAAACCTCTAATTAAGACCATCTCTAAAAGGAATCCACCTCTATAGCGATACTATTCCTCACGGCCCTAAACCTTCACACAGAGACCAACACGATCATCCATATAGAGACAACCTCTCTGTTGAGACCACTTGAGGCCCGTCCTAAATTCTGATAGGGGTTGTTCCAAATAGAAGGTGTTCTGTACTCGATCAAATGAAACCTGCGATCTATTCAAAGTCATGGGAAAGCTGTTTAATGACCGCTGGGATGATGGGAGTTGACGTTGATCTATAATCCGCCATTCTGTGTCGTCTGCTGGAGGAGGAAGCGGGGGATTGTGGGTAAATAGACACAGCCGCCGTGTCCACTAATTAGGCTCTCGCAAACACGCCTTTGTTTTCTCGCGGCCCTCGAGAGCTCGCGAGATCTCTGATAAAACGATGTATACGTAATGACAGGTGATTGACAGTGACGTGTGTGCAAATGGTGAAATACTAAGTGTTGAAAAGTCAATGTGACTATACTGATATGCCGGTGAGGTGTGTGTGTGTGTGTGTGTGTGTGTGTGTGTGTGTGTGTGTGTGTGTGTGTGTGTGTGTGTGTGTGTGTGTGTGTGTGTGTGTGTGTGTGTGTGTGTGTGTGTGTGTGTGTGTGTGTGTGTGTGTGTTTCTATGAGTCTGTGGATACTCGTACCCTAATGGAGATGACAGCTTCCCTCTACAGAAAAATACGATCACCGTGCATAAGTTCGTACCCCCAACACACACACCGCTCTTTTTCAGCCCTTTCCCACCAAACCACCACCTTGAATTGAAGTATCCAAACCATTTTCTCTCAGCCCCCCTCCCCACATCTTTCCACTTTTACCCCCACAGCCCACTTCCTCGAAATCCGACAGCCCTTTGTCGCCACACATCCCTCTGTTTATATGTCTTTCCCCTTCCCACGTGTTGCAGGCGGGCGGCGGCGGGAGGAAGCACTCGCTGAGCGGCAAGGCGGGCACGGTGCTCCCCGACCTGCCTGGAGCCGAGCACGTCAGCCTGCCGCAGGGAGCCGACAGCGGCAAGGTAAGACGCCAGCGGCACGGCCTTTGAAGGCCATGGTCACTATCAAGCTGTCAGTTAAACATGTATAGCTGTGCATGTGGAACAAGCATTGGTGCAAAAAATGAAAATCAAAGTTGTTTTTCTGATTAGAGCTCTGTAGGGCTGAAAAGCTTTGAAAATAAAAATTAAAAACATTTTGAAACTTTTTCTACATTAGGTTTATATAGCATAGAAAACAAACAATTTAAAATGAGCTTCAGGTCCCTGAACATTTCGGCTTTTGGGTTTTGATTTTGATTTTGTAGCCTACTTCCACAGTTGAAAGGGGCTTTGAAATTTAGTATATGTTTAGCCGCGCGATGTGGCGATGTCGCATTTTAGAGGCATCAATTCTGCAAGCTCACCCCCCCCCAAGCCTCACACAGAGCTTGCTCAGCATGCTGGATACGCCATTCTAGACTGGGCTAGAATGTTGGCATCTAGAGACTTCAAATGGATTTTTTATTTTGCAATGGCATGTGTAGTACCAGCTTGTCAAGTGTCACTTATTAACCATCTAACTAAATACTGCTAGTGCTACAGTCATATACTCTATATACCAGGACAGCCTCCCTCACAACCGCCAAACACTGATCATATCATAAGCTGCTAATTTGGTGCGCAAACACAGAGACATAGCCAACACCACAGGTCAAACATCCTCATGATCGATAGAGCGGGGTTATTTGGTGCGAGGCACAGGTGGCTAAAACTGTCACTTATACATGCAGTAAGATTGGTGGGTGATTATTTTTGGTGCATTTGTAATCCACTCTGCAAATTTGGTGTTTTATATTAAAGAAGAAATATGTCACGTTTTTAGGTCTATATGCATGAATTCAATGCCCGAATTTGGTGACTATTGCCCGATGTTGCGAGTTCACTAGTATTCACTAATCCTCATATATTTTGAGTTTTTTTTTTCAAAACTCTAGTCATTGAAAATAACCCCTCATCCAAACACCGTGATATTCCTGGAGGATTTTACACACTTCAACCAATCAGACCCGTCAACACAAAATTGCTTCATCTGTCAATCACCACATTTATTGCTGTCAGTTATTGCTTATTTTCAAGAGTAGATTTTCTAAGGCCGCTTATAAGCAGTGCCAAAGAGGTACTCGTGAACACACAATGTATATCCGCAAGAACCGAGCAAGCTATCAATGTCAACACGAGCCCTAATCAGCTCTGTGTCGCAGGCCACTTAATACAGACGACACTCGGCCGGGCTAATGTGCCTGGAGTGCCCGGCAAACAGCGAATATTGTTTTAACATCACATCACCCAGTTGGCTTTTGTCTAAAGGAAATGGCCAGAGTTGGGGTCATTTGGTTTGGTGAGAATTGATGGGGAAGTGAAATGTCATTTTGGTTTACGTTTACGAGTTTTAAGCATAATCTATTAGCGAATGAGATGTTGAAAGACATACGATTTGGTGGGTGGTTATTATAAGTATGATGACATTTGTTGCTTTATATAGATTACGCTGTTTGTGTGAATTTAGAAAGATTGTCTTCGAACATTAGCTTGCTCCATGACATGAAAATAAGAAAAGGAAAAAAAAACTTGTACGAGAACACTCCATTGGTTCCACAATAGTGAATAAGCCTACAGACGAGATCGTCTAGCTTATATTCTAAAGGTTTTTTAAATTGGCGAGTGGCTTGTTTTAAGAGAAGAATGAGCGCAAAATATGTATTTAAATGTGCAATTGAATTCTGGCGGCCAAATGGCAACTTGAACTGTTTCCTGTGTGTCGTAATCACGCCCACTGCCGCGTGTAACAAAGTGACCACACACTGGCTGCCTCAGCTAGGCCTGAAATGTGCTCGCAGACATAAGTGGTGTCGGTTTGATGACAACAACTAGTTATTAAATAGAAGACATATTTCAAGAGAAGTAATATATGCTATCACGCTAAATGTTAAAGGACCTACCATAGCATCTCTCTATTAGGACAACCTTTCGATAGTTGGTCTCAATTGAGAATTGTCCTCCGTACAGATTTTGTTAGCTTTATGAATGCTAGGTGTAAGTTTCTTAGCTTGGGAAAAAAGGTGGTCTTTTCACAAAGGTGATCTCAAGAGAGAGGTGGTCTTACTTGGATGTTATACTTACCAAGAAACAAAGCCCCTGAGAACAAACCCCACCAAGCAATCAACACTCTACAAGTTACATTCAACATTTGCCGTCCGTCCATCTGTAAACACCAATGTAATCAAGACCAAACGCACCTCCAATTGACAAACACGGGACTCTCTGCGTTCAAACAGTCGTGTTGCAGGGTAAGGGGCTGGCACACACCGCCCCAATACATTAGCTTGCTAATGGTACGATGGGGCTCTGATCAAAATGGCCCTTTGAGGTAACCAGTCTGTTCGTGAAACCAGTGGCCCGACATTGTGCACGAGTGGATCTTTGTAGAGTAGAACATTTTTGCTAAGGCCATGGCATCCATGGGCACGGTCCCTGTGGAGAGTTGGACTTTTATGGAAGTTTACGGTCGTCTCTTTATACGAAGGTTGGGATTGGCTTTGTGGAAAACTCGAAACACGGTCTTAGTATATGGCTGGTCTCTTGTTATGGACGGTCTTTATTGTAAGCTCTTCTGTATGTTATATTTACATTATTTTCCCAATCAGATGGTACAATAGAACCTTCCATGAAGACCACCTCTATACGACCACTATTTATCATGGTTCCAAACCTCCATTTATATATAAATAAAAACATAGAATATATGGCATGCTGGGATCTTGGAAGGGTTTGGTTTAGCAAAACTGTTGTATCCTGGGAATGACCCCGGTGTGACGTAGTTCCCGTGTGTCCGTGTAGGTGGCGACACTGCTGCTGATGTACCGCACTCATTGTCAGCGAGTCCTTGACACGGCGATCGCAGCCAACTTCAGCGAGGTGAGTGCTGCTGATAAAGGCTGTACGGGCATAAATGCAGGTTCATTGTATGTACAAGGTGTAAATGTTTCACTAATGAAGGTTATTGTGTTAAGAGTCAATAGAATGTATTGGTTTAACATACAGTTAAATAGATGATAACTAACATTAAAGAATAGAAAATATAAGGCAAATTTAAAACTATGAACTGTCATATTTAACATCATATTTGTAAAGTGCTATACCATACTTAGTCACTCTTGTGCATAATGTATTATTATAACATAGAAAGAAACAGAACCAAAAAAATAACCAAAAGAACAATAGTTCAGGCAGTTTTCAAAGCATAGCGTTTTTAAGTCCTCTGATTTGATGCATTTCAGATCCAAAGTTTCCTGCTCCATTTTTGGCAAGGGATGCCGGAGCACTTAGTTTCAGTGCTAGAACACCAGGTGGTGCTAGACCTGCTAGTTTACTACGACTCTGTGCTGTACAAGGTCCTGCTAGACGTGCTAGTGCCGCCAGCCATACAGGAGATGCCAGAAACGTCAGTACGGCTACGTTCTGTGATTCTATCACCTCAGTGAATTTTCTTTACATCTATCTCATCAGGCCTGTAGTCAGGATTGCGAAAGATCGCAGGAAATATATGTAGGGCAGGCTGCAGGCAAACATCATAAGTCCACAGCTTTTATTGGTGAGGGGGGGGGGGCATGTTCCCACAAGAAAATTGTGGAATTTAGACCCATTTTCATTTGATCGGAGGATATTTCTGACTGAAAAGTAGCCTTAATTAAACAAATATGCTAAAGCTCAGTTTCATTCAGGGTTTGACCCTAAAACAATCCCCCCAAAACCATAGGAGGCAGTCGCCTCCCTTGCCTCATATGTGGTAATGGTCCTGAGTATGCAATCTCATGGGCAGATCCAGGGGCTGCGGGGCGTGTGCACCCATTTCCATCATCAAAATGCCATTTCCATGTGGATTTTGGCCCGCGATCATTTATACCTACAGAACCCAGGAAATCCCCTTGTTGACCCCCCGCCTCGCTTTTCCAAAAACCTGGATGATGATCACGTGGATATGCCATTAGATGCTGTTGGTAAATATTTATGAATATTGCAACTCATCTTGTGTTTGTTTAAGATATGATAAGGCTAATAATAATGATAAAGTTTCACACTGGACGCTATTCTCTTATACTTGGTGGCTGTTCGTAATATCTCAAGGCAATGGACTACGATTTTGCAGCACTGTATACATATGCAGTGGAAAAGAACTCTGATAACTGAATGTATTGTGTATCAAACAGAGCACAGTGTACTCCAATTTGAGCACGTTATACTAGACCAATCCGTGCTACCACATGCTGAATACAGGGCATTGTATTTAACACTGAGCACAGATATGATTAACAAAGAGTACATTGTGTTTCAACTTGAGCACATTATGATTCAAATAGAAAATACTTTCGTTTCAATCTGAGTACGTTGTGGCTCATACAGAGTGCATTGTGTTTCAGTCTGAGCACGGAGCTGAAGGTGTTTGCACGCTGCTTCCCTGCTTGGCTCGAGACAGCGCTGGAGGATGCGCCTGAGGCCCTGAGGGCAGAGAAACGCAGAGGTAGGCGGGCTTTGTTAAACAATATGATTAATGGTTGATATTTACCATTTCTATTGTGGTTAGAAAAATTAGGATCTCCCTTTTTGTAAAGAAGTACTAGACCTCCCTCACTCCTTTTTAATCTTAAAACCATCATTTTTTTCAAGTGCATCGGGGAGCATCCCTTTACCTAGTAGGAATATAAAAGGTACCTAATTGTAAGATCTCCCTCCTGGTGAGCTGGTCCATGGTGAGATTCTGCTGTGTACTGAAAATTCCAATATAGGCTATCTTTCCAGTGGCAAGTAGTTTCGTGCGGCTGCTGACGCGGCAGTTGCTGTTCATCCAGCTGGCAGCGACAGCGCGCGGACAGGTGCTTGGACAGCGAGAGGTGAGGACAGTCTGGCGGACGGTCTTGTCAAGACCCTTTGAGTGTATTGTCAGTACCACTTGATATGAGAATAAACGTAAAATGTTGGGATCATAAATTGTGAGGACATGAGGGTCTTGTCAGGACAGTTTGACAGTCTTGTCAGGACAGTCTGATGGTCTTATAAGGACAGTTTCACAATATGCTCAGGGCATCTAGGTATTATTTTCTACACAAAACATTCATTCAGTATCAACATCTTATTTATTTTAGCCATTATAATGGACATAATCTCGTATTTCGATCTACCAGCGGCCATCTTGAAAAAAGGCGACCATTTTGAATTAGATCGGCGATCTCAGTTGTGTCTTTGGATAAGTCTTAACTTAAAGGCTTGGACTATGAAATGAAGTTCTGGGCTATTTTATTTTTTACTCTGTGTCCGTCAGGTGTGCGCGCGTGTGTGCGGGGAACTGGCAGCCCGCGTGGACCCGGCGGTGCTGGCCGCGGACCTGGCGGGGCGAGCCGGACCACTCACCGACGGCACCATCGTGCTCCAGTGTGAGTACTTTCTTATACAGGTCATCAATGGCAGGTGCAGGTTTTTGGAAAAGGGAGGGGGGCCACACTTGAGGGATTTGATTGATTTTATACGCACGATCGATGGCAGACATGCCAAAAATACTACGAAAATGAAGTATTTTGGAGGGGAAAAGGGGGAGTGTGCGCCCGCTGCGCTCCCTGGATCTGTCTATGGTCATTATTGGAGTCAACGATTGACTATTTTCGTGAATCTAGTTTGAGTCGTGGACACATCTTCAGCTCAAATGACTGATTGTATGTGATGGAGTAGTAGCAAATGCTGTTTTCGCGTGCGTCTTCCGAACTTGTAAAGATACGAGCTTAGAATATGGAAAATTATCTCCAATGGACGTTCTCAATTGTAGATTATGGTATTTACAAGCGCGGTCTACTAAAATGCTTCACAACTGGCTAATACAACTGGGAGTGCCCATTCTAGTGAATTAACCATATACATGTAGGATGTTTCTATTTTCGAGTTTGGATAAACCATACAAACACACCATAATATCAAAACGTTCAGGTCCATGTATATTTCAAGTTCAATTTGACCGATTTATATATATATACCAGTTAAGATTTATAGTAAGCATTAAAAGCCATGAACAATATTGTACAGTCTTCTTTGTATTGGTGTATTTGTTTGTCGGTTGCATGTACTACTCTGATGCTGTTCATGGCCAACTGGTATTGTAACTCGTTTGTAACTGGTGTCCACTTAATTTAGACATATTCGCAAAGTTCTATGTTGATATTTATGTTCAAATAATGTGTAACTATGCCAACATTTCCATCATGCGTGTTATGGTGGCTCTATCGTACAAGGTGATAATTTTGCATTGTAAAAACTATTCTTAGGTAAATCATTACGAACTTTCAAAGAGTCAAAATCTGTTCATTATGTTTCACTTGGTACCTACATGTTCAATAGGCACAGGTCAGGCGAGTGAACACTAATATGAGTGATAAGCACATCTGCGCTACGGTAGCAATGTGCTGTATGCTCCCAAGTAGTTGAGAAAGGGATAGTGTGACAAGAATGCTAATGGCCTCTCATGCAGCTGTAAAGTCGCTAGAGCATGACGACAAACTGTGAATTGCGACTGTTGATAAGCACATCTACAATTTGCTATGCTACTTGTACAGTCATGTGGAACTCAATGTTTGCATTGTGTTTCTATGATTGCATGTTTGCATTGTGTTTTTGCAGACTTTTCAACAGCTGCAGCGTTTGCTTGAGAAGCAGGAGGCTGTGGAGGGCTACACGGAGTGGCTGGAGGCCATGATGGACACACATGTCATACAGGTAGGCACCTGTCACGGTGGACACGTCATACAGGTAGGAACCTGACATGATGAACACGTCATACATCTAAGCAACTAGGCACCTGTCAAAAGGAAGAGGATCGTCCATTGATTTATAATAGGGTTACAAAAAGTGATATGTGGTGTATGCGGGAGGCTCATACCTTCACAGAGCTGGTAGTACCTCGTTAAATACAATGCATGAAGACGACCATAAAACATTTTTGTCAAAGTGCATGGTCGGGTGCAAAGGGCGCAGGGGCGTGAATCCAACACAGCCCTCTTCTTCCTTATATTTTGATTCTCTGCAGTGTGCACAAGTCCCATGAAATACATTGGCTGCTTCCCCACTTTTTCAAACGCCTGTATCTGTTAGCGAAGCAGAATCGCTTAAATTCAAGTATTAAATCTAGTGAAACAATTGCACGTTGTTGACACATTTACGTTCGATGTCTCAGAATGTCTCTTTGCTCCTCCCAGAAGGCCAACGGCGACCCAAGACGGTTCCACTTGCTGGCGCCGACTTCCTTCTCCGATGGAACTCTGCCGGGCGCTCATCATGAAGCAGCTCACCCTGGCCGGCGCACAGACATTTGGTGGGTGCCAGTCTAACAATGATGACCATCATAGCCGGCCAGGCGGGGAGAAGCGCAAGGGGCATGCACTCCTCCTTTTCACACCAAAATACTTCATTTTTTGTAGGGGTTTTTAGCATGTGCGCAATTGATCGCCATCCATCAAGCGTACCAAACACATGAAATCCCTTAAGTGCGCCCCCTTTTTCCAAAAACCTGGATCTGCCATTCACCATGTCACTTTCTTACTGTCCATCAGAAGTTTTGCCTTCTCCCTCACATCGTTATAGCACATTTCTTCCACAATCGACATACCATCATCCGAAGGATGATATCAATCTAGTCCCACCTTGGGGTCGTGAGTTAGAGTCCCGCTAGGGGCCACTTGATAAGGTCAAAATGGAAGCTGATATCTTCACTGGGGAGGAGGTGTCCCGGCATAATATGTTCTGATGTGATAGTTTTCTTGATTCTGTTTGATAATATGGGTCAGAATGATTATCAAAATTATACTTTACACAGCATTGTAGGGATCACGTTTGACTTTTTGTGATGCAAACGCAGCAGTGGGAAGCTAGAACGACAACATTTCTAAAATCTTGGTTCTGACCTGATGGACCACGTCTCTATTCAGACTCTTTCTGACCAATCAGTTGACTTGTTCAATTGACTTGTACAGTAGAACCTCTCTATCAAGACCACCTTTGGGACCAGTGTTAGGTGGTTGCAATAGAAAGTCTTCTCTATGGCGGTTCGTCGGTCTTGTTGCAGAGGTGGTCTCAGTAGAGAGGTGGTCGCACCAGAGAGGTGGTCTCAACGGAGAGGTGGTCTTAATAGATAGGTGGTCTCAGTAGAGAGGTGGTCTCAGTAGAGAGGTGTTCTCAGTAAAGAGGTTGTGCTGTTTGCAGGCGCGTGCCCACGTGGTGTCGCTGATGCTGGCTGAGTACCTGGGGCTGATC
>CM032663.1:12360673-12410953 GCA_019095985.1 Streblospio benedicti
CTTTTGTACCTTTTTTTCCGTTCCCAGTTTCCCCGGGATTTGGCCATTTTAAATTGGGGATCGGCATCTAGTTGTGTCTTTGGATAAGTCTTAACTTAAAGGTTTGGACTATGAAATGAAGTTCACAAGACTATTTTATTTTTTACTCTGTGTCCGTCGGGTAATAGTGGCGTGTGTGCGGGGAACTGGCAGCCAGCGTGGACGGGTGCTGGCAGCGGACCTGGCGGGAGGCGAGCACCACTCAATCGACGGCACCATCGTGCTCCAGTGTGAGTACTTTCTTTATACAGGTCATCAATGGCGTCCAGGTTTTGGAAAAGGGATGGGGCCACACTTGAGGGATTTGATGGGTTTTATACGCACGACGATGGCAGACATGCCAAAAATACTACGAAATGAAGTATTTTGGAGGGAAAGAGGGAGGTGCGCCCGCTCACTCCCTGGATCTGTCTATGGTCATTATTTGAGTCAACGATTGACTATTTTCGTGAATCTAGTTTGAGTCATGGACACATCTTCAGCTCAAATGACTGATTGTATGTGATGGAGTACTAGCAAATGCTGTTTTCGCGTGCGTCTTCCGAACTCCTAAGAATACGAAGCTTAGAATATGGAAAATTATCTCCAATGGACGTTCTCAATTTGGGGGGATGGTATTTACAAAGCGCGGTCTACTAAAATACTTCACAACTGGCTAATACAACTGGGGAGTGCCCATTCTAGTGAATTAACCATATACATGTGGGATGTTTCTGTTTTCGAGTTTGGATAAAGCATACAAACACACACCATAACATCAAAACGTTCAGGTCCATGTATATTTTCGTTCAATTTGACCGGTTATATATATACCAGTTAAGATTTATAGTAAGCATTAAAAAGCCATGAACAATATTGTACAGTCTTCTTTGTATTGGTGTATTTGTTTGTCGGTTGCATGTACTACTCTGATGCTGTTCATAGCCCAACTGGTATTGTAACTCGTTTGTAACTGGTGTCCACTTAATTTAGACATATTCGCAAAGTTCTATATTGATATTTATGTTCAAATAATGTGTAACTATGCCAACATTTCCATCATGCGTGTTATGGTGGCTCTATCGTACAAGGTGATATTTTGCATTGTAAAAACTATTCTTAGGTAAATCATTACGAACTTTCAAAGAGTCAAAATCTGTTCATTATGTTATACTTGGTACCTACATGTTAAATAGGCACAGGTCAGGCGAGTGAACACTAATATGAGTGATAAGCACATCTGCGCTACGGTAACAATGTGCTGTATGCTCCCAAGTAGTTGAAAAAATATATAGTGTGACAAGTATGCTTATGGCCTCATGCAGCTGTAAAGTCGCTAGAGCATGACGACAAACTGTGAATTGCGACTGTTAACAAGCACATCTACAATTTTCTATGCTACTTGTACAGTCATGTGAATTCCAATGTTTGCGTTGTGTTTCTATGATTCTGTGTTGTGTTTTTGCAGACCTGCAGCAGCTGCAGCGTTTGCTTGAGAAGCAGGAGGCTGTGGAGGGCTACACGGAGTGGCTGGAGGCCATGATGGACACACACGTCATACAGGTAGGCACTTGTCATGGTGGACACGTCATACAGGTAGGCACCAAACATGGGCTGCTTCCCCACTTTTTCAAAAACCTCTATCTGTTAGCGAAGCAATATCAGTTAAATAAAAGTAATCTAGTAAAACAATTGCACGTTGTTGACACATTTACGCTCGATGTCTCAGAATGTTTCTTTGCTCCTCCTCAGAAGTCCGCCGGCGACCCTGCGCGGTTCCGCTTGCTGAGCGCCGACTTCCTGCTGCGATGGAACTCTGCCGCGGCGCTCATCATGAAGCAGCTCACCCTGGCCGGCGCACAGACATTCGGTGGGTGCCAAAAATAGTTAAAATAGCATGTTTTAACACTATTAAGATATTCATAGCAAACCGTGTGCTAAAACTTCTCATGTGAAATCATTAAGTCTCTTAAAAGTACTTTCGTTATGCATGGTCTGGACAGAGTGTTGTAAAATAAATTCTATTCATAATGTACTAGGCAGTTATGTTTTCAATATTTGCAGAAGTCCCTTATACTGCGCTGTGTACAGTCAGCAGAACATATAAATTAGTTTACCTGTATACAGAGATCACATCCATTACACCAAATGCCAAAGTCCTACATATACGCTTTCTTATTGAGACCACAACGAACTTCCACACAGAGACCACCTATCTATTTAGACCCTTTGTGGCCAATCACGATAGTGGTCTCAATTGATTGGTTCAATTGACTTGTACAGTAAAAAACTAACCCCTCTATTAGGACCACCTTTGGAACGGTTCAACCAGTGTTAGGTGGTCTCACCAGAGAGGTGGACTCTTTACAGAGGTTCATTTGGGTAGCTTTGTGAAGGTTTGGGACAGAGAAAATTTTCAATTAGCTCAGTAGAACCTCTGTAATAAGACCACCTGCGAACCAGTGTTAGGTGGTCTTAATAGTGAGGTGGTCTCTTTATGCAGGTTCGTGGGTTGTTCTCAAGAGGTGTTCTCAACAGAGAGGTTGTCTCAACAGAGAGGTGATCTAACTAGAGAGGTGGTCTCAACAGAGAGGTGGTCTCAGTAGAGAGGTGGTCTCAGTAGAGAGGTTGTGCTGTTGCAGGCGCGTGCCACGTGGTGTCACTGATGCTGGCCGAGTACCTGGGGCTGATCGTCGACAGCTGGCGGCACCGGCAGGACGTGGGGCTGACCCGGCGCTCGCTCGTGTGCCACCTCCAGCCCGGCATCCGCCTGCCCCCGGCAGACAGTGCCGGCGCCCAGCCACAGACACACAGGTACACAACGGACACATACACAAGCATACACACACAAACGCACGCATAGACACATGCGTACACATACGCGCAGACACATGTATGTATACACACGCGTATGCACACAACTATACACGTACATATGCAAACACATGTACACACACATACACACATGCACAGACATTCGCATAGGCACGCATACACACACAATTGCAGATCCAGGCTTTTGGAAAAGCGATTTCATGGCTTTCGTATGCGCGATTGATGGCGGACATGCCAAAAACCCTAAGAAAATTAAGAATCTCGGTGGGAAAAGGGGAGACACGTGCGCCCTGCGCCCCCCTGGATCTGCCTATGCACACACATTTGCATAGACACACATAACCACAAGCACACACACCGTTACATTAATTATTCATCTGACCTAGAAACAATAACCTTTATAATATATCGTCTTTTATCTCACTCAATTCAAGTTCATCTTCAGCCCGGTTCCCTAACAGGTCTGTCCAGGAGCACTATGATTCTGACCACAGTTTTAAATACTCACTCGTACTGTCAAGTTAATATTCCACGGTACAACCTTTGGCGCTATATATAGGTAATACTGTATTATTAACAATGCTTTACAGCTCTATATAACAAATAATCTAAGTAAATAGTTAGGTAAAATAGCAAAATTTAACAAGATTAAGATATTTATAGCTAATCGTTTACTCAAACATCTATTTTTAAATAATTTAGCCTTGCAAACTACTTTCATAACTATGACCTAACCAAAGTACCATAAAACTAGAAATGTTTGCGCATGATTTAATTTGGGAATTTCGGTAGGTGCAAAAACGAAAAACTTAGATAGTCAGCAAACATTTACAGCCTATGTAAAGTAGGTACAGGATGGACCAAAGTAGCAAAATTAAATAGTCACAAAATAATTTATAGATGAAAATCACAAATTTAATAGCCACGAAATATTTTAGTTTTACAGTATTGTCAAATAAGTTTTGTTCATAACGTACTAGGCCAGGCCTATTATTCATCAACTTTTTCATTTTCATCCTGAAAATATGTCTGCTAGTGTATGTTTTCGATATTTACGAAAAAGCCATATTGCGTGGAGTAGGTGGTACATACTTTACTTTTCTGCTATTCTGACATCATGTTTTAGGTACAATGAGCCTAAAGGAAGCAAGGGTACAGAGGTCACGGATGCCATGGATGAGAGTAGCAATGGTGAGAACGCATTCACAATCTGTTACTGCATGTATTGGTGCTGCATGTCGGATTCATTAAAATCAGTTTGGTTTGAAGCTTAAGTTACGTAGATAGAATATAACAAGAATATAGAGCCATCACAAAATGTTCTAGGTGCTGCTCGTACCATAATAAAATACAACAACAGTTAAAATAAAGTCAAAAAGATATGAAATATTTATTTTATACAAATTTTGGCTCCATCAGAGCTTCTTCGGGTGCCTGAAGAAGCTCTGATGGAGCGAAAATTTGTATAAAATGAATATTTCGTACCTTTTTAACTTTATTTAAACTTTTGTTGTAATATAGAGCCAGTACACATATTAAGGTATCATGTATCGGATGCACGAATGTTGAAATGCCTTCATATAGTAGGACCTGTTTGGGAGAAATCGTTCACTTTGGTACAAAGGCGCAAGAATATCAGGGGATGTTGATTCTATCTTGCTTTTTCATATAAAAGGAGGATACACATCACATGACCACTTTATAGGCCGCCATATCAATGGCAGATCCAGGTTTTTGGAAAAGGGGGTGGGCGCACTTAAGGAATTTCCAGGGTTTTGTGCACGCGATCGATGTGCAACGCGTAAGAAACCCTCTAAAAAATGAAGTATTTTGGTGGGAAAAGGGAGGTGCACGCCCCCTGCACACACACACCCCGGATCTGCCTATGCATATTGAATTTCAAAACATGGACCAAACAAAATGAGCCTATAATATTATAGTATATGTTTCTGTCTGTGAATAGTTTCCAGTTGTACACGAAGTAATGAGTTTGAAGTGAGAACCAAAAAAGTATAAATGATATGAATGACGTCACTAATTTCAGGACAAAATTCATGAAAGATAGTTTTATGAAATTGTCTAAAACTTAGTTATGCCATTGATACGCATATACATTCCAATCATTTCATTATATTAAGGGTTATTCTATTGTGCTTATATTATTGTATCTTTTCATGCTTCTCTCTCTTACACATCTTTTTAGCAAGGATATTTCTACAACAATATACATAGCTGAATACAGGTTTTTACAATTTACCTAAGTTTCCATTTGACTATATCAAGCGGGCCTGGCGGGACATATATAATTTAGGCTTGCTGTTTCACCGATCAGACTCCTGCGCTGATGGCCAAGCCCTCGCCTCCCCCAGCAAGAGCTCCTCCAGCTGCTCCAGTGCCTCCTCAGGCGGTGACAGCCGTGCTGGCTGCCATGACACCAGCCTACTACCGCCATGTGGCCATGCTCAAAGTCTCACAGGTACTGAGGTTTATGATGGTAACAAAAAGAAAATATATTGCGTTCAAAAAGCAAGTATAAAGGATCTATCTCAAAATTAATATGTATCAGTTTATTTCTATCATACTTGATAGCGAGTTTGCATTATATTTTCTTGCAGACGTGCAACACACGCCACGTCAAGCACCCCACAAACCGCCCTGCACGAGCACGCAGGAGACGTTCGCCCAGACAAGTGGCTGTGTAGTGAGCAATAATGCAAACACGGAGATGAGGGTACATTGTGGTCAATCAGGACAGTTATATGGATATAGAGAGAGACATAATGCAACCATTGGAATGTCACATTATGATCGGCGAGCATCTGTGGAGAGAACACAATGTTTTCAACAGCAAAGACACCCGCACGCTCTGCAATACAACCCTTACTTGCAACAAGAAGGCCAACATAGAGCTGTCATAAATGACATGCAGAGTAAACACGAGTCTCAATATTTTCAAACTGTGCCTGCGCAACAATCAAATGCGTTTCATCCTGACACGTGTGGTGATTTGACCAGCTTTACTGATGAATCAATACGCATTCAAGAGTATCATAGAAAATACACACACGCATTTACTCAATGCAACCGAAATGCATATGTTGACTACCCGCAGAGTGCCTACTTCAATCCACCGGTGTATCCAAATCAGGGGAAGTGTAGATTGTACGATTCATATGCACTTCAACACCATCCACAGGCTTATCCGGGCCATTATGCGAATGTGCACATGTACCATTCTAGGTTTCCTGGTCTTGCATGTGATATGATGAACCACGGGAGCAGTGACGGACATGGGGCCAAGCAATATGTGCCGCAATCTATGTTCCCATAACTGTGATACAATATGTGAATGCTCATTATTGCTTATTTTTGACATGTGGTTGATGGTGACACAATGACTCAGGGTTTGACACAAATTGTATAGACATGAATAGTAGAAGTAAAAATACTGGTAGATTATCATTGATCACTGGGACCAAATACAAAAAATGCAGGTTACTTAGATTGTAATTTAATGATTGCATCAACATAATATGAAGATTGTTGAAATAAATTGAGAAGAAATGTATGAAAGAAAGAAAACGCACACACACACTTTCTACTTCCAATGTTTTATTAACTGGTAACTTGCCTAAGTACATATATTAAAACCGAAATACACAATGCTCCCTTTTCTATTTATAAATTATTAGGCCCCAAAAGAAAGTAACTAAAAATAAAAGAAACCTAACAAAAAGCGCCCCCGTGATACTGCATCTGGCATACCAAGATGCACCACCGCTACATCATTGCCCATATCCATGGGAGTTAAGTTGTGCCCATAATGTATGCTTTTACATCAGTGTTTTACATAATAAACTTGTATACAATTGGTTTATATGTGTTAATATACGTCACTATACTCTTTTGTACTATAGTATATGATACACTTTTCTATATGAAGGCAACCAATACTTTACTTTAAAAAAAAGACATTCTGAATGAGCGAGAAGCCGGCCATTGTTTCGACTAGGGTTTTCTCAGCAACCCTCGTCACATTTCATATCGTGATGTAGCATAAGAAAAGCCTTTCCAGGAAGCACCTTTATCAGATGTTATTATCTTTTAGAACAACAAATATATTTAATATTTGAACGCCACTGTACATAAGGAAATACAGTATTTTCTCGCAAACAGGTTCATGTACTTTTCAAAGTAGCTGTATTTTTTAGTTGACCTGAAAATACAGTACAGTACCTTATGCCGGGACCTTATGTGACCATAAACGACTGTAATAAAGCAAACAGAAATAGTATGTTATGTACATGTAGTACTTTTTAAAGGAAAAAAATACATGCCCAACCATTAAAACAATAAGCACCTTCAGAGAAAAAAAACACACATTACATATAATTACATATCACAGAAAGTAGTTGACTGGAAAACTATAGCTCTAAAATGTATACATTTGGGTATGTAAAACGTGTGCATGTATCAAAATACGAATTCCCAAAGTCTATAAATATAATCCCTGGATATACAGTTCCATGATGACAGTTAACATCTTAAATCGACTGTAGGCAACAGGCATGTAGCATCACATGATGGAGCCTGGTTACAATCAGGTCGGTCGTTTTTACAGGGCCAGTCATTTATCACAAAAACCTGTTCAAAATATTTACATGACTCTGAAAATGTTCTAGAAAACAGTCGGTCAAAATTAATACACCTCAAAATGTAAAGAACAATTATGTCAAAATCACTTCTTTCAGTCAGTTGACAATATACAATTTTGAGTTAAAGTAGATTAAAAATACTTCATAAATGAAAATACACAATTGGCTAAAGTGCTCCTCCTATTTGTGCCCTTACTGTGAATAATACAATCCAAAGGCAAATAAAACACCAGACGGCAGAAGCTCAGTGCTATCACTATTTACATGCTCTGCATCTATGTGACCAGAAGGTCGAGGAATTTGAGTCCCTGTCTGGTTATTAACATTAGAACCCACTTTTTTTACGAGGCAACATACTACAAAATATCCGGCTTCCATTATAGTTTAGATAGTAAGCACAAATAGACCGGCAGTTATTATACAAACACAGGAGGGATGGTTACATTGAATTCTAAAAACTCGAATTTATGGATAACTAGAACACAAAACACTTTTCAACCAAGTTAATTTCATTTATCGCTCAGGACTGTTTACATTTCGGAAATCTCTATTTCTAAAAACTTAATGTCTTCAAGTTCTACATAAATGGCCTGTTTCCATGGCGTGGGGCTGGCTTCGTAATCTAGGGGCAGGACTCTGGGCTCTAGAGGCGAGACTCCGGGCTCTAGAGGAGGGACTCGGTGCTCTAGAGGCGGGACTCTGATTTCTAGAGGTGGGACTCCATTCTCTAGAGACGGGACTCCGGGCTCTAGAGGCGGGACTCCAGGCTCTAGAGGTGGGACTCCGGGCTCTAGATGCGGGACTTCTTGCCGAGCAGGGCGTCGCACTTGGGGCAGACGTGGATCACGTCGCGGCTGCAGTCCATGCAGAATGGGATCCAGCAGCACGGCCACAGCCTGCAGAAGTGGGCCATGGTATACACCCCGCCGACCGTAACTTACTGAGGCTTTATAGCAATAGATGGCTACAGTAGAGCCCCCAATTAATACCACCTCTCTAATGAGACTATCTCAGTATCTCCTTAACAAGACCACTTTTCACAATCTCAAAACGTGCATAGAACTACCAAAATAAACTTCTGTATTGAGACCACCACGCTATTGAGAACACTGGTTTGGACACTGGTCCCAAAGCTGGTCCTAATAGAGTAGTTCTACTGTATTACCATGAGCGCAGCGACAGGCTGAAGCGGCCGCAGACAGCAGTGGTGGGGTCACTATACAAGAGAACCTCTCTAATAAGACCACTTTTGGGACTCGCCTTAATGGTTGCCATAGAGAGATGGTCTCAGTATGGAGGTTCTTGGTGGTCTGCATTATGAGGGCTTGGGGCTTTGATAAATGATCTTATAATGAGGATGTGGTATCTGTATAGAAGTAGTCGGAGGCGCTACTGTATACAGCAAATCTGATTCTGCCCCTCAAAAGTTAAAGTGCACTCTGGTGACGCTTATTATTATTTTTCTATCTACTAACTCAGGGTGACAGAAGCCTTGTTAAAGAGGTAGTCTCAATGGAGAGGTGGTCTTAATATTCATTGGAGGTGCTACTATACTTAACAACAACGACTATGACGACAACATCGACGACTTGTAACCAAATATTCGTGTATAGGGTAAAATAGTAAAAACCACACCTACCCGATGAGAAAGAGGCCGAAGCAGGCGAGCCACGCGCATGCGCCGCTGTCGTAGTGCGTCACGGTGAGCACGTGACTGTGGCACGCCGGGCACGTGACGTGCACGGGCACGTCGTCATAGCAGACCACGTTATGCACGATCACCGCTGAAACACACCACAGGGGAGTCTCTATAACATGCACGTTCCAATCACGTGTTTGACATAGTTGAAGGCAATGTTCCATTCGAAGGCGTGATGGTGGCAGTTTGTCTAGCTATAGATACGTGTTCGTTTTGTGTGAGCACATTTGCCTTATCAGTTTGTGTCTACACTTATGGCGATAAAATATATTCAAACCACTAGATACAATAATAAATTCCCAGCTTTTCTCTCAGCTGTCTATGACACGCACTAGACACTGAACAGTCCAGCGCACAACGGCAAATTGGCGGCCATCCAAGAATTCTCACTTCACACATAATCAGCCCCCACTGTGTCCCACTGATTAATGCATCTTTGAGATGACCACAATCTCGGGATCTCAACTCCATCATTAACCTATGAGGGTAGCTTGATCAATTGAGGTCAACGCAGAGCATTTAAGTTGGGTTTACAGATACAGTTCTGTTACAAAATTCCGCCACACTTTTGTGGAAATTTACGGTCCTAGTGTCCCCACTATGATCACAGTTGGTTTAAATTTCTCAACAGGTTTTGATGTGGTCATTTTCTGCTAATGAAATGATAACGTGCACTCATTACTGGCTGTTCTTTTTCAAAAGGGATAAATCTTGATTAGTTCATGCTAGTTCATGTTATGTCTCAATATTATATGTGTTTGTTGGATAACAAACAAAATGATCTTTTTTTTAAAACTTCTACGCCAATTAATAATGAAATTTTAGCTTAAACCTCTAATGCAATTCCATCTGTTGAAAATCCAGTCTAGCTAATAACATTTTAATTGAAACCAGATGTCCAGTTGGTTTTTAAAAGGTGTGTAGGGACTATGAAATGCAATCTATTATTTGGTGCATATAATTTATTGTCATTCAATGATAAACATGAACTTTGTGAAGGTAATGTTCCATTTTAACCACTACATAAGAGTTACTATACAACTCCATCCGTTTTAAATGCCGTCGTTACCAATTATGTCTGCTCAATCGTATTCAACTATCAAATATGAATCTCTTAAACTCACACGTGCTATTCATATTAAACTTATTATATGCATTTAAGCTATTAGACATGTGACTCCAAGTCAGGTAAGGACTATACAGCACAAAGCCTCCAGTGGGATTTGAACTCACGACCGAAAGGCAGAGTGGGCGTGTTTGTCAGTGTGGCCCCATAGACGGTTGGTTCCATATGGTCGTAGGTTTGTATCCCTCCAGACTCCAGAGGCTATGTGATTATAGTTCTTACATGACTTGGAGTCAAACGTCGAATGACATAGATACATAAATTACATTAATAATTTCAAAATAAAGATAAAACATCATTTCAAATCATCCAACTAAGTTTATATGTGCCAATTTTACTACACATTAGCATTTAAGATATGTCACACTCGAACGTTCACAATGTTTTTGCCTTGTTTATACAGACGCTGGCACACATTGCAGACATGAAAAGTAGGCAACATAAAACAACAACAAAACACAAGTCATTCACACAATCACATTAACACATAGGCGCATATATGAAAAGTAACATTCATGCGATTTGCCTTCACTTGATGTAGTTTGTTGATTACTAGCGCCTGTTTAGGGTCCTACTTTAAACACGGGTGTATACAGCCTGTATTTTTATCACGCTTTTGTTTATGTCTGACCTATTTTTTATGTTTCAAACTGAAGTAAGGCACTTGGCATTTTACTTTGGAACCATCATTTGTTAAGTGCTGCATACTGCAGAAGAAAACACAGGATACGTGACAGTGTTGCTTAATATTAATGTGATTATGGTAGTCTGACTGAGAAGAGAATTGAGGATATTAAGAATTGTGTTGTATTTGCTATCAAACTATAAGCATGTGGCAAATAGTTTTGGCTGTTGTTTTCATTGTTTCGTGGTTTTTGGTAAGGAAAGGAAAGAAGCTTGATGGCTTGCCAGGTCCCAAGGGGATTCAATTTTTTGGCAATGCCTTCCAAGTGGACATGACCAGACCCCATGTCCAAATGTTTGAGTGGATGAAACAGTATGGAGACCTGTTTTACTTGAATCTGGCAGGGATAAATACCGTAGTGGTGTCAGGCAAGGAGAACCTATATGAGGTGTGCGTGAAAAAGGACAAGGAATTCGGCGGGAGGCCAAGTAACTCATTCCGCCTCAAGCTGTTCTGTGAGAACTTTGTAGAAGTGGGATTCTCAAACCCATCACCCAAATGGCATGCTCTGAAAAAGCTTCAACTGAGTCAAATTAAAGGCTATGGTGATGGATTCCAGAGGATTGAGAAGATTACGATCGACACGCTCGAAGAAATGCTTGATGGTTTGGGAGATGTTGACGGTAAAGTGATACGGTTTGACGAGCTACTGAAAGACGTTCTGGTGAAGATAACGTATATTGTTATCTTTGGCGAAAAGATGCAGTCTGAGCAGGAACTTGCCGAGATCAACGAGGTGAGCTGGAGCATTGTCCCCATTCTAGAGTCCGGAGGCGCTGCAGAGTGGCTCGACATGTTCCCTTGGCTCAGGTTCTTTGGCAATACTACTTGGAAAAACTTACAAGAAATGAGGAGAAAGAGGAGAAAGCTGTATGAGCAATGGAAAGAACGTGCTCTGATGAAGGCGAAGCGGGGGAGGACATGTCTACCAACCTGTTGTACAGGGTTCTAGAGGAGATAAACGGTGAGAATCCACACGGTATTACTGAGGACAGTGCGCTGATGATGCCATGGCAACTGTTCTTCGGGGGCGTTCTCACCACTCAGTCAAATCTGTGCACATTTTTTAACTTGATGACCCAGTTTCCAGAGATCCAGAAGAAGCTGCAGGCGGAAAGCGATGCAGTACTTGGGGGCAAAAGGGTCAAGTTCAGTGACCGCTCAAGCATGCCATATCACTACGCCACAGTACTTGAACTTACCAGGTAAGGACTTGGTATCTTTGATGTGCAGTATGTAAATATATACTTAAGTAATATTAACCCGACCCCAGTTTGTCTGCAAGTTAGTTTATATAACCAATGGGTTTATATGTAATACACTTAGCCTCCAGCAAGAGCATTTTTATACATCACTACATACTGTAAAAACAAGGAAACATTCACTGAAGCAGTAAAAATGCCAAAAAAGATCTATCATGCTGATTTAGCCCTCATCTATGTGGCATGTATTTGAAAGTGCATACTATACATTTAAAGCAATGTTATGCTATCATATGTGGAGTGTCAATTCATATGTATGGTCTGCTAATGCTAACAAAGTTGTTTTCCCCAGTCTGCCTATATCATATAACCAGACCATCATCAATTCATCATCCAAGTGTTCATTCTCACTCCACCTGCAAAAAATAGCCTCACAAATCACTGACTGAAATGTCCACATGCATTCCACATCTATGTGAAACAGTCATGAGAACACATTGAAATGTACAATGCACTCCGTGTTTGACCTATTTCTCTCGGCCTCCCACTCCAGGTACGTGACGCCGATCCCGCTGGGCGTGCCCCACATGACCCTGGCCGACACGTCCATAGGCACCACGCCCGTGCCAGCCGGCACGCTCGTGTGGCCCAACCTGTGGGGCCACAACCACCGCGAGGACGGCGGCATCTGGGGCGCCGACCCATGGACGTTCCGGCCCGAGCGCTACCTCGAGGAGGACCCCGCCGAGTACGTATTGACGGGGTTCTTGTGGTCGCTGATGCTAATGCTGCTGGCTATGCTGCTGTTTCCTTTGTTTCTGCTGCTTTTCTCGTTGTTTCTTCTTCTACCTGCTGCTGCTGCTGCTGCTTCTGTTGTTTCTCCTGCTGATTCAGCCGCTGTTTTTGCTGCTGATTCTGCTTCTGCTTCTACTGCTATAGTCTACATAATAATACTGCGCACTTCACTGCTATAATCTATATACTCAATAATCATTTCTAATAAAAAGGGTTTCAAAATTATGTCCTAATGCTAACAATCAAATACAAATGATTATCTTAAAACACCTATCATCTACAAACACTTGCACGATGCTGGCTGCTGTACAAATCAATTACGTAGAATCCTAAAACCCTGACTACTGTCTACCACAGGTCCGGCGACGCGGCACCGCGCGTGGTTCCGGCCGACCACGCAACGCGCGCCAACAACCTTGCGTTCGGCGCGGGGCTGCGCGTGTGCCCGGGCGAGACGTTTGCCATCACGCGCATGTTTGTGCTGATCGCACGGGTGCTGCAGCGTTTCTCTGTGCTGCCGGTCACCGGCGGCGGCGACACGGCGGAGGCGTGCGACCCGCGCCGCATGAAGCACGGCATCGTGCTCGACCCGCCGCCATACAGCGTGCGTCTGCAGCGGCGACAGTAAAGTGACTGCTGCCTCTGAAGTGACCACCATCTTTATGGTGACCACTGTCTCTAAAGTGACCACCAATTTTATAGTGACCACCATCTCTATAGTGACCACCAACTCTGAAGTGACCACCAACTTTATAGTGATCACCATATTAATAGTGACCGCTACCTATAAAGTGACCACACCTCTGAAGGACCACCATCATCTTTATGGTGATCACCATCTTTATAGTGACCACCACCACTAAAGTGACCACCATCTTTAAAGTGACCTCTGCCTCTAGAGGGGAGAACTACTCTAATTGAGGTGTACATGTTTGTTCGTTGTTGTCGTTAATGGCATGGGTGCCAGCTTGGTTGTTGTTGTCGTTGTTGTCTTCAATGTCATTGTTGTGTTGTTAATGTGGTAGGCGGCATTCGGGCATCTGCCTGTATTGCTGTTGTTATTGCTGCAGCTGCAGCAGCTATAATCTACACTATATAAAATTGATTTTCAATAAATCTTATACCCAATTTTGTGATTTGGACGAACTAGCAATTCAATATAATGTACAAAACTAACTTTCAACTACAAACACTTGTACAATTCTAGCAGCATTATTATACTGCTGTTTTAACATAGTTGTATGAATTGATAAACTACGATTGAACCATACTGTTACGGGGTGTCGCTAGCAGATAGGCCGGGTGGACCAGGATATGGGTTTGCAATTCTCTACCCCAGTTTCAGCTTGCAAACTCTACAAGTCACCACGGGGTTGATCGCAAAGTAATGAAATTGCCAATTGCACCTAACCGCTTGTATTTTCTAGGCCCCCGTGTCGCAATGTACTGTATTAGCATTTTACCGGCCACATCTGCGTCTGTTTACCGCACACAATAGCAATAAAGTGGCAGGACCATTGATTACCAATGTGAGTGAGACCGGTGATAGCATCACTTGTGTCAAATTACCAATGTTACAATTCTGAAATGGTTCCAGTGGCTATTTTGTCCACCATGTTCACTTGTTTTCAAAGATATTTTGCTTGCTTTAATAATACAATTCATAGTATACGATATTGAGATGGTTCCCTTGGTTATTTTATAGTCACCATGTTTACTTTTGCTAGTTTACAGATATTTTACTTGCTTGATTATATCTAATAGCATAATCTATATATAAAACCTTTTGTCCTATAACTCCATTTAAAACGGAATTTTTGGGATAAATAATGAGAGACCAACGCGCATACGTGTATTGTCCAATCACATACCAACACATATCAAAGGAGGGGGAAAGGGAAGGAAAACTCATTTTCAAGGACATGATAGGGTTTGAAGTCTTGTATTTTCGCATGTAGAAAAGAAATGAAAAAAAAAAACACACACACACACACACACACACACACACACACACACACACACACACACACACACACACACACACACACACACACACACACACAAACTAATAGAAAAATAACTTGCATGATAATTGCTAATTATAAAAGTAAGATTTCATTGTGTACTATATTTATGTTCGCTTGTGTACTAGTTAGATCGTATTGTGTGCTCTATATTTGTGAATTAAGTTTTTTTATTGTCACCCCGGGATTGTCACAAGAAAGTTGATTTTTAACACTGTAAGATAAACATTAATTAAATCTAATTTAAATTGAATGTGAAATAATATAATTGAATGTCAAAGTGAAACGTTGAATACAAAGAAATAAAGTTAAATAAATTAAATTGATGAACATTCATTACAGCTATGATGTGATTACCCAATTCTTTTCGGTTCGTCTCACTCTATATGACGAGTTTGTTTTGAGCAGTAAAGTGAGCCCTTGATACTCGGTGTGAATTTTTCCCATCGTGGACATACCAGTCAATGATGTAATGGTGGTAGACAAATGTGGGGATTTTAGTTTGCGTGACCGCTGTGGGAACTGATGCAATACCCCAGCCGACCATATTGTTCATGGGCAGATCCATCTTGGGGCATTGGGCACCCACCCCTCACACACTCACACACACATAAGCACAAGCATACTCCCCCACACCCTTCCACACATGTTTAACTTCTAACAGGGTTTTTGGTATCTCTACGTGCCTTTGCCCTTGCAAAACCCATACCATGAAATCTCCCGCTGCCATCCTACTCCCTCACATTTATGAAAAACAAACCTGGAGAGTAGCCTACTTTACTATTTAGACCTATACTACGCAGATGCAGATGCAGGGGCACGCCCCCCCCCCCA
Organism: Streblospio benedicti; assembly: GCA_019095985.1. Classification (NCBI taxonomy): domain Eukaryota; kingdom Metazoa; phylum Annelida; class Polychaeta; order Spionida; family Spionidae; genus Streblospio; species Streblospio benedicti. The sequence continues at coordinate 12,376,547 of CM032663.1, forward strand.
AACCCTTTTCCCTTTATTTTCCCACCAATATTACTACATACTCTGGTGGGCGGGCCCAGCGCCATACTGTGCCTGCTTCTCTCCGGCAATGGGGGCCGTCTCCTCATATGGCGGTGGCGCCTCCCCAGGGGTCACGGTACTCATCGTCCACTTGCTCAGCCTCTTCTTGCTCTGCTCACTACAGCCGAGTGCCAAACACCGACAGCTAATGGCACACTGGGAAAGAGTTTACTCAGCAACCAGCTGCTTGATGCACAGGGTGCTAGGTAGTTTACTGCAGTTTGTGTTTTGTTTACTTTTCAGTCCTTTCTGTTTTCAATCCTTCCTAAGTTGCATTGAAATTGATTACAACGTAGACACGTTTTGCTGTGTTATTTTTGGTTTTGTATTAGTAGTGTTATCCACAAAAATCACAAGTTAAACTTAATTGAAGCAGCTACACATTCGCGTTATTGGAACTGTATTTAATACTTGTTGACATTAGTATTACACGGAATAGAGAACGACTGTGTAATTGTATCCTATTTTGTCAATGAATATGAATGTTACTAATGCTGGCCAACCAAACATCCGGGTACCACTATCCCAATACAATGTGCTGTGCAGATGCGCTACTGGTATTGACATTTTAGGTCTATCAAACCAGTGAAATTAGGTTTGTATAGCAACAGCTGTTACACGCTGCAGTATGCACACATTGCACAGTTGGCAAATTACGGTCATACATGGGATCCAAAAATAAATATTGTGTCCCCATGTATTTTAAGATTTTTCAAATCGTTCTCTCTCCATACGCATGCCCGTAGGAAGCAAAATGAGATTGGTAAGGCCATTTAAAAGGTGCGGTCTTTTTTCACAAATGAGGCCACTGTTTTTTTTCTGTTTTAGATCAGAAAATATTCCAATTCTAATGAGGGAGGGAGGTGGGAAAAACATTTAAATAAAAACATGTTTTGTGAGCTATCTGAAAAATCTAATGAGGGCAATTAAAAAGCAAAGACATATCTAGTCTAGGACTCAAAGACCAACAACAATGCTAGCTGATTTAGACTAGATGCATCCTGACATGCTGTTGAGGGTACATTTATGGGTATTTCAAATCAAAACATTTATTCATTTATCAAATTAGACATAAAACATGTCCATGTAACATTGTAACAATATAATAATACAATTTTTGTGGAGTGGCTCAACACGTTATTATTATTATTATTTTTAATATGTTATGTGTTAGGTAAAACTAATGAAGACAATGGTCTAAAATAGAGAAAAAACATAGTGACCTGAATTAGAATTCATCATTGCTACAAGTATATGTATATGATATTAAATATAATATGATTCTACTCGCACTGTTCTGCCAAGCAAGCTCCTGCCACTGTATTGACATAGCTGAAGAGACATCTTCCATTTTACTATATCAAGTGGCCCTGACGGGACTCGAACTCACGACCCCAAGGTTGTGAGACCAGAATGAAACCATCATCCCCAGCAGCGGGCTGTTAAAAGGTTACTAGGACGAACCGATGTCTCTGTAACCCCCAGCCTACATACTTGGTCAATTATCATCTCAACCCAGAGGTCGTGGGTTCGAATCCCACCTGAGGACGGAAATTTTTTGGAGGTCTAATGTTCCAGCCGTGTTAAGGTCTGTGATTTTATGAATAACTGCATACATATTTTTTCCCAAGTTTTGCTTGTGAATTCAATTCTACTCGCACTGTTGCATTAGACCTCCCAAAAATTTCCGTCCTCAGGTGGGATTCGAACACACGACCTCTGGGTTGAGATGATAATTGACCAAGTATGTAGGCTGGGGGTTACAGAGACATCGGTTCATCCGAGTAACCTTTTAACAGCCCGCTGCTTGGGATGATGGTACCATTCTGGTCTCACAACCTTGGGGTCGTGAGTTCGAGTCCCGTCAGGGCCACTTGATATAGTAAAATGGAAGATGTCTCTTCAGCTATGTCAATACAGTGGCAGGAGCTTGCTTGACAGAACAGTGCGAGTAGAATTGAATTCACAAGCAAAACTTGGGAAAAAATATATATGCAGTTATTCATAAATATAATATGGTTATCATTATATTAGGGAGGCAATAAGGAGCTGACAAACAAATTAAATCGATTATAACATATATCTATTTACATTTTACTGTATGCTTGCAAATAAGATGTCTGCATAGCTTTAAAATTAACAGTTTATTGGTAAATGCGCAAGTACAGATATCATGATACATGTATCAAATGATTTCACATAAATCAACCAATTTGCAGTGTTTTACATAAATGTAATACATTAAAGTACATGCAATTAATAGATAATATAACCTACTAGTAAACCTGCAACTATCGTGAATACCATTCCGTACTTTAATACAATCAAATACAAACTTACAAGGTTTGCAATTAAGTTGATTTTTATATTTTTTGTGTTTAACGGATCAAAATCATATCTGTACAAGTATCTTTAAAACACTCCCAAACAAATCAATGCAGTATCTGTACAAGTATCTTAAAAGTCTTAAACAATTCAATGCAGTATCTGTGCAAGTATCTTAAAAGTCTTAAACAAATCAATGCAGTCTTAAAGTATACAAATCTTAAACAAATCAATGCAGTATCTGTACAAGCATCTTAAAAGTCTACCAAAAAATACCAAAACAAATCAACTTAGTATCTGTACAAATATCTGAAAAAAGACCAAAACAAATCATATACCGTATCAGTACTAATATCTGAAAACGTTTCCATACTTCCAAAGTTCAGATTGCATTAATTTATCATTTATTAAATGCATGTATGTTGCAGCTGAAATAGCACAAAAAGAAAATAATAATAGAGCATTATTTATGTATAATTATGTAAACTAATGTTTGCCAATACATAACCGCCCCTTGATTACAGTACATATAGACAATATCTATCCAGTCAAAAAAATGTCTAAAAGCAGCGTTGGGAGACCATGACAAATGACAATGAACATTACAAAAATGACACCTAAGTATGGAAGTGATTTTGGTATTACTTCCACAATGACTAACTGTTATTTGTCGTAACACTTTAAAGAGCTTCATAAGAGATCTGTTTCTGTATGAAACTTTCTCCTGTCTCAAGACGGTGTGCCATGCCACCCGTTTCAGGGGCATAAACAAATAAGGACTTTCAAGACGACTCCAGAAGGCGTTCAATTGATTTTCTATTGCCACCAAGGCAAAAAGGACTGACCACGGGCCCTGGTCAAGGCTTCGATCAACGGCCCATGTGACCAATGTTAAAAATGTTCATGCGTTCATAATTTTGTCATGGTCTTATTTGGCAATAACGGTGCTCAGGGCAGGGTTTGGTTTCAGTGGAGGTTCAGCTGAACTCCCTTCAGTTCAATGTTTCCTTCTAACCACTAACATATGAATTTTTCAGGGAAACCTCCTAGAGGCATCCATTGGACTATCGGCATGCAGAAAAAGTGAAATCTCATTTAAAAAAAATCTGAGGATGGGGCTGTTGGATATGTGACTGATTGTTCCAGTAGAAATACACTAGTAGTCTACTACTCCTAGTACATCTGCAGTGTCGAACAAATTTGGATTTTTTATTGAGGAAGTTCCTGAATGTTTTAAAACTTTGCCTTCAAATGACTGGATAAATGACATTTAAGCTATATGGTTGATTGCCGCTTCACATCTACAGGACGAGGGCGCACAGCAGCACAACCAGAAAGCAGGCGTAGGTGGTAGACACAATGGCAGTTCTGGAGCAAGAACACATGGTCAAAATATTCGGTAAAATGTAGTTTACAATAGTCAATTCATTTGAATAATATTTTTTCAACCTTCTCTCTCTCTCTCTACATCTCCACCTCACATAATCAAGTATATTTTCACAAGCACAGTCACTGAGTCCAAATGTTTGTTTACATCTAGAGACACAATACGCGTCTGGGTGTAAACAAACATTAGGACTCAGTGACTGTGTTCCCCACGATAGACATAGTTGAAGACAGGTTTTATAACCATACCCTTCCATTGTGTGAGAGAGAAAGCGATAAGGGCGAAAATTATTTCACAACATTGGGACAACTCACACACTGACCTTCTCAATAATATTTATTTGTTAGCATCAAAGTACATCAATATTACCGTATACGACCATCCAAGCACCCAGGGCAATTAAATTGAAACTCTCTCAAACTGGGGGTTGGGCTGTTACATGAGACTGTATTTATTACATAATTCTTAAAGACATTTAACAAAAAGAGGCGGAGGCTGTAACACGAGGGTGGGCACTTGGATGGTCATATACAATAAGCCAATATAGCCAGGAGTAAATTTTTAGTTTATTAAACAGAGATTGTGCTACAATTGATTCTTTAGTCTATTGTCTTTATTCTATAAAACATTATAGATAGGTAATATAATACTAAAAATAGAAATGTCATAAATATGATAATTAGTTCTGTAATTAAAAAAAACACAACTTACGTTCCACTGATTTTCTGAAAAAGAAAAATGTTTACAGCTTTATTTCAGTAAGATTACTACAATTAACAACTATCAACACTTATTCTAATATAGCCATTCTATATGCATTTTCTATGCAAGATCTTGATGAAGAGAAATTAATCTATACAAGTCGTTACTATGTGACATTCTAACTGTAAAAAATTGCCACTACAGTGACGAAATTCACAAGGAATCTGACCAGTTCAGCACCACAAATCGCCTTTTGATTTCTTGAAAATGCATTTGCAACTAAATGTAAACACCAGCTATATTGCAGCGCCCCTAGTGACAGAAAAAGGTGAAAAATCGTGGCAAATCATAAGATTTCTTTGAGGAATGTGATATTATAAAAAGTATTACAAAAATATGGCAAAATATTCATAGTGAGACTTGACTGGCCCATGGTACGATTGCAGACCTGCAAACCTCTACCCGTGAAATTTCAGTATCCTGGGGCCAAAATTTCAGTATTTTGGACAAAATTTAAGTATCTTACGTTTAATATGTATTTTAACTTATATTTAAATAGGACTATTTCATACCACTGTTCTGTGTTTAGATGGAGAATAAAAATGTACATAAAACTGTAATAACAACATATTTGATTAAAGATAAATACAAAGCTTTGGATGGTTGTCCTACGTTTCACGTTAATACGTTCAAAATAAGGCAAAATCAATGACAAATGCATTTTTTAATTTGACATATTTAATTTTACCTAGTATGCAGTTTTGTAAGTCATGAAATGATTCTTGTTGAACATTAAAAAAAAAGCATCTGTTTTAAGTCTTTCAAGTGCCCAATTTTGCTCTAAATTATACACTGGATTGCAAAACAATGCATCACATTTAAAAAAAATAGGATACGCCTCAAACCGCCTGGTGTAAGAGGAAGGTATCCCCCCTCTCGCACTCTCCCCTCACGCACGCCGAGGTTATTATTGTCCCCCAAAATTACGTTGTCAGACATAGAGATTTGGAAAAGCACATGTGATGTGCAAAATGCACATTACCTTGGAAAGTCAGGCAAGTACAGCAATACTAATGAGCTTTGTCTCTTGTGTGCTACACGAATCTTCACCATATCCATTGTTCTTTTGATTTCTGATGCTCCACAATGACAATGTCGTATCCACCACTTTCTTTGATAATAAAATCACCCGATATCGTGCGTGATGCACACTCTTTTTCGATGCAGTATTGTTAGTGGCCAAAGGCGCAACGGCGCCGTCTAGATTGACCACTGAATATGCCATGAATGTGGCCAACTTTTTAAGTGAGCGTCCTCAAACCTAACTAATTTCACTAAGAACTTACAGAAAAGTCGTCCACGTTCATAAAATTGCAGAACTCGGTATCGCATGTACAGCCGGCACTCTTGTACTCTTTAAGTTGTTGTGGGTTTGGAGCGTCGTCAATAGGGGGAATCTACAACAGGGTAAAAAAGCTGATTCATTATTGTATTCTTAACTCTAACCACAGAAATCACTGATTGAAGCGCCACAAGTGGAAGCATCATTGGACTTTTTCTACATAGCATTCTTATTCATTTTGTGCTATGTATTAAATTGTCAAGCTATGAAAAAAATATACCCTCATTAAAAGCCTCCATTTAGCTAGAAGTTTATCTCAAAATCTAAACCTATCAGAATATCAGAAGGCAAAGATAGCTGAATCAATTGATTTCATTGTTTAATTTACTTACAATTTGATTTATTGTAGACAAGTCTGTTGTGCACTTGGGATATGGTGCAATTTTCTTAGAATACTCATTACATCCCCTTCTAACAGTGGAGATTTTCACTTTTTGACCTGAAAGTTTGCATAGAATAATTAGCACCAATCATACTGTAAATTGAAACTGCAGCTGTACTGGTAAAGGCTGGGGGTGGAGTGGGTAGGGAGGTTGTGTATAGGTTGTGTGGGTATCGATGTGCCACCTGATAGAGGTACCTTTCGGCACCACCCATTATATTTTCGGCGCATGATTTATCAAAATGCTGCATATATGAATGGCTTGGAGGTTGTATTGTGAACGGCAAAACTGCGTCAAATGTCTGTCACACGCTGAATGAAATATTTTACAGAAAAGTGCATATTTTCAAGTGACTATTGGATTCCAGTAACAAACATATATTCTGGACGTAATGATTTTAAAGACATCAAAAAATATCATTTTTCGTGTCCCCCCCCCCCCCTCCCAGAAGTTCACCACTCTACCACTGCATGGTGTGAGCCCTAACCGTGCAATAAACTGCACATGTGCATATACTGTTCACGAATGTGACAATCACGGGTATGTTTGACATTGTGAAATTGAAAATGAGATTTGTTTTAATTCTTTATCAACAAGCCCACGGATAATGGATCAACTGCCAGACAATAGAGGCTAAATTAATCGAGTATGCCACACCAGTAAGAAGAAAGCCGCCAGATTTGTTGGTGCTCAATCGAAGTGCGTTTGAACATGGCAGGTCCCATGTAATTGGTAGGTAAAGGAAAATTTGCACATTTTTTTTTTTTTTTTTTGGGGGGTTAAAAATAAGGTTTTTGTCCTGGTTTTGGAGCTTTTTGTTAGAATTCCCGGCCTTTTCCCGGCCTCCCGGACTGTTTAAGGTAGTTTCCGGTTTCTCCCGGTGAGTGGAAACCCTGTATATAATTTATATGTATTATTCAAAACAAGGTCTGCTATTGCTACCAAGATGTTAATATATCTTTTAAGTTCAGAAGCAACTTTATAAACATACCAAATTCCCGGAATACATGTATGTGGTTTTTAACTTTCATTGGGGTAATAGGTTTTATTTTGAAGCTAGCACAGAATTCATTCAAATGGTGTACAAACCTTTGAATTGATTATTTCTTCCAGTATATTCTTCAACGTACTCTTCAATAAAATAGAAGCAATGCACATGGTCAGTGTCGGCTACACCGTGTTCTTGATCCCTTGAACATCCACTCTTTGTTATTGGAAACAGATCTGTCTGAGAATGTAATTTCTGAAAAACAAAACATAATATACCAAGTATCATATTAAAAGTATGGATGAATCATGGGCAGTTGAAGGGTAATTCTAGGCTGTCACTTTTTCAATTTGTCTTCTCTTCTGGAATATTTGTAACCAAATTGAATATAATAAGTAAAAATCATAAACCTACTGGATGCAATATATGACACATTGCATTATAATCCGCTCCACCAGTGCTATTATCACCATTCAGGTCGTTATTTACTGCTTCATTATTAGTTGCAGATTTCTTTTCCGAGGATATGCAGTAATAGCAACCAAGTCCTGCACTATCACCTTCAAATCCTACACTTTTACCAATCTCTTCAAATTTCAAACCTAAAGAAAATTTACTTGTGTTAATCAAGTCATAATATAGCCATACTCTTGGTTTAATATAAATTTTTCCATTCAAACTTCTGGTTTAATCTCATAATTTACCGTACTTTAATAGTACTTCCCTATGTAGATCTGCTTATTGCAGTCAAACACAATCATGTCTTGTTATTTGGCTTTAAAAATTCAAAAACATATTCTTGAAATGAAGCTTCCATTTTGCCCCTTGAGAGCAGTTAGGAAGTGTACAACCTTCACGTGCATTACCACAGTGAGATGGGTAAAAGTACTGTTCGCACACGACCATTGAGGTAATATTATAACAGTTATAACAAACGTTTACGCAATATACATCGTCACTGGGGTAAAGCAAGGTCCGATTAGGTTGGAAAGTGCTACTCATCGCAGGAGGAGTAACTTTCACATATCTACATGTCTAATGGCTAATCCTGACCCTGTAAAGTAGTTGGGGTAGCTCCGGTAGTTACCCCAACAAGATGGAGGCATAGTCCGTTGAATCAAATGCTTTTCTGTTGATTATTTGAATTTGTGGAACTTAGATTCATGGTATAGTAGGTATGTATCACCCCTATGCACACATAATTAGATTGAACACACGTCAAACTCTTCAGAAGTTCAAAAAGCAGGTATTAATTTTGTCATCATGTTGTGGGTTGCTCCTGACTGAGTGTTGTTATGTAAAATAAATACCATGAGTCTTAGCTCCACAAATTCAACAGAAAAACATTTGAACTGAGACTTATGCCTCCATCTTGTTGGGGTAACCGCAACTCCCGCAGTTATCCCAACAGGTTTACCCTGGTGATCATATTTATAAAATCTATATACTTCAACATACATTCTTTCATAATGAAAGAGGATTGCTGGTATATTTTCGTGTACAGTTCTTTTTTCGGGGAGAGGCTTCAAGGAAGCAAATAATACAAGTTCTGAAGAACCACTTTTTCAAGAAAAGTAGAGGCAACACGTAGTCACTCTGAGATAGACCCTTGGCCGAGGCTCAACCGTAGTACTTTACTTATCGTATTTCCACGTCGTGTAGCCTTTGTCCAAATTGTAGTGAAAAAGTCAGATTTGACTCTGATCTGGCAGAATATGTGTTAAACCTCTATAGTATAAATCATGTGAAAGAAGAGAAAATAAGGATTTAATGGCAATGAATGCAAACCCAGACATTTGCAAAAAAATACCATTTCAAATCATGAAAAAATCATGCGACTTTGGTCGTGAATTTCAACAGGGAGGTTTTCCAATTTAAGAAATTCGCAGTCGGCAGGGTCAGGATTAGCCAATCGTCCGCTCGTATTGATGAGTAAAAACTTGTGGAGGACAATTAGAATGTTTTAGCAACTCGTCCTTTCGTCCAGTAGCAATTGTGGTCAATTTGACATACAAGTAAAGAGTTTGTTAACTTTGTGCAAGGAGGACGAGTACATTTTTTGTAGGACGAGTAGATATTTGAGGGTTACTTGTCCTGCTGACGAGTAGCACTTTTCTAAATATTGATCGCATCGTAGCTACTTAGACTAGTCTTAGTAGATACTACTCTTCTCCCCCTCCCTCCGTGCACAAACGCAGGCCGGTATTGTGTGTAAGACATTGTTCACTCCGGTATCCCCCACTGGTACTAGTCACGAACAAGGACTGGTGATTAGTTTTAAATAATGTTTCTGGCCCTCACAGTAAATATATAGTTATATTTACTGATCCTGACTCCCTGAAGGCCAGAAACATTATTTAAAACTAATCACCAGTCCTTGTTCGTGACTAGTACCAGTGGTATCCCCGGAGTGAACAATGTCTTACACACAATATATAAATTGAAGATAGTGTTATACAGCTTACCTTTCAGACACAGAGCAATCAAGACAAAAATTCTCAGCCACATTTCGGTGTTTTCGGCGTTTTTTTTCAAAATGATATTGAACGTGGCAAATTTTACCGCCAATGAAGAACTAGTACTAAAGTGGATACTGCATTAAACTCTAGACACACGTCATACATACGTCTTTTGAGAATATGACGTAACTTACGTTATAAGCCAACATAGCACTGTGCCGACACAGGTGACCGTATGTGCTTTATCAACATCCAAAATGGTGGAAACTGAGTTTTATCACTATTAATTTTTTTACCATATTTATGTTTTTAATGGATGATTAAAATGGGGGTGGGGGTGTCTTGAATGCTAGAATGGAGGGTCTTAAATATCGGTGTTTAAAACAATACATTACATCTATATAAAACTTGAAGGCAACAACAAAACATCATCATGCTTCAGTTTACGTTTTAAATAAGATTTCATTGTGTACTATGTTTATGGTCCCTTTGTACTAGCTAGATTGTATTGTTTTCTATATATCTGTGAATGAAGTTTTTATTGTCACAAGAAAGTTGAATTTTAACAATGTAAGAAAAACATTAATTAAATATAGTGTAAATTGACTGTAAAATAATATATTGAATGTCAAAGTGAAATGTTGTATACCAAGAAAAACAGTTAAATAAATTAAATTGATGATCATTCAATACAGCTATAATATGATTACCCAATTCTTTTTGGTTCATGTCAGTCTATATAACAAATTTGTTTTGAGCAGTAAAGTGGGCCCTTGATACTCGGTGTGAATTTCCATAAGGACTGATACTGTTTGTCTATTTTTTTCCCAGAATGCAATTGTTTGTAGCCACATTGATTCTGAATCCTGGCCATGAGTATGATACTCTTAATACAGTAATCCTTTTCTGTAAATATGGTCTCAGTCAACATATGTAGTGATTTCATTTATTCACGGTTGATGAATTTTCTCATATTATTTTCAAGGTTTGATAGCAAGACCCGCAAGACTCCATGGTTCTCTGAATCTTCTTGGTGTGCTTGGACAGCACCTTGATTCAGCAGGTCTCAGCAGGTCTCTATGAACTTTTGGTGGAAAGCTCTTTATTTGGAGACAACACAGCCAAACATGTTCTTGCTGGCAAAGATTATGAGAAAGAATAAGGGCCCACAAAATAACTTTTCAATCCTTATGGCACAATATCTTTCCACAGTTCCTGGAATATTAAAATGAACATGATGTAGAGATGAAAGAGAAGATAGATTTTGCTGATAGTAGCGATGAGGATAGATCTATTAAAATTGTTTACTAATCTAGATTTTAGAAAGTCCTTTCAAGATCAACTTCAAGTCATTGCATTCCGAGAATGCAACATTCACTCTATAGTTTGGCTACATGGAAATGGTGAGCATTTTGCTTCTGTACACCAGAGCACAAAACGTGATTGCATTTGGGAACTCCTCTTAGCAGCATATGAAATGATGCTGCCGTATTTTCATCAGTATGCCCACTTAAACTGCAGAGGTTGTGAATGAATTCAGAGGTGGGAATTTTGTTATTACGATTGGCCCAGTAGTATTTAACCAGGTAGATGTTGATCACAGCCAAGAATGGTTGAATCATACTGGAAAGCGAAGTGGTGGTATAATTGGAATAACTAAAAATGTGTCATCATTAATTCGCTGGGCATTATAATTTAATCATCGATCAGAATTTGTAAAGCTACTAAAGAAATATATGTCATCATTAATTCATTTCAAGACGGAAGCAAGCTACAGAAGCAGAGGAGAGTTACAATGAAACTTCGAGAATTTGGGTTTTTGAATGTTGCACTGATCCTATTATCAGAAATATTACAACTATAAAGGTATACAAGAAGTAGCTGATTCCTTGTGTCAGGTAACACAAATATTTTGTTCGTGAAAGAATTCAACATTTGATACTGCCATTAAATCAAGATGTCTCCGATTAAAGTTGGCAGATCTATCTTGTGAAGATTGGTATTTGCATACTTAGCTGAACGAGATGTAGATTTAGAAAATGTGTTAAAACATGAATTAATGCCTGTAGTTGAAACAAATGCAGCATTGAAGGGTGGCCATCTTGAAGGATGTGTTAGTGAATGGAATAGATTGTCCTGGCGAAATTCCAGTACCACAGGGCTCAACACTTATCATAACGCTTATCATTGATGGTCAGTTACTTATAAAAGCTGTAGGAAACCCAAGTACCAAAATGAGAACGTTTGGTGATCTCGCCGACGATTTCCTCGAAGTTATATTTGGATATGCTAAAGACTTTGAGAGTCGACCTTGTTTTTGATAGATACAGAGCAAACGCTATAAAATCAGCTACACAAGTAAAACGGGTGCAGTGATCAGAAGAGCTCTAGCACATTGCGATGTACCTTTACCCCACAACTGGGATGGGTACTTAAGTGACTCAACCAACAAGTTGGAACTTGAAGATTTCATATCATATGAGTTCATAGCAAATGCCCCAGATGATGTTATTGCTGTAACTGCTGGTGGCTTGCTAGAAAAGGAAGATGTGTAATAAAGATGTTGATGTGGAAACTGTCAAGTCAAATCACGAAGAAGCAGACACTAGAATGCTTTTGCACGCATGCCACAGTATCTGATACTGTATTTGTTTGGTGGAGAGACACGGATGTTTTAGTACTTCTTATTGCACATAGCCATGCCATCAATAAGACTATTGTTATGAAGGCTAGAACAAGTAAAGCTCCTCAATTCATTCCCATACACGATATTGTGATGAAGTATGATATACCTCCTCATTCTGCAATGTCTCTTCTTTCATTTCATGCAATCACTGATTTGGACACTACCTCCTATCTAGTTGGTCATTCAAAGAGGACCTCGTTTAAGCGTTAAGGTTTACCTTAAACACATGGAACTTCTTAATGGACTTGGAAAAGGATTCCCTCACAAAGGAATCTATATAAAAGAGTGAAATTGTCATTTGTAGATTATATGGTACCTGTACCAACAGATTAGGCTAGAGTTGCTCTGTTCAAAGAAGGTCTATGTCAGGAATTATTGCCCCAAACTAGCAATGCTTTGAGGTTTCATGTTGAAATATCTCACTTATACAAACACTTATCTGGCGAAAGGCATTAGAAGCTAAGCATCAAATACCACCTGCTGTAGATTATGGATGGAAACTCGTAACTGATCTACTTCTACCCATTTTAATGTCTTCTGAGCCTTTGCCATCTGTATGAATCAACCTCAACAGATGTGGCTGCAAAGGGGATCTTGTACTACAAAGCAAAAATGCCTTGTACTTGCCTGTGTAAATGTGTTGGCAATTGTTTGAACCATGTTTCTTAAAATAGGATGAAATAAGAAAACATTTTCTTGTGCTTTATACATTTCTATTGATAAATGTTTGCTAGATTTATGATTTGAGCTGCAACAGCTAGGTCCTCTCATATTTATTTAACCCTGCGGTGGACATTTATTGTTGAACTGTAAAACTATATGTATTTTGGTCCATTCTGGGGTATTTTGGACATTTCGAAATAAAAGCAAGCAATAAATAAGTGCTTTGATTAACATTGAACATGTTATATCTATGAAATCGACCTATTTGCAAAGCTACATGTAAGTAACAGATATATGTTTATATGTATTCAAAGTTGTTTTAGATGTTTTCACGGTTTTGAACTAAAACAGAACTTGGGATATTTTTTCTAGAAAGTGATATTTTGATTAAAGAACTGACATAATTATGTAATATAGGTGTAATTTTAGCAGTTGTTAGATTTTCTAAATATTAAACCTCTGAAAAAAAGTATTCATTTTCATAAGCTTGATTGACTTGTTAAATTTGATATTTTTTCACCGTGTTAATCTATTTAATAAAAAGAATATATAAAGCACTGTTATGGCTGACATCAAATTCGCGTCAAATAGCGTGTAATATTTAGATGAAATCAACCTTGAACTTTTTTTACCCCCACACCCCATATTGGTGTCTTGAAATTTTTTGACCCCCCTCATTATGTAGTCAAAACTATATTACGCTCGCCCCCCCCGACTCAAATAATGAACACTCCCTAAAGTTTTATTCATGTTTCTAATAAGAATTGTTTGCAATACATACACATTCAATTATTTTTGGTAAGTAATATTAAATAATGTATGAAAGTTTGTATACTTTTAAGCCATACATGTACAACGAGATTATTTGATCAGAAATCGGTGGCCATTTTGTTTGTTCATTTTAAGGGTCAAAGGTTATAAATATTTGTTGTCAAACACCAGATTTGGATTCAGCATACCCAAAATAGGTTGAATATTGTTTATGCATAGAAATAATAATTTACCATACTTAAACATAACCCAACTGAATTAAAGTAAAATATATGAGAACATTGTGTTTAAACCTGATTTGATGGAATCAAAAGTCAAGAAAGACAATTTCACATCGTGACATGGCAGAAATAGATTTAGCACACCAAAATTACCCTAAACTCACTCAATTACTGATTCTGGTATGAAGGTATGCATATTTTTATCCACACAACTAGATTAGTTGATAAGAATATGGCGGCCATTTGTTTTTTAAATTTAAGGGTCAATGGTTAAAAGTATTTTTGTCAACCACCAGATTTGAATTCAGCATACCCAAATTAAGTCAAGACAACTTGTACTAAAAAGTGCCTCAGCATGTTACTTTTTCCCAAAATTGGGCGCCGTGCATCCCGCGACTCGCCATGACTACGTTAGGTGCGCCCTCCACTTTGATGTCCGCCGACATCAGCCTGCACCAACTGCGACCCCCGGGAACGGCGGCTGAGGGCAAAACGCGCGCACATACCCGCCGTACGATGCATTGGGCACCAGGTACAGACTATAGTGCAGAGGCGCTGGCGTTCCTACAGCAACACCTCCGTCTGCAACTACCACGCGGCCGCCACTGCTACCAGACTTGTCGACGGCTCGATTGCCGTCGGCATCACGGCCCTGCCGACAATCACGTACGTTCTTGCTGGATCGTTGACGTGTAACATCCCGTGCGCCATCAACGTAGAACGCATCCGGACCCGACGCCTGTCTCCGCAACAACCCCAGACCAAACAGCGACAGTTTCTGATGTAACACCGCCCACGGCCCGCCCTGAATGGCTTGCTCAGCGTCATGCACGTGACCTGCCTCCGGGATGTCAGTTCCATCGCTGGTCGAGGACTTATCTAACGCACCCTCGGATGCGCGGACGCTAACACCATCTCCACCGGGCGAGGTCATCACCGCCCTGACGCCGCCGTCTACGCCACCCGTGTCTTCCAAAGCATCCCGTGCCGCCGCGTCATCGACTTCCGGTGCAGGGGTCGATGGACCTGCAGGGCCTTCTCCCGCTCCGGCACCTGCCGACCGCTGCAACAACCCAACTGTCCCAGCCGCCAGGGTCAGCCCAGTGATCGCCGCTCTCATCTAAGGCGGCTCGACAACAAACCGGTGGCTAGACATCCGGTTCTCCATCACCCAACTGAAAGACTGGAGCGACACTAATTAACAACAGACATCAATATCGCGTATTATCAATGACGGGCGATCCCCGCTGTCTTCAGAATATATGTTTAACTAACTCATTGGATTGCAGATTATCATTACATTAAATTGTGCACGCCTACTACATGTACAGAAATCTTACGCTCAGACTAACATTTCTCCACTACAACTTCTCACACAAAGACCACTCTAGTACTACTTGCAAGCCACAATTTAAAGAAATAATCTTAGTAAACACTTACGTTATACCGGCGCGCAGATAATCCCCAAACATCCTCAGAAAATCCAACTGAAGCCTGTCCAAATCTTCTAAATCCAACTCAAAAAATCTACACACAATAGTAAATTTATGCGACATGTCGAATACGTCTTGCTGAAGCAACAACCAAGAACCGAGTGACAAAGACGCCACGCCAACTTCCGATACTCACAAAATATTAGTGTCAAACACAAGGAAACCCATAACCATGGATCATCTCGCCACCCGTGCCCACCGCTCACCTGGACGCCATATGTGACACACAGCCCCAAGGAACCAGCGCTTTGCCGCCAGACCACATGCGCCACCATCGGGAGGACATTATTTTCATGTTTATCGATAATGATAATAACACTTAAGCGCACGTGCCTCACGGGCGCATATTGTACTAGATAGTCATAATTCACATGTATACCATATTGTACCAATATCTATCTGTTGCGCAAATGTATAGATAATTTACTGACTCTCCGTGTTCCTTCCCTCTTATCAGTGCTCACGTTCTAATCAACCGAATTACAAAAGCCAACAAAAAAAAGGGACTTCATCCTTTTTTTTTTGCTTTTAAGGGGGGTAGAATGTGGCAGTGGCTTATGGCTTAGTCGAGAACTCATAAGTCACCACCACACCACGTGAGCAAACCGGAGCTAGAGTCTAACAGGGTATGAGGGACGGGACGCCACGAGGGTCAGATGCCGAATAAACGTTAAAGAGTAAAGACGTCTTGTTCTCAATACCTCAGTATGCAGATGATACAGTAATTCTCTCTCCCTCTCCTAGAGGCCTACAGAAACTTTTAGATATTTGCGAAAGTTTGCAAATGGGTATGATATGGTGTATAATTCTAAAAAGACTGTTTGTATGTGAGTAAAAGAAATAAGCCGACTGCACGTGCACCAACACCTAATATCTATATAAAAATGGTAAAGCTGTTAAAAGGGTTGAGCAACACAAGTATCTTGGTGTGTTCATAATGTCAGATTGGATAGATGATACAGATATTCACGGGCAAGTCAAAAGCATCTATAGTATAGGAAATGTACTGATTCGTCAATTCTCTAAATGTACAGAAAATTTTAAAAAACAATTGTTTCAATCATATTGTATGAACTTCTACTGCAGTGAGCTATGGTGTGATTATCACAATAGTACTAGTAGTTTTAAAACCGTTAATGTCGCGTATAATAATCTTTTAAGACAGGTAGATGCAGTATATCCAATTTATTTTTACAAAATGGTGTAAAGACTTTTAAAGAACTTCACAGAAAATGTATCACTGACTTTATCAATTGGCTTTTTGATAGTAATAATGTTCTAGTCAGTACTATTGTCAGACCTATGTATTTTATATTTAGTGCTAATCTTTTAAAAAGATGGCAACATATTGCATTTTGTCTAGTCAATTAACCACTCACGGGGTGAGTTTTTAATTTACATGTAATATATGAGGCGTGGTACTACTATTTTATATCTATGTATATGTATATTTTTTATTATATTATTTTATATTGGCTCTAATGCATGTATTGATTATATATGTATTCTATGTCTGAAATAAATAAAAAAAATTGAAGCAGCTACACATCAGCGTTATTGGAACTATATTACTTGTCAACATAGTATTACACGTAATAGTAAACAACTGTAGGAATTGACCACGAGATTGGAGTGTCAATCGCAAAATTGAGCATGCTGACGTCAGCATGCTCAATTTTGCGATTGACACGACAATCGAGTGGTCAATCACCATTCTATCATGACTAAAATCCATTTTATTTTAAAATAAATCATATTATAACATTCAACATTCAAGTCAATTTTGTTTGTTTTGAGCACGCGGAGACGTCAATTCCTACAGTTTTGAGCGCGCGGAGGCGTTAGTCTAAACTGTTGCTCTCCGCAACAACGAAACACGCCTTACTACGTCAGCGGCTGTATTTATATTGCAAGGAGTTTAGACTAACGCCGTGATTTTTTTTGGAGCGTGTTTTCCATCGCAAAATTGAGTACGGAGATTGACCAATCAGCGTGGGTTATTGGCAGTGATTTTTGCACGGAATGATAGAATGTGTAATTGTATCCTTTTTTGTCAATGAATATGAATGTTATCTACAATGTTGGGCAGCTAAACATCCTGGTACCGCTATCACAATACAATGTGCTGTGCAGATGCGCTACTGGTATTGACATTTTAGGTCTATCAAGCCAGTGAAATTAGGTTTGTATAGCAACAGCTGTTATACGCTGCAGTATGCACACATTGCACAGTTGTCAAATTACGGTCATACATGGGATCCAAAAATAAATATTGTGTCCCCATGTATTTTTAGGACTTTTCATATCATTCTCTCTCCATACACATGCCCGTAGGAAGCAAAATGAGATTGGTAATGCCATTTAAAAGGTGCGGTCTATACTTATGGACTTTTATTTTTTCACAACAGAGGCCACTTTTTTTTCTCTTTTTTAGGTCAGAAAATATTCCAAATCTAATGAGGGAGGGAGGTGAGAAAAACTATTTAAATAAAAACATGTCTTGTATGCTATCTGAAAAATCTAATGAGGGCAATTAAAAAACAAAAACATACCTAGTCTAGTACTCAAAGGCCAACAACACCGCTAGCTGATTTAGAGTAGATACATGCTGATATGCTGTTGATGGTAATTTAATGGGCATTTCAAATCATCATTTATTAAATTAGACATAAAACTTATCCATTTAACATTGTAACAATATAACAATGTAATTTGATGGAGTGGCTCAACACGTTTTTTTGTTTGTTTTTGTGTGTGTTTTTTTTTATGTTATGCGATAGGTAAAACTAATGAGGATAATGGTCTAAAACAGATAGAGAAAAAACATAGTGGCCTGAATTAGAATTCATCATTGCTACGAATATATGCATACAATATCAATTATAATATGGTTATCATTATATTAGAGAGGCAATAAAGAATTGATTATAACATATCTATTTACATTTTACGGTATGATTGCAAATAAGATGTCCGCATAACTTTAAAGTTAACAGTTTATTGGTAAATGCGCAAGCACAGATATCATTATACATGTATTAAACGATTTCACAAAAAAACAATCAATTCGCAGTGCTTTACATAAATGTAAAACATTAAAGTTCATGCAATTAATAGATAAAATAACCTACTTGTAAACCTGCAACCATCTTCAACAGATCAAAATCATATCTGTGCAAGTATCTCTAAAACACTCCCAAACAAATCAATGCAGCATCTGTACAAGTATCTTAAGTCTTAAACAAATCAATGCAGTATCTGTACAAGTATCTTAAAAGTCTTAAACAAATCAATGCAGTCTTAAAGACTACAAGTCTTAAACAAATCAATGCAGTATATGTACAAGTATATTAAAAGTCCTAAACAAATCAATGCAGAATCAGTACAAGTAGACCCCTTTAAATCGTTCCTGTAAGTATGTTTATTTTTATTTTTAAAAAGCATCCAAGCAAGTACTGGCACCAAAAAATGGATCCCAAAAAGTAAGGGTACCAAGTAAAATTACTATCATGAACGCAATGGTTTTCCCGATGCCAAAGTGTAAACAGAAAATTTCTAGTAAGATTTATAAATAAACGTGATGTAAACTGTAAGTATTTTGACACCTCGCACACTATTATTGATTCATTGATAGCTGTGCTATGATTGTTTAAATATAAAAATATACGGGATGTGTGTGCACTGTTCTGTTGAATAGTTCCAAAAGAATTAAAGTAGTATCTATAAAACTATATGAAAACAGTCTAAGAACAATTCAAATCAGTATCTGTACAAGTATAAAAAAATACCAAAACAAATCAACTTAGTATCTGTACAAGCATCTGAAAAATGGCCAAAACAAATCATATACCGTATCAGTACTAGTATCTGAAAACGTTTCCACACTTCTAGAGTCCAGATTACATTAATTTCTCATTTATTGAATGCATGTATGTTGCAGCTGAAATAGCACAAAAAGAAAATAATAATAGAGCATTCTTTGTGTATAATTACGTAAACTAATGTTTGCCAATACATAACCGTCCCTTGATTACAGTACATATAGGCAATATCTATCGAGTCAAACACATGTCTAAAAGCAGCGTTGGGAGACCATGACAAATGACAATGAACATTACAAGAATGACACTTAAGTATGGAAGTGATTTTGGTATTACTTCCACAATGACTAGCTGTTATTTGTCGTAACACTTTAAAGAGCTTCATAAGAGATCTGTTTCTGATTGAAACTTTCTCCTGTCTCAAGACCGTGTGCCATGCCACCTGTTCCAGGGGCAAAAACAAATAAGGACATTCAAGAACGACTCCAGAAGACGTCCAATTAATTTTCTATTGCCACCAAGGCAACAAGGACTGACCCTGGGGTCGGGCTTATAAAGGCATCTACGACGTCGTTGTACTGTTTGCCGTCGCTTACAGTATTTGTCGTCCAATTTACGGCTTATAAAACTTCAAATCGTCCCTAAAAGCGTGGTTAATAACGACCACAGTTGGGTGGTTGTTGACACTAAAACGCACGTCGTTACTCCCGCACCACCCCTAGATCTCTGTACACCTTAGCACACAGCCAACAATTGTTGACCCTAGATTAAATATAGTTTGTATTATGTGTTTCTGAACCAAAACTGTTGCTCAATATATTTCAATAATATATTGAGTAATTGATATGTCCAATGCATATGATCATTGTCTTTATTTTCTATAAGGTTCATTTTCTTAATTATTAGGCATTTAAAATAAGTTATTATGGCTATATGAATTTTGATTTTGTTGCGTTTCACAGAGAGCACAACAGTGACGTCAGTTGTTTAGTTACCACCTTTAGTCGGTATGCTTCCGTGGCTGAATGGTTAGGGAGTTGGACTCGTGACCAGAAGGTCGTGGGTTCGATTCCCGGTCGGGTCTGATGGTATGTGTTGAGCAAACTTACCCCTAACAGGTTGCACACTGCTCCGTGGCACCTACACGTTAAATAGGTACAGGTCATTGGGTTGAAAGAGTGTGTGAGTGAGTGTGTGAGTGATTAGCATTGTGCGCTGAATGTGCTGCCGATGCAAGTATGCGAGAACTGATCAAATGATGATCATTACGTGTGCCAATGACCTGGTGTAAATTGTAAAGTCATGAGAGCCAGACTGGGATCAGGACTATAAACCACCACATTTACATTTACATTTACATTTAAAGCCTACATTTTATGACAATTTATACTACATTGTACTGAATTCGTACATCACCGACCGACATGCTAACGATAGTTTTATAAGCACGTCGTTGGACACACCTTAACGACGTCGGTAAACCAGTCGTTACACCCAAAATCCACCGGTCGTTAAGATTCTTTATAGGCCCGACCCCAGGGCACATGTCACGGCTTCGATCAACGGCCCGTGTGACCACTATTAAAAATGTTCATGTATTCATCATTTTGTCATCGTCTTATTTGGCAATAACGGTTCTCAGGGCAGGGTTTGGTTTCAGTGGAGGTTCAGCTGAACTCCCTTCAGTGCAATGTTTCCTTCTAATCACTAATATATGAATTTTTCAGGGAAACCTCCTAGAGGCATCCATTGGACTATCGCATGCAAAAAATCTGAAATCTCATTTAAAAAAATCTGAGCATAGGGCTTTTGGATATGTGACTGATTGTTCCAGTAAAAATGCACTACTACTCCTAGTACATCTGCAGTGTCGAACAAATTTGGATTTTCTATTGAGGAAGTTCCTGAATGTCAAATGTCTGGATAAATGACATTTAAGCGATATGGTTGATTGCCGCTTCACATCTACAGGACGAGGGCGCACAGCAGCACAACCAGAAAGCAGGCGTAGGTGGTAGACACAATGGCAGTTCTGGAGCAAGAACACAAGGTCAAACTGTTTGGTAAAATGTTGTTCACAATAGTCAATTCATTTGGATAATATTTTTTCAACCTCCACCTCACATAATCAAGTATATTTTCACCACCGCAGTCACTGAGTCCAAATGTTTGATTACATCTGGAGACACAATACGTGTCTAGATGTAAACAAACATTGGGACTCAGTGACTGTGCTCCCCACGATAGACATAGTTGAAGACAGGTTTTATAACCATACCCTTCCATTGTGTGAGAGAGAAAGCAATAAGGGCGAAAATTATTTTTAAAAATTGGGACAACACAGACACTGACATTCTCAATAATATCTATTTATTAGCATCAAACTGCATCAATATCACTGTATACAACCATCCAAGCACCCAGGGCAATTGAATTGAAACTCTCTCAAACTGGGGCGTGGGCTGTTACATGAGACTGTATTTATTACATAATTCTTAAAGACATTTAACAAAAAGAGGCGGAGGGCTGTTACACGAGGGTGGGCACTTGGATGGTCATATACGGTAGGCCAATATAGCCAGGCGAAAAAATTTAGTATATATAGAGATTGTGCTACAATTGATTCTTTAGTCTATTGTCTTTATTCTATAAAACATTATAGATAGGTAATATATGATATAATACTATAAATAGAAATGTCATAAATATGATAATTAGTACTGCAATTTAAAAAAACTTACGTTCCACTGATTTTCTGAAAAAGAAAAATGTTTACAGCTTTATTTCATTAAGATTACTACAATTACGACTATTCTACTTTCACTTTTCTGTCAAGCAAGCTCCTGCCACTGTATTGCTTGTATAGCTGAAGAGACATCTTCCATTTTTACTATACCAAGTGGCCCTGACGGATTCGAACCCCGGACCTCTGGGTTGAGATGATAATTGACCAAGTATGTAAGCTGGGGGTTACAGAGACATTGGTTTGTCCGAGTAACCTTTTAACAGCCCGCTGCTTGGGATGATGGTATCATTCTGGTCTCACAACCTTGGGGTCGTGAGTTCGAGTCCCGTCAGGGCCACTTGATATAGTAAAAATGGAAGATGTCTCTTCAGCTATGTCAATACAGTGGCAGGAGCTTGCTTGACAGAAAAGTGAGAGTAGAATTGAATTCACAAGCAAGACTTGGAAAAAAATATATACAATTATTCATATAATCACAGCTGTCTTTTCATATATCAACACTAATTCTAACACAGCCATTCTATATGCATTTTCTATGCAAGATCTTGATGAAGAGAAATTAATCTATACAAGTCGCAACTGTCTATGTGACATTCTAAATGTAAATAATTGCCACCACCGTGACGAAATTCACAGGGAATCTGACCAGTTCAGCACCACAAATCGCCCTTCGATTTCTTAAAAATATGCAGTGTTCAATCTAGCTTTATACTGGAGGGGGTCCTAGTGGCGAAAAAAGGTAAGAAATGGTGGCAAATCATAAGATTTCTTTGGGGAATGTGATATAAAAAGTATTACAAAAATATGGCAAAATATTCATAGTGAGCTTGACTGGCCCATGGTACGATTGCAGACCTGCAAACCTCTACCCGTGAAATTTCAGTATCCTGGGGCCAAAATTTCAGTATTTTGGACAAAATTTCAGTATCTTTTAACTTATATTTAAATAAGACTATTTTACAACACTGGTCTGTGTTTAGAATGGTCAATGGAGAGTAAAGATGTACATAAAAGTGTAATTAACAACATATTTGATTAAAAATAAGTATAAAGCTTTTGATGGTTGTCCTATGTTTCTCGTAAAAACGTTCAAAATAAGGCAAAATCAATGACAAATGCATTTTTTAATTTGATATATTTCAGAGATGCCAACCTCAAATTTTGAAATTTCTGAATACCGAGGCCAAAATTTCTGAATTTGGGTCAAAATTTCTGAATCTTACATTAAATATGTATTTTTAACTTATATTTAAATAAGACTATTTTATAACACTGCTTTGTGTTTAGAAGGGTCAATGGACAGTAAAAATGCACATGAAAGTGTAATTAACTTGGTTTCAACATATTTGATTAGAAATAAATACGAAGGTTTGGACGATAGTCGTCCTACTTTTTACGAAAAAACGTTCAAAGTAAGGAAAAATCAATGACAAATGTACATGATGTTTTTTAATTTGAACCATTTTATTTTAACTATGTTACATATAGTACGACCGTTTTGAAAGTTATGAAATGAATCTTATTGGACATTTGAAAAAATTAACGATCTATTTAAAGTGTTTCAAGTCCCAAATTTTGCTGTAATTTATACACTGGATTGCAGAAGAATGCATCACATTAAAAAAAATGGGGGGATACCCCAAACCCCCTGGCACAAGAGGGGGTTACTGGGAACTTGAACTTACGCCCAGATGATAAAAATCCGTCGGATAGCCAGATTTTTTCATCTACACTAAGCGCTAAGCATGAGACGATTACGCTGACCCTATGCCGACCCAGCATTCCTTTTCCGCTTTACGTGCTTGTGACTTTCGTGTGACGCTTGCTGCCAGTACGTCAGCAAAATATTTCTAGGAAGATTATCGATCAGTCCATTCTTTTACGCACACAATATGTTGGGCTGCTCAAAGCATTGAAAGTGTAAACAGCATACCCCGATTACGTGGGACGTATGCCCTGAATACCCGGAACATACTCTACACATAGCGGATGGTGGGCAGATGCTCCACAGATGATAACATTGGAGTAAGCTTGGCGCACCTTGAGCGTACGATTGCGTACATTCAGCAGGTGTTCAACGTATCATAGATGTATGTTCAGCGGGTAGCGCCTACTCGGCATCCGTTTGACGCATAACTGCAGATGTTTGGCAGATAATTAGCAGCTGATTAGCAACAAGAAAGCGTATGAGTGTTGTATGATTGGCGTTAGCTCCGCGTACTATTCAAGGGTCCCAAAAAATTGGGTGCTGCTCCATACATCTTGTCAGTCTGAAGCTTGCCATTGAAAAGGCAACATTGATGCTGTTTGACAAAACGTCGTTCTCGTGTAGACCAGCACTTTAATCCACAAACCCTAAAGATGAAGCAGATCTGGACATGGTCCTGCTACACCAGCAGCAGCTTTTGCCAGCACAAGCCGTCATGCTGGAAGTACAAAGAGAAGAAGATGATCATAAAGAAGGGGCATGTGGGTACGCCGATGGATCCAGAGAAGACCGGACCAGGGCATATACCACAACCTGATGGTAGAACTCCGCGACGAGGACCCCTCATCATTCATCATCTTCGTCAGAATGCCGCCAGAAATGAGTCAGAAATGTATGATGAGCTGTGTGAACGCCTTGCAGGACGCCTGACGAAGATTACAATAAACTGGCGCCTGCCCCTAGAAGCAGGTCTGAAGCCTGCCCTCACTCTGCGCCACCTAGATTCGGGCTCCACGTACAAAGACATGTCCTACTGCTATTTCAATTTGCGGTTTTGCACCTATCCACGAAATTCGCAAATTAAATCGTGTGCAAATATTTATAGTTTTCCAGTAATAACTTTGTTGAAATATTAATTTAATTACTAAACTGGTGGTGCTGCTGCTGCTGATGCAGGTAGCCAACCTGCTGGTCTAGATATGGAGGTGCAGACTGAGGGCGCGGTCCAGCATTGTTCACAAGACACTGTGGGTCTGCAGGAGGCACCACAAGATTGGTGATTGTGGGGAACACCTCCCAAAACCGTGCCTCTGGCAAGACACTCAGTGTGTTAAAGAAGAATTGGAGGTACGGAAGACTGCTCTGGGATGACACGCTCATATTCCCAGAAGAATTTCATGTACGGAAGACGGGTCTCCGGCACATTGTCGTGTTTCTTCTCGTGGGACTCTTCTATGATTTTGTTGGTGGTGCTGCATACAAGACAACACCTGCTGCCTAAACTCGCTGTCTTCACGATCAACACGTTCTTCTGTGCTTTCGGCGCGAGGACGACGGCAGTGTCGACTGGGTGCATGAGGGCTGGCTACCTGAGGGCTGGCTACCTGAGACTGTGGCGTCTCGCTCCATCTCTAAAGATCAACGTTAACGGACGGAACGGGAGGAAGTTCAGTCTCCGGTTCAAGCGCAGGAGGCGCCACATCGTCTGGTTCATCCTCCTCGCCTGAGTCGATGGGAGGAAGCTTGCATACAAAAATAGGTGAACATGCAGTGCACAAGGTAACAAAGTTTGTCTTCTTTTCTGTAATAGCTAACAAAGATTTAATGTAAGTTGCATACAGTTGCATACAAACAATTTTTCAATGTACAAAATCTCAATTTACTTGGAATGCAACCTCAATTGTAGGAATTTTTTTCAAGCACACCCTGAATTTACATAATGGCATGTTCACCTCTGCAACATGATCACTCACAGTGGCGGCGGCTAGCTCACGGACAGGCTCGACTTCCTCAGGCCCGTTTGACACAGGCACGTGGTCAGCTTGATTACTCACGGCGTGATGTATTTTGGCTGTCACTGTCTCTTGCTCCACGATGTCCCGGACTTCGGCGGCTTTGCTCGCTTCAACCTTTGCTGCACGCAACACCTAGGCAGCTTTCTTCGTGGCTGTGGGGGCCCCCTTCTTTCTCTTTGTGCGCTTAGTGGCCTTATTAACTAAAGAAGATGTAGTTTTTCTCTTCCCTGGCATCGGAAGATGTATTAGATCTCTCTCACACAAAAATATTCACTCACAGACGGTCGGAACGCAACCTCTTGCTTGAAAACGACAGTAATAGTGGCGCGAAAGCCGCAGCGCGCGACTTTCATACCACCGGGTGTGGACGCCACACAGACACACGTGGTGCGAACGCTCGCTGTACAATTTGACTTTTTTGTGTGTTTGTGTGCTCGGCTGTGCGTCAGGGTTACGCTGTCCTTGCGTTGACTGTCTACTTTTCTTACGCCGGCTTTGCGTAAGCCTTGCGTCGGCTGTCTGATTTTCTAAATTTCTTACGCCGGGTTTGCGCCTGCCTTGCGCTAGCTGTGAGTTAACTATGCGCTGGGGGAAAAAGATTTCAATGCCAAAAGAGGTTATCTATCGGCAGATGCTCGACGTATAAATTTTTTTGCCAGGAAATCCCTAGAATTTATGCGTCGACCATACGCAGAAACTAGTGGTACGCGGCCTTAAATTTAGATGTTACTACATGTCATTTAAATCAGTACACTTTTGCGAGCTGGTGATAGCCTTGTCACGATGTGTAGTTCAATTGAGTACATTTAATAATATGCGAGCAAAAACATGGGTATTTTAAGAAATAAAAGTACAAGTTTTTAAAATATTTGGTTATTTCTACTTAAATTTCGGAATTATCATGATTACTTAGGAAGATTCGGAATCTTAGTCAAATTTCAGATGAATTCCAAAATTTTGGAAATAGTTGACAGGTCTGCAATTGGGATTGCGCCAATTGGTGTTGTTAGTGGCCAAAGGCGCAATGGCGCAGTCTAGATTGAGCACTAAATATGCCATGAATGTGGCCAACTTTTTAAGTGAGCGTCCGAAAACCTAATTAATTTCACTATAAACTTACAGAGTAGTCGTCCACGTTCATCGAATTGCACAGTTTGGTATCACATGTACAACCGGCACTCTTGTACGCTTCAAGATTTTGTGGGTTTGGAGCGCTGTCATCAGTGGGAATCTACACCAGGGTAAAAAAGCAGATTCATCATTGTATTCTTACTCTAACCACCAAAATCACTGATTGAAGCATTACAAGTGGAAGCACCATTGGCCATTTTCTACATAGCATTCTTATTGCTTCGCTTCAGCTCAGCTGCTGAAGCAAGCATTGTGTTTCGTTAGTTTGTAACTAACTAACTAACTAACTAACTAACTAACTATGTAACTATGTAACTATGTAACTATGTATGTCTCCGGACAAGCTAGAGCTTTAAGCGTTGCACGGATTTTGTTCAAACTTTACACGACTATGAGGTATGAGGCGACACCGAAGTGATTCGATTTTGGGCGCTCTGCCAATTAAATTTTGCTTTCTAGAAGTGGTTTTATAACATTTTTAATGATATTCAATGCACTTAGCCAACAAGAAAAAATCCATATTCCAACAAAGCAGCAAAATCATTATTCGATTTGAAACTGATATTGATTATTATCAGTTATTCAGTACTATTGTATGGCAACAGATATGTGTTTTTTGCAGGATACCGGGGTATATTGATTTTGATTCATTCTGATGTTTTCTCCTCAAAATCATAAATTTCTTGATTGTAAAGTGTACATTATTTCAGTATATATCTTAATTGCCCATAAGTCAACATCGTTCTAGCGGCGCAGTGTTCTTCGAACACTTTTGATCTAGTTTATTTTGTACTATGTATTTATTTAATTATCAAGCTATGAAAAAATATACTCTCATTAAAACCCTCAATTTAGCTGGAAGTTTATCTCAAAATCTAAACCTATCAGAATATCAGAAGGCAAAAATAGGTGAATCAATTGATTTCATTGCTTAAGTTACTTACAATTAGATTTATTGTAGACAAGTCCTTTGTGCATTTGGGAATTGGTTTAATTTTCTTAGAATACTCATTACAGTCCCTTCTAACAGTGGCGACTCTCACTTTTTGATCTGAAAATTTGCATAGAATAATTAGCACCAAGAGTACTTTAAATTGAAAATGCAGCTGTACTGGTAAAGGCTGGGGTGGAGTGGGGAGGGAGATTGTGTATAGGTTGTGTGGGTACCGATGTGCCACCTTTTGGCACCACCCATTATATTTTCGGCGCATTATTTATCAAAATGCTGTATATATGGAATGGAATTGAGGTTGCATTGTGAACGGCAAAACTGCGTCAAATGACTGTCACACCCCATTTGAAATATTTCACAGAAAAGTGCATATTTCCATGAGACTATTGGATTCCCATTATAAACATATATCCCGGACGTAACGATTTTACACACATCAAAAACATATTTTTCCTGGTTTTTCCCCCGGAAGTTCACCCTAGAGCTCTAACATTGCATGTGGTGAGCCCTAACTGCGCAATAAACTGCGCATGACAATGTGCACATACTGTTCACGAATGTGACAATAATGGCTGCCGAAATGTAAGGTTTTATTTTTTTTCACAAATTCTATATCATTTACTTTGATAACTATGAATGACAACTCGGTTTCTGGGTTTTTTTCTCATACGATGACACCTACACGTCAGGGGTTTAATCGTCTACCCGTCACAGCTCTAGTACCTTGTGTTATCTTCATAAAGTTGAATCAACTGCCTTGGTCTTGATTATAACACAATCCAAATAGAAAGCTGTATTGATTGTTATTCTGACACGCAGAGATCCAGCTATTGCAGACTGTTTCCAACATGCTAGTTGGCGACAGTCTAGCCTACTCAGTCTCCGTATTGTAACCTCTGGAGTTGTTATACGAGGAGAGAGAAGCTTGTGCTCGGAAGACGGAATAAACCGTACAACCAAAGTTCTGATCTCATTTTTATGTGAGTGACAATTCATCATATTTTATGATATTCCATGGCTTTTCATTCGATATTTTCTCAAAATTTGAATAAAAAATGTTGATTTTGATGAAAGTTATGCTTTTTACATATGTTAAATATAAATTATTTGAGTATTACTACTTGCTTTTGTGCTAAAAATCAGCCAAACCTGGATAGCTTTCACCAATTCCATTGGCTTCATCAGTCCTAATGACTTGCAGGAATACATGTGATAGTGGTGTGACGTTCCGCGGCCCCCACCTTGTTGAGGTGATGTTGGAATGGCCTCAAACCTCGTTTTCCCCAATCTTGTTTGGTCCTGTCCGGTTTGGAGGCTCCCACATAAGTGAATGGGGCACCTATCTCTAATGCATTTCTCCCACAGTGCCTGGTTCCTCCAATATGATCTGATAGACCATCCACAAATCTCTTCTTTCTTGGCCGGGTCCTTAGAGGAGGTGCAAAGATAAACATGTGATGAAGTTGGGGCACCCCTTAAGTTTAAATAGTTGGTCAAACCTCGTTTTCAATGTCTTTGAAAGTTTCTCCCACATAGGTGCTAGCCCTGCATTTCTGGGTCCTGGTTGTTTGAACATGATAAAAGTATGGAATTCATAGACCACACCAATAAACCATACAGTTAAGGGCGTATAGTGTTTCCTTACAGCCGTAGTCCTTCATAATTCTCCGTATTGCCTCGGATAGATCTTTGATGTATGGAACACCCACCATGGTTTTCTTTGGTATCTTCAGTATTCTCGCTCTTCTTATTGGTCTTATCTTTCTGTGTGGTGGAAGCTCCTCTTTAATTGCCCATTCTGGATATCCACACTTTTTCAGGGCCTGTTCACATGTTTGCGCTCCTTTTCTTTGTCAGCATCTTCGGTTATCACTGTGCTGGCTCTGTGATGAAGGGTGCGGACCACGCTGAGCTTATGTTCCAAGGGGTGATTGGAATCAAACTGGAGGTATTGGTCAGTGTGAGTAGGCTTTCTATAGATCTTTACTTTGAGACTTCCATCTTCTTTCTTCACAGTGGACGTGTCCAAGAACGCTAACTCCCCATTCTCTTCTCCTTCCGTTGTGAACTTGATATCTGGGTCCAAAGAATTCAGGTGGTCAGTGAATTCTTGTGCATGTATTGAATCCAACTTTGTATGAGTGTCGTCCACATATCTGTACCACCAGTAGGGAGGATGCGGTGCCGTCAAGATTGCTTTCTCTTCGATGTCCTCCATCATGGCATCACATACTATCATTGAGACAGGCAAACCCATGGCCGCGCCATGGATTTGTTGGTAGTATTTTCCATTGTATGTAAAATACGTACAGCTGAGCACTATCTCCAGTAGTTCTGCGGTCTCAGTGGGGGTCAGAGTGGTTCTCGTGTGAAGCTCGTTGTCTGCTTCCAGTTTTCTTCTAATACATGCAACTGCCTTGTCCACAGGTACACTAGTAAAGAGCGCTTCGTCACACCACTATCACGTGACGATTAACCTTTTGGCGGCAAGTCATTAGGACTGATGAAGCCAATGGAATTGGTGAAAGCTATCCAGGTTTGGCTGATTTTTAGCACAAAAGCAAGTAGTAATACTCAAATAATTAATTAGATCTTGTGCAGATGAGCATTCAGTATATGTTAAATATAATGTAATTGTATTATTCAAAACAAGGTCTGGTATTAATATATCTTTAGAAGCAACTTTATAAACATACCGAAATTCCCGGAATACATGCATGTGGTTTATAGCTTTCATTGGGGTAAGAGGTTTCATTTTGAAGTCAGCACAGAAATCATTCAAATGGCTACAAACCTTTGAATTGATTTTTTGTTCCAGCATATTCTTCAATGTACTCTTCAATAAAATAGAAGCAATGCACATGGTCAGTGTCGGCTACACCGTGATCGTTATCCCTTGAACATCCATGCTTTATTATTTGATTCAGTTCTGTCTGAGAATGTAATTGCTGAAAAACAAAACATAATATACCAAGTATCATATTAAATGTATGGATGAATCATGGGCAGTTGAAGGGTAATTCTAGGCTGTCACTTTTTGCCTTCTCTTCTGGAATATTTGTAGCCGAATTAGATATAATAAGTAAAAATCATAAACCTACAGGATGCATTGAATGGCATATTGGTTCATGGACAGATTGAGCCACAGTTCCATTCACACCAGATAATTCTATGTCCTTGTTTACTTCTTCATTATTAGTTGTAGATTTCTTTTCCATGGATATGCAGTAATAGCAATCAAGTCCTGCACTATCACCTCCAGCTTCTGCACTTTCACCTTCCTTAGGTTCCACCTCAAATATCAAACCTAAAGAAAATTTACTTGTGTTAATCAAGTCATAATATAGCCAGACTCATTGGTTTAATATAAATTTTCCATTCAAACTTCTGGTTAATATCATGATTTACCGTACTTGAATAGTACTTCCTGCCTATGCAGATCTGCTTATCGCTGTCAAACACAATCATGTCTTGTTATTTGGCTTAAAAAATTCAAAAACATATTCTTGAAATGAAGTTTCCATCTTGCCCTTTGACAGCAGTTAGGAAGTGTACAACCTTCACGTGCATTACCACAGTGAGATGGGTATAAGTACTGTTTGCACATGACCTTTGAGGTAATGTCTATATAGATCCCATTCTCGATTTAAAGGCATACAGTTCTAATCAAATTACGCAATATACATCATCACTGGAGTAAAGCAAGGTCAGGATTAGATTGGAAAGTGCTACTCATCAGCAGGACGAGTAACTTTCATATATCTACATGTCTAATGGCTAATCCTGACCCTGTAAAGTGGTTGGGGTAACTCCCGGAGGAACCCCAATTTGAAAGAAGAGAAAATAAGGATTTAATTGTATAATGAATGCAAACCCAGACAGTCCAAGTCATGAAAAAATCTGATGGTTGGCCATCTTTAAGGCAATGCCTTTATCTGAATATATTGTATCATCATATGCTATAACGTGAGCGGCCGCTTATGAAGGCTTTGCCTTTTCATTATATACTAGTATTATGAGTAGGATAGAGGGATTCTAACATCCTGTATTTTAAAATCTTGAAAATTCTTGTCCCACACGGTAAATATAGCGATCGCAGCGTAGCTACTTAGACTAGGCTCAGTAGATACTCTAACCCCCCCCCCCCCAACACACATACACCTCACCTCCCGGCTCAAACACATGTGTCCGCGGTGTGAACAATGCCTCACACACAATAGATCTATATAAATTGATGATAATGTTCAACACACACATACCTCACCTCCCAGCACAAACACAGGTGTCCCCGGAGTGAACATTGCCTCACACACAATAGATCTATACAAATTGATGATAATGTTCTACACTACAGCTTACCTATAAAACACAGAGCAATCAAGAGAAAAATTCTCGGCCACATTTTCGTACTTTTGATGAAATAATATTGGGCTTGGCAAATTTTGCCGCCAGTACTAGTAGAGAACTAGTATTAAAGTGGATACTGCATTGAACCTTAGATACGCGTCATACATACGTCTTTTGAGACGTATCCTATGGAATATGACGTAATTTACGTAATACGCCAACATCACCGGGGTAAAGCCGATAGGGTAACTCCGGGAGTTACCCCATCAAGATGGAGGCATAGTCTGTTGATTCAAATGTTTTTCCGTTGATTATTTAAATGTCTGGTACTAAATTTCATAAATATACATGGGTGTTCAGAATCGTATAGGCATTCTTATTTTCAGCAAATGGTAACGAAATAATGGTCTGATTTGTCTAGAATATTTTCTAAACGTCAAGCTGGTCCAGTCCTTGATTCAAAATGACAGCAGAATGCTGACATTTGAAAAGTTGTGTTTTTTGGCACTTCCAGTCATCGTACAATAATAGTATTGCTCCTGGCTATCAAAAAATGCGTTAGCAGTTCGAACAAGAAAATATATGACAACACTTACATTGAAGGATATCTAATACGTAACACACTCCCAACTTTTGATTTCATATGTTTGAGGTGAAAAACATCCATTAACTTGGCTCTGTGATTTATACTTTGCTGTTGAATATCGAGTTATACACAATCCTGGCTGCATTGTCCTTCAGTAGATCCTCAAATACTCGGTTTATGTGGCATCTGCTGTGTGAATTCTTGTTGAATAATTCATCGTACCAATGATATTCAATTGATTTTAAAAATAAAACACATCTGCTTCAAATCTTACCATGCCATTTACATTTCCCATGGTTCAAGAGGACTTCGTTTCTCATTGGTCGGACAACTACAGGCCTACCAAACCGTCTGCTAAGCTTACTCGGATGTTTTCGTTACTTCTTAATACAATTATTATTTTTTCAATTGCCACACATGTATCAAATCCTCAGATCAAAACAACCTAGTGTTTGCATTTAACGTAACTTCGTTTCCATAGCACCAATAGATATAAGTCAAAATGCACAAAAAAGAAACAGGAAACCCATTCCATGGAGGTTTTCATGTATTAATTATGCAATAATATGCCTAACCTCTGTCATTAAAGACTGGTATAAACGTTTATATTCATCACCTATACAAGACTCTAGATTATAGAGATTAACAGTGATGCATGTTCGCGATACTCATAGGTGATTTTCAATCTCAGTCTGCAAATAGAAATCACAACGTCTGGTAATTGTAATATGTGCAATGTTACCCATGCACAGCCCCAAACTAATACATTATTCATTATCCATGTGCTCTATTCATAGAATGTGTTTGGTAGGCCTGACTAAGGTTTTCACAATATACATGTGGTAGCAGGTGCGCGTAGAGGTGCTAGCCTTTATCATACACCGTAAAATTATGAAGCCAATATCGAAGTGGAGCGATTTAGACTAAATCTTTTAAAACAACAATGCAATCATTTATTGAAGCAGAAGTGCGTAGTTATGGTATAAATAGTAAGATTTCGAGGCTGTCTGTATCTTTGTGGTTATTTCATATTGACGTCATTAAAAAAGACTTACCTCCTTGTCACCAACGAGAAGAGTACGTATTTTCCTTTCAAATTGTGTACGATATGTTGGGTAAATTTTCATAGAAATGTGAGTATTTGGCGATGTAAATTAGTCGCATAAAATAGATTGTCGATGCGCAAAAAATGTTCTTCCAAATTATAGTAAAATTATATCAATAACCTGCTTATTTGCCACACAATTTGCATCAGTATGTAAAGTTTATTTGCTTTAGTTTGACTTACAGGATTAGCATTTGAGTATGGGCAGTCCTTCTGTATGAAATGCTGTTTGAAAAAGATGGCAATTTTCCCATGAAAAAGTCGGAGTTGACTCTGATCTGGTAGAATATGTGTTAAATCTCTATAGTATGAATCATTTGATAGAAGAGACTATAAGGATTTAATAGTATAATGAATGCAAACCCAGACATTTGCTAATAATACCAGTCCAAATCATGAAAAAATCATGCGACTTTGGTCGTGAATTTTAACAGGGAGGGTTTCCAATTTTAGAAA
>CM032663.1:12422908-12429662 GCA_019095985.1 Streblospio benedicti
ACCTTCATATAGCTACAAATATAAACCTCTGTATATAGACCACCTCTGTATTAGGACCACCGAACACTTGTCCGACCGGTAGTTCTAATAGGGAGGTTTTACTGTGCATGTAGCAAGGTTTTTAGCTGGGTGTGAGCAGTGTCGATACTTTGGTGATAGACACCACGAACTTGGTGAGATACGGTAAAAACTCTGTCTTCAATTGGTGGTCTGAATGAAGAGGTGGTCTCTTTATGGAGGTTTAGGACCAAGCAAAATGGCCGTCTTGTTTTACAGCTGGATTCTTTATAGAGGTGGTCTTCATAAGGAGTTCTACGGCAATGAGAGCTGTGCGGCACTTTGGTCGAGTGTAACAACTTTGCAAATGTTTGTTTGTTTGTTTGTTTATTTGTTTGGTTGCTTTATAGCATAGAGTTTTGGGGTGATTATTTATGAAAAAAAGTTTAGACGTGCATAAAGTTTAAGAACGCGATGAAAATGTTAAGAATATTATCTTAATAAAGATATATTTAACCACATGAGGGAAATTAATCAATGTGTGCGAATCAGTCTGGCTCCCTCCCTCCGCCTTGTAATTGTGCGTCATTATTACCCCCCCCCCCACACACACACACACACACACACACGATTTTTGCTTACTCGTGCACCCCCGGTCCTTACTACTACCCATATAAACAGCAAATAGCATCTAGTACATAGCTATGGGACCAGAAAAACAATATTCACACCATATCTATATTTTGCATTTAATACAATTCCACTGGGAAATTATTGAAAGATCACTCTTGATGTCTGCCCCCCCACACACACACACCTCTCCAGTCCGTGATGACGTTATTTTTCTCCCATTCCCCCCACCCCCGTCATCATCGGTCATCTTTCTCTGACCCCCCCCCCCCCCCACACACACACACTTCCCTCCGCAATGACGTCATTTGTGAACGATCCCCTAGCAAACATCAACATAACGTGCATGTTCAAACACTCTCAGAATACATAAAGCCCAAATGACATGTCTTCCAAACAGAACTGAAAACGACCTTATGGTTGGATAATCTGACTAAGCAATATATTTATTACGTTATATAGTTATTATAGTATTATATAAACGGATTATATAACATATAATAGTATATAAATATAATATATACATATGCATACCAGAAAGAGCAAGAAGGGTTAGTCCTGCAGCGGGGTACATGTTTGTCCTCTCGTTTCCATACACACTCTGACCAGGTTGCACTACTGGCGCGATGCCTGTAAACATCTAGGCCAAACCAACATGGCGCTTACGCTTCTCGTCTGCATTATAAAACACGTTTTTTCTATAAATGTAGTCAAAATAAAGTAATAATTTTGCTCATTATCATGACACAGTAGATCTACAGTAATTACTATTATATACACATATATATGCACAGATCTAGCCAACCGCAGTGGGTTTATACGTCAGTGTAACACTATTCTATTCTACAATATAATATGAAAAGACGATAAACAATACATCAATAGTAGGATATATAGGGTTGCATGAAAATATTGTTTATACAATTTTGATTTTCTTTGGTCCCATGCTTCGTTTGAATAATTACCAACAATTGAATTACATTTTGACATTATTGTAATGCATTTGTTCATGGTCAAATAACTTAAGAACTTTCTGGTTATCAAGATCATACAGTTCTTCTCTACACTTAGCCAGGTATGGACACTTACACAAGTGTATTCAGATGACTGGCAGCGTTGTGCCATCCTCCTCACACTATTAGGACTGGCTGCAGTGTCTGGAGTTGTGAAGGAGGTCTAGC
The DNA here is from genome assembly GCA_019095985.1 of Streblospio benedicti. Classification (NCBI taxonomy): domain Eukaryota; kingdom Metazoa; phylum Annelida; class Polychaeta; order Spionida; family Spionidae; genus Streblospio; species Streblospio benedicti. Next base: position 12,424,717 of record CM032663.1, read on the forward strand.
AACATGTGCTGAGACCTGCATGTGTTCAATGGACTGCTAGACCTGCACTGATAGTTCGTGCTGGGGTCACATTTCGTCTCCGACCCTTACTAATATTTTTTATGCTTCCCAGTACCACTAACCACAACAGATCGGCTCAAAACGCATATGGCAGTAAATGTTTGTCTACGATAGTGATATTACTTACTTAGTTACTTACTTGTGTATTTACTTACTTACTTAGACGAGCATGTTGTAATCATTTATATATGGAGCAATGCCAAAACATTTATAGACCCATCTGTTGTTTGCGTGAATGAACTAATTTCTCCTTCATAATTAAATCCTAGAATGTAACTTTAAACTCAAAATAGTCTAATGTGCAGTATAATCACATCTACATACTCAACTATCTGCTCAAGTTTGAATATAATTCGTTTGTTACAGAGCAGTGCTAATGAATCCATGCAAGGATTTAGTCCCGCGAAAAGAAGCGAAGGCATCTGGCCAAATCTGCCTTGGTATTTTAACCATAGACGCATCAAAGCTGTTCGCAATCAGAAAACGTGTCCCTAAACTTATGTTCAACTTGCTAAGGCCTTAGAAATCGATCGTCGGGATCTGCGTTTCGTTTGTACCTATCAGATCCACGATAACCCATTGTACGCTGCGAGCTCTGATTAAACACACACTAAAGTAGCTCAGTGGTAACTTAGACCAGTTCAGTAGAATAATGTGTAGACGGTAAATTCTATACAGTAGATCACCTCTTTTACGGGAACCTCTGGGACCGACCTCAAGTGGTCTCAATATGAAGGAGGTTTCTTTCTGTAGGTTCGTGACGGTCTCTTTCTGAGAGTTTTGAACCACGAAAAGTGATCGCTGGTATAGCGGTGGTCGCTTATTGGAGGTGGTCTTCGTGGGAGTTTATAGGGTAATCAATTCTATGAGCAGTGTACAGAGAGACCTAGCAAAACGACCAGGTAGCGTTTGCAGACGAATTGTCTACTTACACACGTGATTTGTATTACAAATACCGTATGGGAAAATTGGTGCGGGGTTGTGCATAGTTTGTCAATATCTACAATGAGTATTTAGATAGTTTGAAGTGTATCTATTTCTGACAGTTTTACATTATAACGGACACTTCGTCTTTCTTTTGCGCTCCAATCAACAAGAATGTAGTTTCCATGACGGATCGTATTGAAAGGGCATTCAGGGATATCAAATACAGAACACATGTGTCATAGAGTTGGACGGTTATGTAAAATGTGAATTATCATATGTAAAAGCTTAAAAACTCCTTAGCCAAGTTATTTATTTATCGCGCCTACACTGCAAGTTTAGTATATTGAAATATGCTTTTTAGACATAATTAGATAATATGTATATTTTCATATGTTACAATTGTATATAGTGTATGAATGTCTTATCTATGTTGTATGAACTTTTAGTTTGAAAAATAAAATTGCCATTTGTGATTCATTTGTCATTCATAAGGGGGTATCTGCCGAGGTGTCATAAGCCTAGGATAGCTGTTGCGAGTCCTCTAATATTCTGGCCAAGGTTAGCGTTGTAGCAGGTAGATAAGGGGACTAGGCACAATATCAATGTAATTATTATGTTTAATGGCCTAATATCATTTCTAGTCAGTGGTTTTTCCATATTTCACTGAGGGCCACTATGGAAATAATACTCTCCATTTTTTTTCAATTCATATCTTTTTAGTACCCATTGTTTGTCACACGATTTACTTTTTTCATTTTATATGTAGGGTTTCAATTTTACTTCTATTTATATTTTTTACCTATCTGTAATCTTTATTTACTTATTTGTAGTATTGATATGCCTGTGATAAACGAAATAAATCAAATAAAATATGGTCGTCAAGGAAGTCATCATCATGGTGGTGGATAAGAGTGGAGATGGTCTGTAACCTCCCACAAGTCTGAAATCACATCCACCTCCTGAGGATGGCGCGGCAGCCGGAGGTCCATACGCTAGGGGCATGGGCAGTCGGGTGGTGGGCCTCATGGTGTCAGCAGTCGTTTTGTTTGTGGAGACCTAATTTGTAAAAAAAAAAAAAAAAAAAAAAAAAAAAAAAAAAACAGCATTCGGTGTGCACTTTATTACTGCTATCTAGTCATTACATGATCATGCAATAGTTGAAGACATCAGGCCAGTCTGTAGGGTGGCGACACCCTGAGTCCGTTATGGATTGGTCTATGTGAGTGGAGTTGGTAAAAATATTAATACCGGTGGCCATGGCGATGGACACTAGCATGATATCAATATGAATATAAAGCAGTCAGTGGGTAAACTGCTTTACCTAAGAGTCATTGTACTTTATAAGATAATTATTTAGTGACCTGTGGGTGGTCACCAATACTGTAATTCTGTTAAAGTGGAGTCTAACATTGGAGGCATAGTTGAGTTACTGTATGGCATTGATAGTTTTTTTATGCATTTAGCTAGTTATTCATTTAGTTAACTATATCAGCTCCAGAATTGTGCCAATCGTTGATTAGACTAATCAATCATATATTTTAATTAGTTTTGATTTTTTTAATGTAATTAACAGAAAATTAGGTCAACAAAATGAAGAGCAAATAAATAATGAACAACACAACAAACATGTCACAAGAACAAAGTTTATTCAGTGCAAAAACATGGTAAAAGAATACATCAATTCACACAATGCATGTTCTACTAAATCACAAGTCTTATCATTAATAACAGACTGCAAATGTGATGTGTTATAACAGCAGTTGAATGTCCTGATATATTCAAGGACTGTGACGGGATCATGATTGGTGAGAATTATGAACAACTAATTTGAGTCGATGATTCCAGAGTCTTAATTTAACAATAAATAATATATGTGTTTCCCATTGCTTGCTTCTCTCACACACATCTTTTTTATGTTTGCTAAAAAGATGTGTAGAGAGAAGCTTGGAAAAGATAAATAAGTTTAAAATAGATATGAGCAGTTGAGCACAGAACACAGTATTTCAAATTTTAAGAAACCGACAATAATTAGAGCAGGTGACATTTCAATCTTCAAATTCTGTGCAAATCCCAATTTCTACTACACTAATTGATATTGTAGTTTTTCTGTTTACATATTCTTAAAAAACACGTCGTTAAAATAATCTACTAAATGGTTAACATAAACTAGACTTTGTCACTGTGCACGCAATATTTTCAACATTATGCAAACAAAAGTTCTCCATACAAGAACCACCACTGTCCTTAACACTAGCATTATATGACACAAAGCACATTATTTGATATTACGCAGAGGTGTAAAAAAACATATATTACACAAAGCACACATATAATATTGAATGCTAAGTTTACGTTCATATTTGAGCTACCCGCTACATAGCACAGCTACAGGCGATATTTTTTCTGCGATTATTACCATGGAATTGCAGGAAAGACAGGGACTTGGATCCTGTAACCTGACTGTCCTGATAAGATGTGAGAAATTCCTAACATAATCAATAGAAAATTGCATACGCGTCGCCGGTGGTTTTAGCTTTATTGTGAACATTTATACATGTTTTTGCAATATCGCCTGTCATATGTCACCGGGGTAAAGCGGTTGGGGTAACTCCGGGCATAGTCCATTGACTCAAATGTTTTTCTGTTGATTATTTGAGTTTCTAGAACTAATATTCATGGTCTAATAGATATGTATTAACACTATGCATGTATAATTAGATTGCACATATTGAACACGAGCCACCCTTTTCAATGAGTTCATGAAGCAGATTTTAATTTTGTCATCATGTTGCTCGTAACTCCCCACCTTTGTAGTCATTTTGCATGACTATACCTCCATCTTGTTGGGGTAGCTCCGGAGTTACCCCAATGACTTTACCCCGGTGATATGTAGCACGTAGTCATCAGTACATTAATCAAAACACCTTAATCAGTATTAATCAGTACAATAGGGGTCCATGTGGACCCTAATCATTTAATGTGATTTTCTTTTCAATTCATGATCTTTCTGTGATACAAATACATTCAAATGTTAATTATGACTGTGCCAGATAAAAATAACAAATAAAGAGTTATGCTTTTATTATATGTATATCTTGATAGGTCAAATTATCGAACAACTTTGTGTTCTATGTACCCATCGTGTCGGGGTCCGTGGGACCCCAATAAAATTGCTTCTGTATTGGTCCTTATGTATAACCAAAGATAATAATTTTCATTCTTGATAATGGGAAGATATGAGCTGACAACTTCAATAAAGGCCTTCAATCAAAAAAAAAAAAAAAAAAAAAAAAAAAAAATCCAGTGTACCCTGCATTTTCTGTTCTCATGCGGAAGCCAAGCAAATATTTTTATGTACGTCCTAATATTTAACTAAATCAAATAATCTTTGGTACTGATAAAGACAAGATATAGGGGGACAACGACTTAAAAGGAAAAGAAGAAATACCAAGCGAATAAAGATATGTCACAAAAAGTATACCCCTGGGGTCCGAATGGACCCCTAATGTACTGATTAGAGTTAAGCTATTTGTATTTTGACAATTGTAGCATAATTTGTACGGTGTAGTACAATGGCATTGAAATATGTTCAATTAATTAAAAAAAAAGAAAAAAAAGTTTTCATCGAGCTACAACCATAAAATGATTAACTACCACATAAGAAGAATTTCTCGAGTGGGACAAAAATATCTTCTAACTTGCTAAGATAACGTACTGTAAATACGCATATAAATCAGCTATTCACCAACTATTGATATATCACATATAACATATCAAAATAACACAATTTGCAGAAACAGATTATCAAGATCTGCTGATCTTAGTCTACAAGGTTGAAAGATTCGAACATCAGTGAACCTCTTTCTATGAAGCTAATTGTACTACCTATATTATGATAACACGAGGATGAGGGAAAGTACATACATATAATCCACAGGCAACTGCATCAGTGGATGTCT